>OY748292.1:23147584-23290605 GCA_963556515.1 Nudaria mundana | reverse complement strand
TGTCATCTGCATAACAATGAATGTTCCCGAGCGATAGCATATCATTGATATGCAGAAGGAAGAGTGTTGGTGACAGCACGGACCCCTGCGGCAAAAAGCGAGAAGCTTGGCCATCGCAGAGGACCCGCATTCGGCGTTCGTTCAGAAAGCTGGCCATCCAGCTGCACAGTTGAGGAGGTAGACCATATGCCGGAAGCTTGGAAAGGAGCGAAGCATGCCAGACTCTATCGAAGGCTTTGGCGATGTCCAGGCTAATCGCCAAGGATCGCCGTGCCTTTCCATAGCCTCACCCCAGACATGCGTTACGAATGCCAGAAGATCACCCGTTGATCGTTTTGGCCTGAAGCCGTATTGCCGATCAATAATTAGCGAGTGATCTTCGAGGTATCGCATGAGCTGCTTGTTGATGATGAGCTCAAACACTTTGCAGATGACTGAGGTGACAGCTATGGGTCGATAGTTGCCTGGATCAGACCGATCCTCTTGGGGATCGGTTGTACGTTCGCTTCCTGCCAGACCTCCGGCACGATTCCTGTGGAGTAAGGCGGTACAGACGAGTTAGTACAGGAGACAACTCAGCTGCGCAGTTCCATTATATTCGCATTCCATAATATTCCATCCCTAAACTGATCTCGCCAGCAATCGCAGAAGCGCTTTCCGAAGGAGCCTTTCCTACAAAGCAGCGCTGGCTCCAGGGGACGGACGCATAATAATTGCGTAGACCGTCCCAATCCGCTGACGAGTAGTG
Organism: Nudaria mundana; assembly: GCA_963556515.1. Taxonomy (NCBI): domain Eukaryota; kingdom Metazoa; phylum Arthropoda; class Insecta; order Lepidoptera; family Erebidae; genus Nudaria; species Nudaria mundana. Next base: position 23,289,857 of record OY748292.1, on the reverse strand, counting down.
CCATAGACGTCGTGCCATTTCTACGGCACGTGCAGGAGGTGACACCTTCATGCCAGCGTGAACCACACGGTGGTCGGAACTACCCAATGGGGCTCCTACCGAAACACTGTACTGGGCTGGGCGACTCGTCAGCAGTAAATCCAGCAGAGCAGGCGCGTGATCTGACCTGTCTGGTATCCGGGTGATCCCGCATACCATCTGGGTCAGACCGTGGGAGAGAGCGAACGCGTGGGCGGCCCTACCCGCATGATCAGTCCTGAGGGACCCCAGCCATTCAATGTGATGGCCACTGAAGTCCCCCAGAAACACTAGGTCAGCGTTCGGGAACCGCACCTGCGCATCATCAGCCGTCTCGCTGAGGTACTGGTAGAGCTTTGTTGTCTCAGAATCCCCTATGTGGGAACGGTAGACGCACACGTAGATCTGGCTCATAGAGCGATGGTCTACGTGCTGCCAGAGGACGGAGTTGGAGGGGTTCTCTAGGCAGCGCAACCGGCGGGCCGTGCCGTCTCTAGGTGATGGTGGACGGCATCGAGGTTCGCATGGAGTCCACGGATGTAGGTGAACTCCACCTCGAAAAGTGAAGTTGTGGGGTTTCCTGGGACCGCTGTAGAACGTTGTCTTTTTTATGTTGCACTGCCATTATAGGTTTGAAGAAGAAGCGTGAAGACAGGGCGACATTTGGTGCAGCAATAAGTGACAAAGCGCAGGGGCTAGCTTCGTCTGGAACCGTGTGGTTAGGTCGGAGCCGACCCGCCGGACGGAAGGGCTCCCAAACCCCCCTGATGCAAGGCCGCCGCTACCCCACACCGGTTACCACCCGGAGCGGCGATCCCATATCAGGATTATGCGCAACATGTGGGGCAGCCTCCCGTGGTGGTTGGTCCCAGGCGGGTCCCATGATTGTGCTGCGGGCGGCCGCAGCAATGCCGTTGCTAAGGGTCTCCCTGGCCGGCGAATCGACCCACACCACCCACACTAAACTCCGCTTCGCCCCCACTGGTCCCATGCCTGCTGCACCATACATGCCCCGGGACCGGCGGTGCAGCTGCTGAACCCCTAACGCAACCCGGCCTGGGCTGGGTTACTTGGGGGGCTTTAGCACAGCTGCACGGTGGTATCCCCCTGGACCAACACTGTTGTACCACCTGGTACCCACGTAGGGGCCGAAGCCACTCTCGCCCGTAAATTAACGAGGCTCGTCCGTTGACCAGCAGGTGCGCCACTAGCAGGCGAGGTCGCTGGGGCCCTAAAGATGTTGGTAGAGCCCCTTTGCACCCAAATTTAAGTATTTTTTATAAAAGTATAATAAATGCATAAGCGTCAAGACCCCTGGACCAAGTGCGATATTTTATGTTTGGAAACTAAATAATTACCTTTAATACAATAATTTTTAATATCTAGTACCTACACCATGAAAAGTGAAAAAACAAGAAAAGAAACTGGCCAGTCATTCTGAAGTCATGTTACAAGACGCTAATTTGTTTTATTCCTACCGTATGGCCTTTTGATCCTGGCATTTGCGAGAGGGAAACGCTTTTTTTTTAATTTAGCTGCCTAAGGTCGCGGCCGGTCCTACGTCCATTGCCGAGCACCTCTGAGTACCTGGTGAGCATACAGAGAATTTCCAGTGGCGCCCGGCGGTCGACAGTGGCGTCCGGCGGGGTAGAGAGGGGAACGCTGATATAAGTCGTCTCCCCCGGTATCGCAGGTCCAAAATTCGTTGGTTTGTGGAGCCACCCGACCAACACCGCCTCGTATCACTCAGGCAGCCGGCAGCTCTCGTCTGTCATCTCGCCGCGTGGACGGCTTGCGACCGAGGCTATCCTACGTACTTGTGTAGTGAGTGCATATCCAAGTTGTTCAATAAAGAAAATATTGACCGAGATGAGGCGGTGCGGGCGGGTCTAATGAGCTGTGACCTTTAGAAAACTTTAGATCCGCAATAATAACACTGCATTCATTTTAAGATGCTTTATTGTCATTCACAAGTGCATTCCCTATTTCACTACTATCTAACGACGATATAAATATTTGCATACTTAGGACCCTTGCCACAGAATAGGAAATAGTAGATAGTAGGTACTACGTACCCTTGCCTACTGTAGCCGTTGGTGAAATTATAAGTCGATCTACATCTAATAGAAAACAACAAAGTAAAAGCAGCAAAATATGACTACACAATAACTAATTTCTTAGTAGATATCTAGTATCAGTAAGTTATATGTAGGTATTATATCCAGATTATTGAGCGAAACGAGCGTAGCTCCTTATCAGGTGACTCCAATGCAACTCGATGTGAAATTGTTTCTCGACAACTACCCAACCGATTTTCATGATTTTTTCACTCAAAAATCAAGCATTCTCAGGATCAGGTTTTGTTCGAGACCGAATTTTGATTTAGGACCCTCAAAAAAAGTTATTGACCAAAAATATGTCAACAACCGATTTTCATGATTTTTTCACTCAAAAACAAGCATTCTCAGGAGCAGGTTTTGTTCGAGACCGAATTTTTGATTTAGGTCCCTCAAAAAAGTTATTGACCAAAAAAAGTCAATAATTTTTTTTGTGGGTCCTAAATCAAAATTCGGTCTCGACAAAACCTGCTCCTTATAGATTGATAAATGCCTTAATAGAAATAGTCGCTTCGCTCAATTGCATGCTGCAGCGCAGTACCACGGCAGCGACCGCAGCTCCTAGTATTTTGGACATCTTGCTTGCAAGTACAGTCAGCATCAATTACATGTCACACCGAAAGTGATCCGAAGGTTCTTAGACATTAAATAGGTTGAGGTATGTAAGTAGGTACTATTCCCTATTCTGTGGTTGAGGGTACATCAAAGATAAACAATACACACAGACTACGCCTCGTAATGACAGGTACATCGGTGTTTATTTACCTTTGTTGCCCGCGGTACTACTGGTGGTACCACCAGTAGTACCACGGGCAACAAAGGTTTATTTTACATGTAGCTAAAATGAAGTAACGATGAATGATAGCTGTATAGGGGATCTACCGAGTTCTTAGACTCATCCCAACTTAGCATAATAGTTTTCCCTTGGGAATAGGAAACGAAATAGCTGTCCCACGCAGGCGAAGCAGCAGGCGTCCATAACAAATACATGTACAAATATATTCAAATAAAATAACGGTTCAAACAATAATTATTATTTACAGTGTACACCAATATAGTTAGGGAGCCTCATCATCATTTATTTATTTATCATTATTCTCATCATTATTTTAGCCGATCGACGTCCACAAGTAACTTTGTTTTACCGAGTCACCCACCCATTTAGATAAATAAAATCTTAAATCAGGTAGCTAACGGAATAATCCAGTCAAAATACTCGGATGAAAATTGTAAGGTTGCATAAATTTGCATAGATATGCAAATTACTGTAGGTCTTAAGTACATCAGGCCTAAACCGCAGATGGTAGAAACCTAAACCTTGGAGGGTGTGTTTTTGTATGGCAAAATTAGCTAGATATCAATCAAATTATTTCCAAGTACTAGGGCCCCCTAACTAATACTAATATGATAATTAATAAGCTCTATCCCACATTGGAATGTTAAATTGTAGATGGAGTTGAATATATTAGCACCTATTTCATATAAAACACAGCAATAATTATGTTTTATAGTAAGTCTGTGCTCACAATATTTTTACAATAGACAATATTACCAAAAGGCAAGACCAAAGTAAAAGTACCGTTGCTTGTTTATTTTCTTGAAAAAATATACTTGATGGGTGTTGAAAAATAAATTTGTAATATTTAATGTAAGTACTTACTACTCTAACATGTCGTCAATGATGAATGGACTAAAAGTCCGTCAATACTGAGCATACACCTGCCCAAAGACTAATATATTTTTTCAAAATTTGTACTTAGTTTTGAAATCCTTTATTATTAAATTTTGATTTCTACGAATAATGTAGATACATAATAATATGATTGTGTAAGCTTTTTGGAAAACCTTTAGTTAGGTAATCTATATTAATGACTTTTTAACTATGGAGACGCTGATTACCTACATAATTACATTATTTACAATTATAAATATTTGTTGCTATCTGAATTTTTTATTTTTTCCCCCACAAACACATAAATGGATTAATAAATATCGGTCAGAATATGAGATTACCTGTTTAATAGTTCACAACAAACGCTAGTACTGCTAACTAATATAAATTAACATTTCGACATTTAAGACTCTCAAGATTAGATCTATAATTGATCGATCGATGATTTTCTCTCATAACTGAGATCTAAACTGAACTTAACTGTGACAAATCGATGATACGAAACACGTATTAACGTTACATTCGGTTGCATCAACCGCGGCTACCAAAACATCAAGAATAAGGTAGGTATTGTAGTGTAGTTACCTTCGATATTGTAACGAATAAGATACAATTATCTATATTCCAGTTCTGTAATAAGACTTTACAAGCTTTAGAAGAAATTTTCATACAGGTACGCTGTGGGAGCCACGTGAATGATTTAAACAAAAAATCAAACATCATTCCAACGACTATTTAACACATAATATATATTTGTAAAAAATTAAAACTAAGGACGTATTAGTGTATAAAATTATAATCAGACCTTCAATTTGTAGTTCAATTGCTGTTTATAGCTTTAAGGGCAAGATATCGAGGGTTGGGTGTTAAAACCCGATAAGTAAAAAAAATACGAAAATAGTTTTACTAGCCCACTAGAATCAGAATTTTTTGCTCTTCCTAGTGATGTTTCCAGATAACCCTATTTTAGAGTGTAACATAGTGATATACTAACCAAATAACCCAGTAAGTGCATTACTAAATAATAATTTTAGTTGAAAATACTCTAAAGCTACTATACTTAAACATTTCATATTTTGTTTTGCGAGAGAACCAGATAAAATGTATTTATTGGTATTGAAATCTTAAGGATAACCACGTTAATCACACAAATACAAAAGATAAAAGTACATAATTTTGTGTAACGGATTTTAACACGAGAAGTATTTCAATACAAACAAAAAAAAACTAAAATTAAAAACAGTAAAAATGAATTAACGGGTTTTAGCTCTAGATGATTTATCATGAATACACGTAATAAGAAGATATAAAATCCAATAAAATATATTTATTGGCATTTCATATCTCAACTATATCGTAAAAAAATAATGTTTGTCTACTTAATGGGTATTTACACTATCCTAATCAACATTTTAATTCAACGTTCGTCTGGGGAAGAACCCGATAAAGAAACATGTTGTGTCTTGTACCGCACGCGCAGTCAGTTGTGTGAAATGGTGACGTGCGCTGCGTTTTATGTTTTTCCCATTGAAAAGGAACTCAAAAAGGTGTATGATGAGCAATCGATCAAGAAAATTAGTGAGTCTAGCTTGCAACGGATCTCGAAAACAAGGTAAATATTTTTTTATTTCCTATAAAATACCTAGGTAAGGTTATAAACTTTCCCATAGCAAACCAATCAACAATTACAACTCGGTTATCGTTTAGAGTAGGTAGTACCTACTACGTAATGAATGAATACGAAATAAATGATAATAGTAACTTTTATAACTACCTACATAAATAAGTTAATCAAAATATTCATACATTATACAGCAACAATAATACATGATGGTACCTACAACCCACTTGTTGGGTTTTTTCTCTCGGTACATTCTTGAACTGTAATAATAAAAGGTACCTACAGCCCACTTATTGGGTTTTATCACTAGGTACATAGATCAATATTTTTATATGAAATGATTAGTTCGATTTCATTTAGGTTACGTGTTTAATGTTTTCATTATTGCTATGTACTCTGAAAATGTAATATTTCAGGTATAACTCCATCACCATTAGAAGATCCTGTAATTAATTCTAGTAATTCATCAGATCTAGATGACACACAAATGAATATCGCAAGGCGGATGATCGATTTTGTTGATGATGATGCCACGGCAGGTACCTGATAATTATCATTTTAAATACCTATCTACTTACCTAATAATACATTTAAATGATTTACTTCCGACTGCGATGAACCTCCTAAGATTACCTTTTATATTTTCATTTACCTAGAACTACAATTTTTTTTGTTGTAGGTCCACCAATCATTATTGAGAAAAACTGTGACGATCAGCAACTGTCAGATGAAGTTTGTTTGTTCGGGAGTGATTATTCAGATAAAGATCCTACGTACGTGCCAGATTCAGATGATAAGTCTCCAAAGCGTATAGATTCTGATAAAGATCCTACTCATGTCTCTGAATCAAATGAAAACTCTCCAAAACACAGTGATTCTCATGAGGATTTGATAAGTCCTGCAAGTCCAAGTATTTTAGAAAACGGGAATCCAACTCCCGAAGTGATTGCAAGGATGATTCTTGAAACTATTAAACGAAGAAAGAGAGCTAAACCAGCGGAATGGAAAAAAAACATAAATAAGGCAAGAAAAATTGAAGGACTTTCTTATGTTACCAAAGGTGTTACTAGACCAGCTAAGATTCCTAAGCCTGTGCAGTGTGATAAATGTTTTTTTAAATGCACTGAAAAGTTTACTCCTGAAGAACGTGAGAATTTATGCCGAAATTTCCAAAAAATGGATTTCAAAGCTAGAAAAAACTTCATCTTATCTAACATCAAAGTTCAGCCTGTTAAAACGCTGAAATTTCATTTGGCATTTTTTCAGATACATGCAGTGGCCAAAACAGGAATCAACACATTTCAGCTCTCTCACTCTGGGCTGTGCAGAAAATAGAGCACCTTCAGATAGTAGAACAAAAATTCTTGGAAAGTGGGCATTCCCACATGGAGGTTGACTCTATGCATGCCGCCATTGAAAATGCCTCCAAGAACTTATCAATCAACAGTGTATCAGATTGGAAGAATGTTTTTAAGTCTGCCAGAAAAAAGAGAACAAAAATAGTTAAGACTGATGAAACGAAAAAAAAAATTGTGGTAGATAGCTACATAGTGAAAGAATTCAAATTTAACGAGATGTTAGACCTAAAAAAGCTAAGTGCTCTAATAATGAAAAATAAAAATAAAGATAATAGACAAGAAACTGTGAACTGGTTAAAAATAAAAAAAATACGTTATGTAAAAGGGGATTTAAAAATATACTTCAACTACGATCAGAGTGAGGAATAACAACACATAGACATTTTTAGTACCACTCAAAACACACCTAAAACGAGGGCAAAGCGATTTTCAACCAACATGCAACTAACAGAACGGCTGGAGCAATTATACCAAAGTCAGATACCGATCAGTATTGCCAAAAAAACAGATCTAGAAACGATGTGCAAAAAAGAAATCATTCCCGAGGAATTTCAGGGGTGGATACACAGCCTGAAAACATTCAACAACATACCTGAATCTGAAACCGACAGTGATTAATTATTATAAAAAGATTATCGTGATTTACTTGGTTTTTGTTCAATTAATAAAGCTAATAATTAATAGAAACATATTTTTAATTTTAGGGTAGAACCCAATAAGTTAGCCCCCCAATTTACTAATTACAATTTTATACAAAAGTTTATTATTAAACATAGACTAAAATCATAAAATTTATTATCATAGATGTATAATCTTACTAAGTCACTAAGTAATTTGCATTAATTTAATATATTAACCTATTTTTTATTGCCAGCAAACTTTAACATTGATTATCTCGAAAGTTAATTTTTCACATTTAACGGGTTTGAACACTCAACCCTCGATATTTCATAGACTAGAAGTAGGATAAATAAATAGATATAAGACTTTAGAAGGCAGTCTCAGCAAAAAAGTTTTCTTGTTATATTTTTTCTGAACCTTGTGAACGCGGTCAAATTGAAAGCGATTATACTACATGACTTAAGTACAGTACATTGTATATAACATTATTTTCTCTATACATAATATTGTACAATAATTAAAATTAGTTATTTGTCGATATAATAAGAGAGGTCAGGGTAAGTCACTCAAGTCATAACTCACAGCTACTATTCAACAGTAATACCATTACATGTGTAATGAATACTAATAGTGAATCAATCAACTCGTTTGTTAAACTACAAAATGCCTAAAATGGTGTTATGTCACTAAAACCCCTTTACACTTCGATAAGTGAGAGTTTATACATTACTCTACTTGAAATTGTCAAGTGACTAGTCAAATCAGTTGCACTAGCATGTAACAACATGTATACCAGTCTTTATGAAAGGGTTGTCAATGTTTTAAATTATAAAATAAACTACTACAAACAACTATACATATCTACTATAAATGTGAGTACTAGATAAACTGATATAAATACATATTATATAATTATTTTTTTGTAAATACGTATATATTATACATAAGAAACATCCAGACTTCGTTACAAACGTATCTGTCTTCACACAACGTTTGTCCCGACTGGGAATCGAACCCGAGACTCCCGGCGTCGAAAGCGGTTGCACTACCGACCACGCCACCGCAGCAGTCAACATATAACTGATTCCGTGTAGATGCTTCACACACATCATAATCGGGCGTACCGGTACGCTAGTGATCCGTCCAGTACCACGACTGATTACTGTTTTCCACTGCAGATTTGACTCACTATTAGTTTTTATTATACAGATTACGGTAATACTGAAGTATTATTAAATACTTATTTAATTAATTATTAAACTTTAAATTTTTTTATAACACAGAAAATTTCTGAGAACGTATAAATAGTGGCATAACAAGAAACTGTTTTACCAACCTACGTTTATGAAAAATACGAAGGGTTTGAAATATAGTTTATTTACAAAAAAAATATGTCAAGAGTGGGTCAACCCTTATGAGACTGAAACTTGAGGAAAATATACTTAAATTAAATGAATATTATTCTAGTATTGCATGATTAATCTTAACCTAGACAGTGTTTTAGGCAAGTATAAAATGTTCTACATTTTTGTTTACAACTTAAGCTTAAAACAACTATTATGTACATCTATAAATTTTTATATTTGAAATTACAACACTTATTCGAATCAATCACTTGTTCATAAATCATTATAATGTTGATGCATGTAAAATAGAAGATAGATAGATAAAAAATAGAAGGTCATAAAGTCATAAGTCATTCTAAACTTTAATCTATTGATTTTTGGTAAATCTCCGATTAGTGATTAGTGCAAGTTCATACCTACATTATCTACTTGCAATTGTTGACTTTTGTTGCTGACTATACCTTATTAAATGTTACAATTATGTATTTCCATCTGTAGTCTTGCAGTGTATTTAAGTCATTAAAACTGTAGTACTGATACAAATAGCAACATCTTGGGCAGATTTGAAAATAGAATAGGATACTACTCATACTCATTGTTGTAAACAAATATCTATGTGCACATTTTTTTTAAATTATCTATCGAAAGAATTGTCAGTCAGCACCGAAAAGCGGTAATTTTTTTTTTAATGGATAATCCGATGTTTTGTGAACTTTCACAATCAAGTATGTTGCATTTAGGAATTTTACTTCAGTACCCAGTCCATTAAAGAACACCCATAATGCAAAATTTAAACTTATGCAAATATAGGCTAAGTAGGTAAATCCGACTGATTTAAAATGAAACCACTTCAGCGGATTATTTAGGTACGTAAATTACACTATTGGTACAATCAAACATTATTATTAAGTATGTCTTATGTCTTTGTGAATTTCTTGACTAAGTACCTTTTGTTGTTTGTTACTTTAATACCTACTAATTATTTAGTCAAGCTATAATAGCTACACAAATGTTTGTACATGCCGTCTTTTTATCGTAGAAAAATATTATATTACTCTGTATTCCTACTATTAGATAATTAGTTAATTTACAACTTTGTTCATACAACAGTCGACGAAAATGATTGAACAACAAACTTTTTATTTATTCGGCTACTGACTGACTACCTATTGGTTAAATTATGTACGAATATCGAAAATTAACTATATTTTACATAAGCAGAGTCGTACAATATATTATACCGCTGACGTTATTGACGTAGGCATTTGAATTTAGAATTCAAATGAATAATTGAATAGTTCTAGGACTTGGGTTTTTGCGGAACGCGTGGCAGGTTGCCTTTTACCTCTGGCGCTGGGCAAAAATCCAGGCCCAAACGCTCAATTGCAAAACCGAACAACGTTTCCTTGTCCCACACCGCGAACTACTTCTGAGTAACTAGTTCTTCTGTGCGGGAAAAATCAATCATTACCTTGACATTGGCGAAATCATCGATGAACATGGACGGAGCCACGTTTAAAAAAAAAATAAGAAGTATAGTTCTAATTTTAAATTCGATACCTCTCGGTCGTATTCAAAATTCAAGGTAAGTGCGTGAGATTAATGAAAAACGTTCCAATCAATCTTAAAACTTATTACTTTAAAATACGGAACATCTTTAAATACTCACAAATTTAACGTTACGCCATAATCTTTGTGAACTGTCAACAACTTTTTTGACATATTTCTTAAGAATTTCTGGCATGACTTTGTAACTTTTTTTCAGCACCATCAGGGTTTTGTTAAGATCAATTATGAGCTGCTCGTTTTCCTTGCATGTAACCTTCCCATCTTTTAGCTGTATTTATTAATATAGGATCGTTATCTAAGCCGGCAAGAAGGTACAGCTGATTGACGTGTGTAGCGTGGTAGTCCCACCTGGCGATGTTAGGGTTTACCCCGAGGGTAAAGTGTCGGAGGTCATAGAAACTGCCACTGCCGGTGTCGAAAAGTGGTAGTAAAGTTTTGAGTGACAGCATGCCGTCGTCAAACATTTTTTTCGCTAAAGATATGGAATTCTCACCTTCTATAATATGCAGGTCGTATAGACCAAGGAGGGTGTAAATGAACCCGTTAAGGACAAACAATGGCGGCTTTGTTGGGTATTCTTCGTACCTGCAATATAAATACTACTGTTATATTTCTGACGCGAATCTTTTTCTTTTCAGTAGCATATAAGGACTTCAAAAATATTTTTCTATGGACATACTCACACACCGTCATCTAGCCTAAACTAAGCTATACGCCTGTATTATGAGATTTAGACAACTGATAAACTTACCTCACTTATATATAAAAATACATAGAAAACATCCAAACTCCGGAACAAACATTTATAGTGAATAACAAAAATATTGGAATTCGACCTGGAATCGAACCTAGGACCTCAGGGGCGGCAGTCGCATACTCACACCACTGCGCCACCAAAAAAGTATTTTATAGTTAGTCTAATATTTGTAGTAATCGAAATCAGCCTGACAGTCAACATAATGTTCCTCACCACACATATTTGTCCATCCACATGGCCTTGACGCCACCGGCCTGGCTCGGCACGTCGAGCAGGTCCGCCGCCCGCCTGGCCGCCTGCAGGTAGACGCCGTCGCCGGTCACGTGGTGCGCGCGCGAGAGCACCGAGATCGCGTGACCCTGGCTCATTGCCGAGTGCCTGGGGAACATTGTCATTCATTATACTTATCTTAGATCAAAAATACCTAGATTACCGATCAGTGCTTTAAAAACGGCACCAATTAACCTCTTGTATTGCACACCTGCGCGCTTCAACCGCGCGCCGTACTAAGTTCCTATTCCGCTTGCTGACTCTCGAGGGATGCGACAACGGCGCTGTACATTGCACACCTGCGCGCTTCAACCGCGCGCCGTACTAAGTTCCTATTGCGCTTGCTGACTCTCGAGGGATGCGACAACGGCGCTGTACATTGCACACCTGCGCGCTTCAACCGCGCGCCGTACTAAGTTCCTATTCCGCTTGCTGACTCTCGAGGGATGCGACAACGGCGCTGTACATTGCACACCTGCGCGCTTCAACCGCGCGCCGTACTAAGTTCCTATTCCGCTTGCTGACTCTCGAGGGATGCGACAACGGCGCTGTACATTGCACACCTGCGCGCTTCAACCGCGCGCCGTACTAAGTTCCTATTGCGCTTGCTGACTCTCGAGGGATGCGACAACGGCGCTGTACATTGCACACCTGCGCGCTTCAACCGCGCGCCGTACTAAGTTCCTATTGCGCTTGCTGACTCTCGAGGGATGCGACAACGGCGCTGTACATTGCACACCTGCGCGCTTCAACCGCGCGCCGTACTAAGTTCCTATTGCGCTTGCTGACTCTCGAGGGATGCGACAACGGCGCTGTACATTGCACACCTGCGCGCTTCAACCGCGCGCCGTACTAAGTTCCTATTCCGCTTGCTGACTCTCGAGGGATGCGACAACGGCGCTGTACATTGCACACCTGCGCGCTTCAACCGCGCGCCGTACTAAGTTCCTATTGCGCTTGCTGACTCTCGAGGGATGCGACAACGGCGCTGTACATTGCACACCTGCGCGCTTCAACCGCGCGCCGTACTAAGTTCCTATTGCGCTTGCTGACTCTCGAGGGATGCGACAACGGCGCTGTACATTGCACACCTGCGCGCTTCAACCGCGCGCCGTACTAAGTTCCTATTGCGCTTGCTGACTCTCGAGGGATGCGACAACGGCGCTGTACATTGCACACCTGCGCGCTTCAACCGCGCGCCGTACTAAGTTCCTATTGCGCTTGCTGACTCTCGAGGGATGCGACAACGGCGCTGTACATTGCACACCTGCGCGCTTCAACCGCGCGCCGTACTAAGTTCCTATTGCGCTTGCTGACTCTCGAGGGATGCGACAACGGCGCTGTACATTGATGCGCCTGTATTCATTATTACGAATTATTTCTATGTCAACCATCAATGTACAATCTTGTTTATTTCATAGATGGTATTTGTAATAATTACCGAGTACCAGTATTCGAGTGCCAAGATTCCGCGTTGTATTTGTACTGAATCCAATATCTATAGTATTTTTGATCTAAGATACTTATGGTATAATAAGTTGTGCGAGAAGCTACTGGATGAGGGCAGTACAAGACTGAATGTTGTGGCGTTCCCGTACCCAAAGGGTAAAATGGGAACCCTATTACTGAGACTTTGGTGTCTGTCCGTCTGACTTGGGTTGTATCTCATACACTGTGATAGTTAGTAAGTTGAAACTTTCACAGATGATGTATTTCTATTGCCTCTATAACAACAAATACCCCTACTCACCAGCCCGGCTCGAGGTCGGCGACGGGCGCGGCCATCCTCCGGCGCACGGCTATGGGCCAGGCGCCCGAGGGGGCTCGCTGGGCGCGCAGCAGCCAGCGAGCCGCCGTCCTGAACATGCGCATGTGCTCGCTGCTGGACAGCGTCATGTTGTCCAGTGAACCGATGCCCGATAGGATTATACTGGATATCTGCCACGATAATAGTTGTGGAGGTCAAATATTGAAGTTCTGTCAGTTAGCAGTTTGTAAGGCAAAAGCTCATTGAGCTCAGGTGGCAGTCACTTCATGGAAAATATCGAATTTTAGTCGCTTCGCAGTTCGACTGGAAAGCTGAACCCCACTGAATTAAAAAAAGGCACAATGAATATGTGACAATAATAAAACAGCTGAATTGATTTCACCTCGCCAATATGAGCAAGGTAGATGAAAAATGTGGCAAATGTTGGGTATTCTTTAAAAAGCTTCCAACGTGTGCGCTGCATAAACGACTTTACTAAGCCTGGATTTAAAGGCAATGATGAATATCATTTACCTACCTGTTTTGTAAAAAGTTCTCTTGAACGCGCTGACAGATAGACAAGACTCTGGTAGATGTATCCAAAATACCCAGAAAAGGCAATAAGCCCATAACGTAATAGTAACGTAAAGTGTTAAATGCCTCACTCTACACCTTCGGGGACGCAGAAGTAATTTGAGAAGTATACCATTTACAATATTTGCGGGTACCTCAAATTTACAATATTTGCGGGTACCTCAAATTTACAATATTTGCGGGTACCTCAAATTTACAATATTTGCGGGTACCTCAAATTTACAATATTTGCGGGTACCTCAAATTTACAATATTTGCGGGTACCTCAAATTTACAATATTTGCGGGTACCTCAAATTTACAATATTTGCGGGTACCTCAAATTTACAATATTTGAAGTGCCAGAAGCTAGGACGAGGTTAGTAGAGAGGTGTTAGTTACATATAACTAACACCTCTGTTAGAATTTTAGATTAAATTACAGAGTCGTAGAGTACCCTTTCAGGAATATAGGCGTGATGATATGCATGTATGTACCTTGAACTTATTTCGAGGCGATCTCCGCTTAGGTCGGTCCTGTAGCGCCCAGCCCTTCTGCATATCGATGATGAGATCGCGGGTGATACGTTTCCACTGAAGGTCCACACCTATGCCGTAGTATATGTGCTCTTCCTGCAACACAACAGAATGCATTTTGTTAGTGACTGTGGCGCCATCTATTACGCGGAATAATACAATAGCATTATTATCTATAAAACTTTAAAGGTCCTTCAAGAAAGAATTTGGGACCAAAAACGGCCAGTATCATGTCAGTTGTATGGGCGCCACAAATATTAATTTTATTTGTTTTTTTAGTATTTGGTCCCCTAATGGCAACGGAAATACATCAAAAAATTGTAAGTCATATTACGGTTCATGAGAGACAGCCTGGAGACAGATGGACAGACGGACAGCAGAATCTTAGTAATAAGGTCCCATTTTAACTTTTGGGTACCCTAATACAGTAAAATGCTAACTCACCTGAGCAGAAATCAACTGCATACTCGTAATATAATGCAAATAAACAGTTTCCTTCATATCTTTATTCTGCAGTACAACTGTCAGTGAAGAATTCGGCTTCAAATGTAAATCAACACTAAACACAAAATCCTGGGTCAAATTCACTTTCAACCAAACCTGGCTTGACACTTGGTCAGCAGTAGAAAAACGAATAACATTCGATTTAACACCATTATCAAACTCTCTACCCATATAAGCATCTTTACTGACTATCCAGTTTTCTTGAATCTTCTCCCCATCATCGATGATCTTCCTCCGAGGTTCAGGTTCAGTAATATGCTTGCTGTAGTGTGCTAATCCGAATTGAGCAATTTGTGTTGGATAGTAAAAGCCTTTGGGTTCCCATTGTGTGCTAACAGGGACTCCTTCGATCCCACTGATGCATTTGACTCTGTCTCTTACTTCCACATTGTAATTTTCGAATGTTGTGAAGGTGCCTCTTGGGTCATATTTCTTTTTTGGGTGATATATTTTACCATAGCTGTGTGACCATTCGAATTTATCAAGTCCATCGGCTGAAGATATTTTTCCGTAAATCTGTGGGATGGAGTAAACCTATATCTCAATATGTACATTTTATAAATTTTAAACGACATTTTGTGGTGTAAATATTTTTTGTACGTAATTATGTAAATTGTTATTCTTATTGTAAATAATTAATAATAAATAGTTATAAATAACATAAATAATAATAATAAATAATGTATATCCCACGGAAATGTGGAGGTCGAGGATTTTTAAACGCCAAGACTCTCCATAACCGTGAGATATGCAACCTTAAGAGAGTACTTCTTGCAGGTGGACGTGGGTGTGATCCTTCAAATTTTCGACCTATTTCCATACTCCCATCCCTCAGTAAAATTTTTGAAAAAATAATATTTAATCAATTGCTTTCACATTTTACAGACAATAAGTTACTTCATAACAAACAGTTTGGTTTCACTAAAGGCAGGAACACAACGGATGCAGGAGTTGCACTTGTGAAACATATATTTGATGCTTGGGAGGAAAAGCAGGATGCTATTGGTATATTTTGTGATCTATCAAAAGCTTTTGATTGTGTTGATCATGGGACTTTGCTACTAAAATTAGGTTATTATGGTGTTTCGAACAGCTCACTTGGCTTACTCGAGTCTTACCTCACTGGTAGAGTACAAAAAGTAAACATTAATGGCACCGACTCTTCTGGCGCCTCATTAGTCATGGGAGTACCCCAGGGCTCTATATTAGGACCCCTTTTATTCTTAATATACGTAAACGATCTTCCTTATTTCACTAAAAATCTTTGTGAGATAGTATTATTTGCTGATGACACATCATTAATTTTTAAAAGTGATAGACAAAAAGTAGCACTTGACGATGTAAATAATACCCTTTCGGAAATATTGCATTGGTTCACAAGTAACAACTTGCTGCTCAATGCGAAGAAAACAAAATGTGTAAAATTTACTATGCCCAATGTTAGACAGGTGGATACTCATATTACTATGAATAATGAATTAGTTCAAATAGTCAATACCACAGTTTTTCTTGGGATAACTCTAGATAGTAAACTACAATGGGGTCTTCATATCACAGCCTTGGCAGGAAGACTTAGCTCAGCTGCCTATGCGGTTAGAAAGATAAGGTCTCTGACTGACGAAAAACGGCACGATTAGTTTATTTTAGCTACTTTCATAGCGTTATGTCATATGGTCTGCTGCTGTGGGGCTCAGCTGCCGATATTGAGACAATATTCATATTACAGAAACGAGCTATACAAGCAATCAATAGACTCGGACCCCGTGACTCGCTGAAAGAATTATTTAAAGAAATTAATATTTTAACAGTTGCTTCTCAATATGTTTACGACAACATCTTATATGTACGGAAGAACATAGATCTATTCAAAAAAAATTCCGATAACCATAATTTTAATACAAGAAATAAAAATAAATTGGCAATGACAAAAATTAGACTTCATAAAGTTGGTAATTCGTTTGTTGGCAAATGTATAAAAATTTATAATAAAATTCCTGAGGATTTGGTTGACATGCCTCTTAATAAGTTTAAAATAGTAGTTAAAAAATGTTTGATGATGAAAGGCTACTATAATGTAGACGAATATCTTAATGATAAAAATGCATGGTCACCCTAATCTTCTGTTGTTGGCCACTCGTATAATACAATAGAAACTAATTGTAACAATGTAAACAAAACAATATTAAAAAAGAAAATGGATAATCTACCTGAGTTTCTTGCTGGTCTCTTCTCAGGAGAACCAAATTACCGAACCAGCGAAAGAATCATTTTCTAATGGTTATTTATGTACTTACTTAATTTAGTATTTTTATAATATTACTTGACAAAATTGTAAAATTTTGACATTCATATGTGCTCTTTATGTGCCTAAACTGAATGAATGAAATTGATTCTTTGATTCTTTGATCGAGATGTCGTGGCAATTGATAACGGACTGACCTCACTCTCCCTAGCTAAAGAGAACTGGCGCAAACCGGTAATACTAGGTGTACCTGATCGCAAGAAAATATGGAAGAGCAAAGAGCTTCACGGTTTTTATCGGGCTCTACGTGGGCCCGGTGTTGATTTTACAGCTTCCGTATCCTGGTTACGTTTCGGTTATCTCTTTGGAGAAACTGAAGGTTTCATCTGTGCAATTACTGACGAAGTTATGATGACGATATCGGAGATTTATTGTCAAAGATGGGATGCTAGACCTCTGTCGGGCATGTCATCGTCCTGGAGAATCTTTAAGACATATTATCTCTAGTTCTTCCCGTCTTGCGAACGGTGAGTATTTGCACAGACACAACCAAGTAGCCAGGATTATCCACCAACAACTTGCTCTAAAATATAACCTTGTTGACTTAGAGATACCTTATTACAGGTATGTGCCCGACCCAGTTCTTGAAAATGGTCATGCTACATTGTATTGGGATCAATCTATTATCACTGATAGGACTAATATAGCCAACAAACCAGATATAGTGATAATAGCTCGATTAAAACGCCTTGCAATAATTGTCGATATCACTGTGCCGCATGACGAGAATCTCGTGAAAAAGATAAACAAATTAAATATTTCGTCTTAGCTCACGAGATTGTGGACATGTGGGATGTGGATGTGGACGGACGATCCACCCGCGATGCTTGTGGGCCATTTCATCCATTTCCCCAAAGACTATTGGACCGATAGTCGTATCTGCTCATGGTTTAATAGCCAAGAGCCTCGACCACCACCTACAGAGGCTCGAGTCTGGCAGCTAGGTCAAGGGCATGCATAAGGCGGTTCTGTTGGATACGGCCCGTATTGTGCGGAAGTTCCTATCTCTGGAGCCCTAACCACCAGTAGCGAGTACAGAGACAATATTTAGTGGCTTACAAAATAATTAAAAAACAACATACTTCAAAGTACTTGTGGACTAGAGAGAATGGCACAAACACTTCGTTTCTCTCAGTGTCACGACGGCACATGACGGAGTACTCGCCATTGATGACACACTCTATCTCTTCACTACCACCCCTGGAACGTTCTGTCAGTGGATTTGCTAGAACTGAAACAATAATTTGTTATGTAATAGAACTGAGTATTATTAATTTCATTTCCTAGTTTTCTAGATAAAAGTCCTGACCTGAGTTGATCCCCAGGACTTCTGAGGTCAAATGGCTTTATTCTATATCAAGGATATGAATATGTAAAAGTATCAAACAAAGTTTACTTACTGGGTTTGGTTAGCCGACCGATGTCTCCGCAGCGACCCCATAGTATCATAAACAGTAGTACTGTAAACACAAGGGCAAGGAGGCCTGCACGGAGGTTTACTCGTAGGAGCATCATGCCGGCCACCTATACCATAAATGCGCAAACATAATATACTTATAACACTATGCATGTGAGAGATATTCAGATTCTAAGTAAGAACATAATTATATATAAGTAGGTAGATATGCGCGTAACATATGTGCACTTTTCGCCGGGAAGTGGGAACTTGGTAACAACATGTTGAATTAATAAGTCCAATACGTCTATAATAGCGGTCAACATGCATAATTTCACATTATAAGTACCAAGTTCAGTCGTTACAGATGACACGCGCAAAACATAACTAAATGCAGTAGAAATGTATGTACATAATTACGGGTGATGTACGAACATCCACACGCGACATAAAACGAAAGCAGAAAATGACACTATAAATATAACTTCTCACTGCGGCATTTGCGTAGGTGTATTTACTAAACTCTGCGAAATTAACATAAATGACCACTAGTAATCGGTTTATAGATCTTCAACTATGTTACAGACGTCGGGTTAAGTGATGATGTCGTCTGAATATATAAGTAAACAGTAATTATTAGTATACTTACTTGTTTTATACCATTCCAGTTTCATTCCATCAGCTCAGTTGGAATAACTAAAGGTATATATCTCACTTAAATCATCACATTTCTGACGAATAAAAGTGAGCGTTTAGTTCCAAATATATATACAACATTAACTCGTCAGATTTCACAGAATATTTTTAAACACCGGAGTATGTAATTCTTTTCAAGATGTAAAATCAAAAACCCAACTGAGAAACGGAAACAAATCCCCGATGCAGCTGACTTTTGACAAATTGTGACATTTCTTTTTTTATAATATTTCTGGCATGGCTTCTACCCTTTGTGATACTTCTAACTGAGCTAGCGACAGACAATTAATATGGCATGGCTGCGTTCGTTCCTCATTCGCGGAATTTACACGAATATTACATACGTAAATATTATTGACCACTGGCTAGGTATACCGGAGCAAAAATATTAAAAAAATAAATAAATCAGGATAATTACACACGCCACAAGGCTATCCAGTACCTATGTTGAACTAAGCTGAGGTTGTCCTAATAGAACTAAATAGGTAACTGATACAATATAATTATATAAATACCTTCTTACTTGTAAAATATAAGTATAAATAGGTAGGTACAGTTCGCGAGGCGAAGGCTGAGCTTTACATTTGTGTGAGACCACGTACGTGGACGAATATGTGACCTCTATATATTTTTGTATTTTAAAGCAATGAGTTTGCTTAAACTATTCTTAAAATATTAAAAAAGAAATTATAAGTAGATTACAAATACAAAAATATAAGGATTTGGTAAGGATTCCTCTAAAAATTCAGTGTTTAAATATCGTTGTAACACGAAACGCTGGCACCGTTAGTTCGGTAGAACTGCGGTAGGTGGATCCAACGCTAACCTTAATAGCGCGATGTAGAAATTATGAATATGATATGAAGCAAAGATTCGATGTTGTCGGTAGTGGTCATCGTAGCTCAGCTGGTCAGAGCACTCCCCCTGTTAGGGAAAGGCCGAGGGTTCGAGTCCCGCCGATGACATCAGTTTTTGTGATCTATTTATAATTTCTTTCTTAATATATGTGACCTGCTTTACACACACGTGTTGTACACACAGCTACACACACCTTTTTCCTCTACTTTTCGTGATCACTCACACAAATGCAATACTCAGCTTAGGCCACTCGAACTGTACCATAGAAAAATACGTAGTAACTAACAAGTCTTTTTAGATCATAAAAAGTATATTAATTTGATCCACTTCGGGAATCGAACCTGAAACCTCAACAACTTGTACAGTTACGTTCACAGCATAGAGTAAAGTAACGTAGGTACCTAACCACCGACGCATGCATGACGTCGAATGCAAATGGGTTGCAGGGCTGGCGGCAATAGCTGTTCAAATTCCAACCAACAGGATGTGCAGCTTGAGGAATTACACATAGATATCTAAAGAAGTTAAATAATGTTTTTTTTTGATTTTTATTGTAGGTATAGTCGGTATAGTACATGATAAACGAACACTTCTACAACTGTTCCACTTATTTAATATCCAGGATTTAACCCGACTGGTTTCGCTTTATAGCACTATCAAAGGTTTTTACACTTCACATATTAATATTAAACAAGTAGGTATATAACTACAGTGTCTTTCATATCTTCAAACCATTGTTGAACTACCTTATTTACACACATATAAGTGGAACAGAGTACGTTCCACCAAGTTCCACCAAGTGCCGATAATCGAAACCATAAACTATAATAATATATATTATACTTATAGCAGGTATATTAATATAATAGTTTCTAAGTTCAGCATCCACTCAGCCTTTTCCCAGCTCAGTTGGGGTCGGCTTTCCAGTCTAACTGCGATGCGGCTGAACTTCGATATTATACTAAGTATATTAATAAAATTTAATAGAGGTAATAATAGGTAGGTACACAAGAATATATTATTAAAGTAATACTCAATAACTAGATTTAGATATCATGTGCCTAAGCTGGAACTTTTTAGTGTGAATGACCCATCAACTTCTTGCTGAATATAGAGTTAGATTTAGCAAAATTGATTTGACACCCGACATGATATCATAGCAATTCAGTTCGGCAAGTTCCCGCGCTAATAGGGATTCAGCCGCAAATAGGTTTATCTCTAATACGATTTCGTATCTCCGACTACCGCCCAATCGGATTACTAACCTCGACTCACAATACACCTACACAACTACTTTTTGTATCTTGCACGGCCCCAATAATAAAGTAGGTAGGTACCTACCTTTATAATATACTAAGAGGACGCCCGCGGCTTCGCCCGCTTGACAAATGATCTATCTACTAAAACCTTCCTTGACAACCACTCTATCCGTTACGTTGGGACAGACATACAGCAGGAATCCACTTTGTTTTATACCATATTTATGCCTTTGCAAAGTTAGCTGTGCCAACTACTATATATTATTACGAAGGAGATGTGCAGAAATATGTACCTACGTACCAAGGTATGCTTTATGGCAAGGTATGCAGGAATACGTAGAGTAATATACATACTTATCTAACCTTTGCCAACTACATGTAGCAGTGGACCAGCCACTAGACTGGTCCAGTGCTACATGTAGGTAAATAAGTTTAAAATTTAATAATTTGACGAATTTGTCTAATTCATTATTTAACTTTTAGGCTGCACAGAACACATCGTCGCCGTAGAGCGGAAATTAACTAACTCACATGAGGATACTTTTGAGATATGAGCGTGTAAAGTTAAAAAAAAAAAAAAAAAAAATCTTTAATTTCAAAGTCAATTTAAAGTAGTTTAAATTGAAGTTGTTAATTCCTAAGTAACATATATCTGATATATGTTTTTTTGGAAAATTGCGAGTAATTGGTAAAATTAGTTAGTTTTTCATTTTTAACAGCACATAATTGTGTGCGAAAACTCACTTGTTACTATGAAATATGATGTCAAATTAAATAAGTTACTTAGTTATTGGTACATAATCTCACTAAAACAACTAAGTTACTTTTGCTGTGTCTTTTACGCATGAAATCGAAAGTCATTGGCAATTTTATTTAACAGGTAGGAGGAACTAAAATCACCTAATGAGTTTCGTTTTTTAAAATATGGTCTTTCGACAAGATCAGTAGTACCTAACTAACAAATTTTAATTTGCTTTTGACACATTTTTGTGGTTTAGTGACTTTTGGCACAAGCTAACTTTCTTATTAACTAATGACAAATGGCGGTTAGGTAGAAAAATTAAGAAAAAATATGGTGATCGTCGTGGCATTAAAAACTATTTTACCTAAAAGTGTGACTTATTAATTTTCGCTCTACGGGGCGCTCTACGACATATTCATAAAAATATGATTAGGTATATAAACCTAAAGCAGTACCTCCTAAGTACGTTATTCTTTAAATATGTACTTTTAGCTACATACGAGTACCTACCTATATAAGTAGGTAACGTGAACAATGTTTACATTAAACATTCATAGTACAGCTGCCTGAACAAACACCGCGCGGCGTACATACAACTGTTTCGTACAATATCTGTGCACGCTATCTAAGTAGTGCAATCAGTGCAGTGCACGGGGTAGCTGTATGTACTCGTACCTATACTGATTTAGTAGGTAGAGTATCAGGGGCAGGTAGTACCCGAGCGATTGCTAACTCGCTCCATCGGCGGCGGAGGTCAGTGTGCGCGCGGCAAGTGGGTCAGGGCGGATGCACCAGTGCCAGGCGGCGGGCGCGCGCTCGGCAGTCTCCGGTGAGCGTCGGGCGAGGTCGGGCACGCAGGCGCGCGGCCGCCATCGATCGCCGCCCACGCGCGCCGCGCCGCTCAAGTGCTCCGCGAGTGGCGACGCGAGTCCCGGGCTGTGCCCAACGACGATGGCGGCGTGAACGCGCGCCGCCCGCGGCCTCCGGCGGACATGCCGCGATGGCCAGAGAGGTAACCGCGACGGCACCCGCTCGTGCTCACCACACCCGCCCGCTTATGTAACCGGGGACACCCGCGCCGCCGCCGCCGCCGCCGCTGACACGCCCGCTCGGGGCTTCGACACCGCCACACGGAGCTCTCCCCTCCACGGCACGCTTAGGCCCGCGGCCTTGCACTTGTCATTAAGGCCGCTTGTAGTCCCCGACGCCACAGGAACATCCTCCCCTAATGATTTCATAGAAGTAACACCCGAGTGCCTCGCAGTGGTATTCATTAGTGAAGAATGTGTGTAATGTTTAGTTCCAAGTATGTATTGGTGATGGGTTCTGCTGCAGCCCGAGGTCCCTGGACCCACACAGGGTATGTAAGGCTATGTAAGCGCGCGGCAGTACCGCAGCCGGCGTCCCTCTCACTCGCGTGCCGTTCGCCCTGCGTCCGTCTCGCTCACTCTGCCGTAGCCGGCTGCACATGCAACCTGCATACTGCTATACTACTAGCTCTATGCACACGTACGAGGTTATTGTTGACCACACAACGGTATAATAGATCTGAATTAACATATTTTTGTATGCAACAAAAATATATAGACGTATTTTTATGACATTACATGGGTACCATTAATGACCTAATTCCATAAAGTGCATAATTTTATATACATACTTAAATATTTAATCAAATGCTTTAATATACTTTCTATAAGTAAATAATATTAATAATATTAATCGTAATTTAACAACTGACTGCTACGAGGGTGTTACGCATGTGTGCACACTCGTAGCAAAGAAAATATCACAACGACAGTAGGCCGATATCGTAGCATTGCGTAGAGACGGCGTAGCGATGTAGGTCTGTCTGTATTATCTGGTATTATCACATAAAATGCTGTAAGAATTATGTAGTTATACATTTAAATGTTAAATTTATCGAAAGTAATAAGATATCACTTACAGTAAGTACATACAAAATTTAATAACGTAACTTGACGCACCCAATTTGAGTATAATTTGAACTGTCATAAACATCTCATCTCAAAGTCAATTTGACAGATCAAATATATGTTAGGTTTAGCATATTTTTGATTACTTTAAGGTACTGGTACAGGTGGGCTGTTCTCTTTGAGACAGTCTTGATAATGCCTCGTTTAGAGGCGAAACAATTGTCGACGTTTTGTTGTCTTTTTAATTCTGCGAAAAATTAATGCTATTATAAATTTTTAAAAAGTTTTTTTCTTAAAACATTTTACTTACCATTGCTTTTACTTTTAAGGTTATTAAACCTAAACACTTTTGACAGGATAGGCAGAGGCGTACACGTCGATCAGTCATTATGTTACTTATTAATTATATCTAGCAATTTCGGTCTAGTGGTTCGAAGGGAATCCCTGTACACCCGTAAACCCATATGTGCTACCCATAGCATCATGGGACCAGTCCCATCAATAATTCCCACTCCAAAAGTCATCATCACACGAGGTGCAAACCTGAAAACTAATCTCTAACAAATACTTTCCTTACCCAATTTACCTAGACCTGACCTATCAGTTATACCTAACAGGGGCTAATATATACACTAGGGTCGCTATTGCCGCCAACCGTGATCTATTTGGGCTATTTTATAATTATATTCAAAAGCACAGTAGTATCGCGTAGTACGTTCGTAGCGCCCTCGTAGCAAATATTCTCAACGATCGTTGACGAGAAGAATAAGCGTAGTCTCTATGAAATACTACGGATACCGGAGTATTTACGTACGACGATTATTCGATACTAGGTGCTGCTACGTTAAAAAATTTCATGAGTTTATATTTATTTTGAGATAATATTTTGAAAGATACAACAAGGGCGCGAAATTTCTCCCATAAGTTTAACATGTAAATTTTGGTTCCTCAAATAAATATTTTTGGCGCCTTTTTTTAAATTTCTATTTTTTATATTAATTTTATTTTTGGCACTTAAATCTAGTTTAATTTACTTCAAAAATTTCTAGAATCCGCCAAGTAGTTACTGAGATACAGCGTTACATTTAATCGTATTGGAGTCGCTGTATGAGAGCTCCGTTCACCTTCGGCTCACTCCGCTCAATAATCCCACTAATATTACATATAAATGGGTATGTTTGTTTGGATGAATGTTTCACACGAAAACTTCTGAACGGATTCTAATGGAACTCGACAATAATGTAGTTCATATATCAGAATAGAAATAAAAGAAAGAAAGAAAGACACATATGCTTCTTTTTATCCCGGTAATGTGTTTCCGTGAGAATTGGAGCAGGGGTAGCCGTGGGCGTAGGTAGCATTAGCTATGTACTCATTTTAAAAAGAGTTAATATGAAGCTCATCTGCAAGTGGTGCACATGGTGATCAAAAGTGGCTTTAGCGACAAAATGTACGCCTGCCAAGTGCGTAAAGACTGATATTCTCAACCACGTTAAAACATAATTTAATAGTCACTATAGGTGTAGGTAATAAAACAAATACCTAAATATAAATATTTTGTACATTCTTATATGATAATAAGTTACTTAGCTACGAGTATATATAATCCTAACCTTTCAATCGGTGTCGTACACATGTTTTGGTTTTTACTATCTGGTCGGCTTGTTCCCAGTTCACACAGGTGATTTTTCAAAAGCTATGATGCCAGTTAAAATAGTTTTTAAAAACAAAATAAAGTCTCCTATCAGTTAATTTGTGTAATTACAATATTTATAGTATTTTACCTCTCTTTAACACTCTGTATAGGGAATTAGGTGGGTATACCTTTGAGGTAGAACAAGAAGATTGTAAGTCAGCTATGAACCTATTTGCTAAGAACAGAAGAACCTATTTTCAAAAATTTCAACCTCTTTTTTCTTGATAAGTAAGCAACAAATATTTGAGTTGTATGTTACCTAGAATCTAGGCAACACTACAAGACTCTAGTTCATTTATAAAAAAATAATAAATAAAATAAATTATTTCGGGTTTCCAACCCATAAATTGAATATACAAAAATTTAATTCATTACAGTCTACATTATCATTAAATCAATATACATAGTCAAAGTAGATATTATATAATTTCAAATAAATACCTACATAAGTAATGTTTAGTCTCAAAATCACAAATTTAAATTTAATTTATCATGGTTCATTTTAATTTATCATTATTTATAGTTTATAATCATTATACGAGTATAATCACTATATATCTGAGGGTAATCAGAGGAGCATTACACGCCATCCTTTTGCTAAGACTATTAGAGTGTAAGGCTCTTTATAGCACAAGCTTTGAAAAACTTAATACATATGCCCAAAGAATAAGTATCGTCCTCTAACGTGGCAACACAGCCAGCATTCTGGGAACCTTCCCAGTCGGCAATGACGCGGAGGATTTTTTAAACGATATTTTGTAATGTAAATATTTATAGTCTATAATTATGTTTATTTTGTATATTGTAATTCTTATTGTAAATAAACTCTTTACTTATGCAAAAATACATTATGTAAAGAATGGATAGTTTTTAAAGCATAGGATTGTTCATAACTTTTCTGCTCATACAAATGTCATAGAGAATACATACAATTTGAACCAGCGTCAATTCAAATCAGCGACGGTGATTTAAATTCTGACTATGAAATTTTGGTTTTTGTAATTTAAGTAGGTAGTTTATATAATACAACGAAATAACTTAATTCAAACTTTTAAATGTCAAACGTGGGAAGGCTGTTCTGTCATCAGTAAAGGTCAATTTACCCGAAACTAATTAATAATAAATAACCTAGGACATTTTTAAACAGCTTGTGATATGGCATGATTTTCTTTAGACAACGCACGTCACTAAACACTGAAATAAACAATCATTAAATTACAATTTAACTAACTAACTTTCCTCGTTTTCAAGTCCCACGGGAACTCATAAACGGTATAAAAAGTAGCCTCAGCTATTACGCCTTACAACATTTGCCATTAAAAGTCCCAGTATAATCGGTAACGCTGTTTTCGAGATGAGCCGGAGCAATGAGACATACGAAGGAAATTTTCGAAAATTGTTTGTTTGTTACCTTACATTTATTTATTATTTACATCAAGTCGGAGACTCATATTTTGACTGTGTACATAATATCCTTAATCCTCAGTGTTCATATTCACATGTAGATTATAACAATGATTTATATACTCGTAATAACAATCTCTACGGTCAGCAATCATCATCTATATACTTTCAAAAAGGTGTTAATTCGGATTTTTTATTGATACAAACAAGCACATTAATTTCATTTATTTGTATTTAAAAACTGTTTTTTTTTTTTACTTTACAAATTATTTATTTTTTACAATATACATAATAGTAAATAAAAATACTATTTACTCATACTAAAAACTACACTATACACATTAAAATCTACACTATATACAGGCGTCAAAGAACTCCTCCGCCTCGTCGCCGACTGGCGTGTATTTAAAAACTAATTATAAGTTTTTTTTTTTTTATATTTTTTTTTTTTTTATATTTAGGTCGACAAATTGACGCCACTCGCCTGATGGTAAGCTGAGGCGACGTCTGGCAATTGAGGGCGACTCTCACAGTACACAGGAATACTATAGAGAGTGGCCCTCAACTTGACGACCCTGTAATGTGCCTCTTCACGCTTCGCTTAAAGAGCCCAGGGTTATATGTAGGAGGAAACACGTGCGCAGGCAGGGCGTTCCAAGCCACCATCGTTCGGCAGAGAAACGATCGTTTAAAACGCTCGGTTCTCGCGAAGACGGTTTCCACGGTATGAGGGTGACATCTCTGCCCGGCACGCGTTGTTCGGGATCGGAAGGGAGAGGGTGGGATCAGGTTGAAGAGCTCTTCAGAACACTCACCGTGGTAAATACGGTAGAACGCGGTCAAGGAAGCAATTGTTCGGCGCTGGGCTAGCGGCTCAAGGCTTCCCGTTACCTCCGGACAGTCTATAATGCGAACAGCGCGTCGCTGCATAGCGTCGAGTGCGTCCAGCAAATACTTCGCGGAGCCGTCCCAGAGGTGAGAGCAGTATTCAACGCAGGGTCTAATCTGCGTTTTGTACAGCAGACACCTCCGGTGCGGTGTAAAGAATCGCTTTACCTTGTTCAGTATTCCTAGTTTCCGCGAAGCTAGCCCAATACATCTCTCAATGTATTTTGTGTTATTGAGCTCTCGACGAACGTCTATGCCAAGGATGTCTAGATTGTCCTTCATTGGTAATATTGCATTCTGAAGAGTGGGTAGGGGAAGGAAAGGGGATTTTTTCGCTGTAAATGCACACGCCTGTGTTTTGTGGGCATTGAACTCGACCAAGTTCTCGGCACCCCATTGGGAGAGAGATACTGTCGAGGCTTCGGTCGAGATCACCCACGAGATGTCGTCTCTCCTCCTCTATCACAGATCGCCCCGCCGTCGGACAAGCCGAGTAACTCCCGTGCAATGTACTGTCATCTGCATAGCAATGAATGTTCCCGAGGGAAAGCATATCATTGATATGCAGAAGAAAGAGAGTTGGTGACAGTACGGACCCCTGCGGTACCCCGGCATTCACTTGCAAAAAGCGAGAAGCCTGGCCATCGCAGAGGACCCGCACTCGGCGCTCGTTTAAAAAACTGGCAATCCAGCTGCACAGTTGAGGAGGTAGACCATATGCCGGAAGCTTGGAAAGGAGCGAAGCATGCCAGACCCTATCGAAAGCTTTGGCGATGTCCAGGCTAATAGCCAAGGACTCGCCAAACTTTTCCATAGCCTCACCCCATACATGCGTGACGAATGCCAGGAGGTCACCCGTTGATCGTTTTGGCCTGAAGCCATATTGCCGATCATTGATTAGCGAGTGATCCTCCAGGTATCGCATGAGCTGCTTATTAATAAGAAGCTCGAGCACCTTGCAAATGACTGAGGTGACAGCTATGGGTCGATAGTTGCCTGGATCGGATCGATCCCCTTTCTTGGGGATCGGTTGTACGTTCGCCTCCTTCCAGGCCTCCGGCACGAGGCCTGTAGAGTATGACAGGCGGTACAGACGCGTTAATACTGGAGACAACTCAGCAGCACATTTTCGTAGCACCACCGCCGGAATGCCGTCAGGGCCACTGGCTTTCCGCGTGTCGAGTGACCGCAGCACTGCCCGTACATCACATTGCCTGATAACAATATCAGGCATAGTGTGGCCACAGTTGGCGATGGCGGGGGGCTGCAGGCCACGGTCATCGACCCGGGAATTAGCCGCAAAGAGGTCTGCGAGCATGTCCGTCTTCTCTTGGGCTTTGTGAGCCAGTGATCCATCAGGAAAACGCAGTGGTGGCAGCGAGGGTTGACAAAAATTTGACTGTACGGCTTTGGCCAGTTGCCAGTATCCACGGCTGCCCGTGGGATGGGATGTGAGCTCCTGACCAAGCCGCGCGACGCGCTGGGCATCCAAGTATAGATAGAAGGTCTACTAATAAGAAAAATACACGTTTCATTATCATAACGTTTTAGTACGTTCCATGATGCGATAAATTCGCTCATGTTCGCAATATGATAGTCATCAATCAAGACGTTTGATCATTGAAAGCGATGATCAGGTAACATGATACTCGTATCAAAATTATCACTTTGAGGCTGATCGCAGCAATTTGCTGTCAATCTTGATAATTGCTGTATATTAGGTTTTTATCTATGAAATTGGATATTTTAAAATCAGCATTAAATTCAGATTCAAAAATTTGCGCGAGTATAATGTAGGTTATCAACAAGAATTACAATATACTCGTACATAATTATAATACTAAAAATATTTACATTACAAAATATCGTTTTAAAAATCCTCCGCGTTATTGCCGACTGGGAAGGTTCCCAGAATGCTGGCTGTGTTGCCACGTTGGATGGCGATACTAATTCTTTGGGCCAGGAAATAGTCAGCCTTCTGGTCCTGAGAAGCTTAGATTAAGCCTTTGGCAATATCTCTATAAAGGCGGCGAGCACTCGGACCCCATGACCCCAGTGTCTCAACCCCAAACGGCTCAAATATGTAATCACCTGCTAGTTTAGCATATTTACGCCGTTTGAGGCCTTCAGCCGATGCAGCAGCAGCGCCGGCACATCCGGATGTGCTTGGAAGGTGTAAAGGTGCTAAGGTGTCAACGCATGTAGCGTCCCACACCAAAGACCGTCCGGTCTCTTTCCATAGCTTCGTGCTAAACCATTTGGTTCACGTACGGCCGGAAGACCTGCGGTGGAAAGAGCCCTACGAATTATGTAGTTTGGAATAGCGTGCCGAGGTATACGACGATTCAAAAATTGATTTGAAAGTCATATGATTCTATTTTAAAACTAGCGATCCCGACAAACTTTAACAGTAAGCATTCATCTCAGTGGGTAACTCAAGTATACCACCTAATCAGTGCAATAAATAAAAGATAACCCATTAGAAGATGATGGTGACTGTCAGGTGGTCTAGTGCCAGATTTGTACATCACAGCTCCTTACCGAATGGCAAAACAGTTGCAGCAGATGTCTGTTGCTAAGAATCGTAAACAATAATGGAGAACGCAAAACAAGAACCACAACTGGTCAATTCTCTTCACCATTGATTCTCCACGACAACGTGCGAACTAACACTTCATGTCAGACCCTCGCAAAACTACAAGAGCTACAACAGGAAGTTCTCCACCAGCCGCGTACTTATCGGATCTTTCCCCAACAGATTTCTACTATTTTTTTGAAGATTTTTGTGTAAGGAAACAGTCACCTTGAATACAAAAAAAGCGATGTTCTTCCAAACAT
Source organism: Nudaria mundana (assembly GCA_963556515.1). NCBI lineage: Eukaryota > Metazoa > Arthropoda > Insecta > Lepidoptera > Erebidae > Nudaria > Nudaria mundana. The sequence continues at coordinate 23,259,133 of OY748292.1, read as the reverse complement.
TTTGTTTGTACTTTTGCATACTTACTTAGTTCTGTATCGTTCAATGTCTATTACTATAGATAAAATCTTTTGTGTGCAGAACCGATGAGAAGATTTCCACTAGAAAATGTTGTCAAAACAATTACATAATACTTCACCTACTAAATATTCATCGCTCGGTTTGTTTATTTAGCTCTAAACAAACTTATTACGAAAGATCCATATTCAAAATCTTAAGAGCAAAGGCTCTCTGAAATCCTCGAAAATATCGATTCTGACGCGAAGAGACTTAGTAAAGATCCCTTTAATTCCTTCGTTTAGACATTAGTCTTTTCATAAAGTGCATCATAAACTTTCCCTCCTTAGGGATTTTTGAGGAGGTCGGGGTCCAACGTTGTTTTAAATTAAAATTATGGGAAATCGATGATTATAATCAGTTTTATGTCGCCAATAGATTTCTTTGACAAAAGAAACTTGGAAAAGTATTTCCGTTTAGTGACACGACGTTTGTTCGGGCGCTTTAAGTGCCCTTCGTGTTGGTATTGTGTAATCCTAGTGTTATTTCTGATTGAATTAATTTTGTGATATCGGAGACGTCTCTGCATTGATGTTATAGTTATTTTGTTTGTTGATTCTGTATTTACATAAAAATATCGACCTTGGTCTACTTCTTGAAAAGTAAGCAACAAATATTTGCGTTGTACCACGCACTTGACTGGTTTTTAGTTTCAGTTTTTTCGCCTACCCACATTACAATCACAATATCTCTTATAATTATCTAAAACTCTGACACATTAAATTGGGATCTGCAGTCAGACAAATTAGGACGAGGGTGAGATGACATAAAGTGCATCAGTTTATTACTTTCCCCCCGAAAACAGCCCCTAATCATAGTGACAAATGGGGTTAAGGTGAAAACGCGACGGGGTATAAGACGGGTTTTATTTTTATAAGATCTGCTCCTTATTTGATGTTGTTGGAAAGGTTTAGGATGTGCTATGTTATTTCACTTGGTAGTAACGTGCTAAGAAGCGAAGATCTCTGTGGATAGATTTACTCGCATAAAGACAAGGGTGTCCAAATATTCAGTAAAATTAAGCACATTCTACTTACATAGATTCATGTAAAAATTCCTTCGTGTCGTTCCTGACTGGCTTCCTAAATGCTGGCAGCATTGCCACGATTTATGTCAATACTAAGGGTGCCTTTGCAACTAGAGACGTAGCATGGCCTACGTTGCTATGGATGAGTTTGATATCCACCAATCGTATTCATCAGACCACATAAAAAAAAGTAAAATAAAGCAAGTAAAATTCCAAAAATCCAATCCAAATATCCAAAAATGTTGACCTCGTTGAGTTTCTTGCCTTGTTCTCGGATGTGTGGTAATTGAATGGGCGTTTAGCGATAGGTGTCTCTAAAAAACACAAGCGTTTTTATACTGTGATGTTAGATAGTGAAGAACCATGCTTGTTTAAAATACACCTGCCGATCAAAAGCGAGGTTTCACAGACATAAAAGTTCCCGTTAAGCGACAATAGGCTCGCCCCCTCAGGGCAACTATCTCTATACTACGTATATACAGAGCGCTGATAACCGGTCGGCACCACTAACAACCAGTCTGCACGTCAGAACAGTTAAACAGTCGAGGATGACGTAATGTCACTACAGCTTCCCAGTTTAAGTTGTTGTGTGGCAAAAAATGGAAATAATTATTGTTTATAGGTATTTAAACTGTCATGGTCATTAACATTACGATTAGAATAAAATAATTAGTGTCCGACCGAATGTTCGGTTTCGGTTTCGGTCGAGTTTCGGCAAAAATCGAGTTTCGGTTATGTTTCGGTTTCGGCAGAAAACCTGCCGAAACTACGACCGAAACCAAAACTGCATTCGGGAGTTTCCGCGCTGTGCTCGGGTGTGTTCGGCGCGGTAAATAACATCCAAGCGACGATGACATTTGGCCGCGTCCACGTGCGTACAGACAGACAGAAATCTACGTAATAAAAATAAACTACTCCCTCCGTGTTATCAGCTTAGCAAGGTTAGTCATTCTTTCAAGGGGGAAGGTATACGTCTTTTATAATAAATTGCTTGAATAAATAAATAAATAAATAAATATGTTAGGACAATTCACGCAACGCCATCTAGTCTCAAACTAAGCAGAGTTTGTGATATGAGTACTAGATAAACTGATATAAATACTTATATACATTTTTTTTAAATACATACATATTATACATAGGAAACACCCAGACTTCGGTACAAACGTATGTGTCATCACACAAAGTTTGTCACGACCGGGAATCGAACCCGAGACTCCGGCGTCGAAAGCGGATGCACTACCAACCACGCCACCGAAGCAGTCATCGGTCGTAATCGGTCCTTTGTATGCCCGACAGTAAATTTAGAACCTTTATAAAGACCACTTTATGTCATAAAGCATATTATAAGACAGTTGATTACCTTAATGATAAAAGTGTCTGGCTTGAGCATGGTGCAGCCGCCTCCTAAAATGCCGTAATTGTAGCATATTTTGTACTTAGGTGACAAACAATTTTTTTTTGCATTATACACGCTTTTTGATTCTGACACGAGACCAATGTACATTCGTCCACATTTAGTCTTAAGAAAATGTGTAAATGAGTAATTTATTGAAAAAGAGTGACCGAGAGTTTTATTGCCAGGTTCTTTCTCTCGGTTCTACTTATTGCTTTGCGAATCTGGCATTACATGTAAATATAGAAGCAATGACATTAAAGCAATGACAAAAAAGGTCACTAAATGGCTCTTTACTAAATGGCTTTTCAGTGCATTTTGTTTGTTGTGAGTTTTCGTGTGACATGTTTTGAATTCGGTAAGTTTTTTCATGTGATATAATATAAGAGTACCTCGAAAAGTAATTTAATAAAACAAAGGAAAAGGTACCTAGATTATAGTAGAATCAAGTTTACCATAAAAATCTAAACATTTTGTAGTTAATTTAACTCTTTCGCTAATGCTATATGTAAACAAACATTAGTTAGGTACATGGTATTTACTATAGTGCATTAGTGGTGATAATATTAGGGATTTAGAGTTTCGCGTGCAATTTAATAATTATTAAGTATGTACCAATATAATAATTGTTTTTTTTTTACAAATTAACACTTATAATTAAACGAGTAGATACCTACCTGGTTATCCGCATAAAATTAACACTTATACTTATTTTATTTCTGTGTATCAATTTAAAACCTTATCCACAATAGTTCACGAACATAAATATATAATTTAAAATACATTGAGTACCTACTGATTAAACCTAATGAGAACCTTTCTTTTTATATAGATTTTATAGATTATAATACATTTTCTTTATTTTTCTCTGAAAACATGATCCTTATAAGAAAGTTTCGGTTTCGGCCGAAACTGCCGAAATTCGGTTTCGGTTTCGGTCGTAAAAACCAGTTTCGGTCGGACACTAAAAATAATGTTACATGGTAAATATCCCGAACATTCTAATCGTAAAATAATTATTGTTTGTAGTTATTGTTCTGAGATCTTGTTTTTGACGTGTTTCAATGTAGGTAATGTGGCGCCCGTAGTGGAACGCAAACATATATTGGGCAACCTATATCAGAGCCGCTTAGTATTCGCCACCAAGAAAACGGGTGACACTCGCCCTCTATCTTCTATATATAAAAATGAATCCCTATTTCCCTTGGTCACGCCATCACGCGTGAACGGCTGGACTGATTTCGCTTATTCTTTTTTTGTTGTGTTCTTAATTATCAGTAGAAGGATCTTATGGAAGAAAAAAAAAGTTATGCGGAACATTACAAAAATGAATGCGGGACGAAGTTCGCCGGGACAGCTTGTATAATATAGAAACCCAATGCTCGCCCCATATTACGTGAGAATCAACAAAGTTACCATCGAAAATTGGGCGTATCATATGACTCTGACTACCTTTTCAGGGAAACAGGCGTAAATATATGTAGGATGTATAAAATCAAACCTTATGCAAGTGTACAGAACAGACACATGTTAATATAAGAAAAAAATTAGGGTAAAAATATCCGCCATTTCTCATAAATTTTACGCCTAAAGCCAAAGATGATCGCCCACGATGTTTGTAAAGGTCAGATGTAAAATAGGATAATTAGCATCAAGATGAAAGGGGAGACGTAAAAACAATAGTAGTTTATCTGATGCTTCTTTTAAAGAAACGAACAATGCCACTGGAACTATATTTATCAAATGCTTTTAGAATTTTAGGGCATTTGATTTGAAATCGTCTGGTAGAGTGTAGTGTAGAGGAGTGTGTTGGCCCAAGTGTCAAAATGTCTGGGTGAGGCAAGGAAATAATCTCGGAGTACTCGGATTTCAGTACTCATAGGAAAAAATGCCCAATTGTCCCAATTGTTAAAATACCTAATTGGCATAGAGATAGACAGTGATCGAAACTCGACCATTGTTTTTTTTTATATTAGCATTTTGCATTCCTCTTCTATATAAGCAAGTGTGCGAAATTTCATACTCCTCCATCATACCATATTGTTTTTGCTTCACATATTAATTATCCAGGTGTCGAAATAACAATTGTTAAAAGGTCTATTTCCGTTTATATAACAACGGCATAACAAAGGCATTCCAAATAGGGTTCCATAATAAGTGAAAAGTTATCTCAGAGTTGACAACTCCCTTCAAACCCTTCGTTTGTGACATTCTTGTGACAAAGTGTAACTGTGACACGTGTTTTGGTTCTTTAAGAGCAACCAACTTCAACTTTAAGTAGATTCCCAACTTTGACAACCAAGTTTTTTATGATACGCCCATACAAATTCATACATACATACACTCAGCCGGTAAGGACTAAAACTCTACCGAAGATAGACTGCAACTAAACTTATTCACTGTAACTCAAAAACTTGGTTACATAAGTCATGATTATAATATTAAATGAAAATCATTCTGGGACCCTTAGGAGGAAACTTTAATTCGATGCATCGTTAAAATACCTACCAAAGTACTGACTTATATACGAATTTACTGTTTTATTTAACAACGAGCACACACATCAGAGCCCGCGTCTCCGCCTTCGTCAAATAGTTTCCCACAGCAATTAAAGTAAACGGTATAAACTGGGTTGTGTATAATAAATAAGCTGATATTTAATTAATACATTTTTACATAGCACTTATCCTTACTCGACGACACGTGTATATTACAAATATACCTATAATCTACACGAGCCTTTTGTCATGATAGGTGTAGCCTGCTCTAGGTCATCTATGTGTTAGGTCACAGTTTATCCATATCTAATAAAACCTATAATTTTTTAATCCTAACTGTGTGAATTATCTGTAAGTAAGACTATGCTGTAAGGAAGATAGTTTAGTTTTTGAAACTACTATGCGATTCTATTGCTGTGTGGGAGCTCGTGGTCTAGTGCACATTGCAAGGGTTAAGACTAGATGTTAAGCAACATCTAGTCAGGCCAGTCTTAGGATGGGTGACCATTTCTTAAGACAGTAAGACTCCTTCGTGCTTCGGAGAGCACGTTAAGCCGCTGCCTCAAATGTCGAAACAATCATTTAAATAACAAAAAAATAAAATTTTCAAACCACCAGTCTTGGCCACGGGTGTATACTCGTAGTACTATTAAATATTATAAATGACTCAATACCAACATTAGACTCGCACAACTCATATCCAAGCAATGTTAGCCCAACTTACACAGTAACATTTATCTTAAAGCCTTTCACGTACAACTTTACCAAAAGTGCATCGTCGGCAGTACTAATTTGAAGATCTTACGGCATCAAGAGATTACAGGCTCCCGCTGCAGTGCGGGGTCCGGGGTCTGAGGTACAGGGAATGGGGGGGGGGGGGGGGGGGGGAAGGAGGCAGGGGGTAGAGAGGCCCCACCGGCCCCACGACCCGGTCACGTCTCGCAGAGTTGGACCAGTGCGGCCGCGGCGCTCCGCCGGCGCGCACCGCGCCGCACGCCAACCTTCCTGCTCTCCATATAACCTCTTTACACCGCGATATCTTCTAAATATTACACAATTAAATTATTATTTTTAATATTCATGTAACTTGTGCTGTGAGTTGAGTATTTAACTGTGATTTGAGATATTACGAGTGAAGTGTGAAGGAAAAATGATAGTCGAAATACAGGAGGTATGTAAGGTCTCTGTAGAAGTGTTATGTGGTGTCGAGTAAGAGATGAGATGATATTGGGTCGCGACGCCTCCCTTTATAACTATAATAGATTTTACGTCCTAAAAGACATCGATAGTACGTTGCACCGGACGCAGGGGTCGTTTCGAACTGTAGATAAATTATCACCATATATAAATAGTCTAAGACTAAGGGTGTAAGACTTGAAAATGGTTTTCAGTTTAGAAAGTAATCCGTACTTTTAATTTTCGGATAGTTTATTTGACGAGTTACAGTTAGTACCCGTAATAATCGAATAGTAGAAGACCCAGTCTAGATTAAAGATCGTGCAGGGTGGCGATGTCAGTGGGTCAACGCACAGTGCGTGCGGGGCTTTAGAGGGGCGAGGGGTGTGTCAGCGGTGGACAACGGGGGCGGAGGGGAGAAGCGGGGGACAGAGGTGGAGGTCGCACGGGCGTTGCACCGCTGCATCCAGTGCAGGAGCTACGGACGGCCTCTACGCGCTACGAAAGCGTAGACGAGCTACACCGTAGGCCCTGATGGGCGTAGCGGTGCAATTTGAACTTTATTTTCGTGTCTAATTTAGTTTGATTTTATGTTGTTGATATTTAGGGTTGCATTATTACAATATTAAAAATTACCGATTTTGAATATTAAATTTTTTATTAAAATTTAATAAATGAATAATGTATATCACAAAAAACAATTTTAATATATGGTATGTAATTGTAAATGATATTAAAATGTTGAAGATTAGTTTAAAAATCGGTCATTAAGAAAATAAAATGAAAAAGTTTTCAATTACTTAAAATTTTTTTTTAATGATAAATTGATTTTATTCAATTTTATATACAATATACATATAAAAATACAATTGAAACTAAATTAATTAATATTTTTTTTTGTGTAACTTCCAGGAGGTTAGAGGAAAGAGGCCTTTCAAGATATGGGACAGTTCTAGGAACGTGAGGAAGGGGTTGGTGGTGGCTAGCTTCGAGGAGTTAATACATAGAGGTACGTACTCTCACCTACACCACGTATATGTATATTCTGCTAGCAGCTCGACCCGGGCACGTGTGGCCATATTATCTACTAGTGGTCGCCCGCGACTTCGTCCGCGTGATTATTGTTCCCATCGCCGTATCTTTATAAATTGTAGCCTATGTGTTATTCTGATTTATAAGCTATATGATTGTAAAGTTTCATCAAAATCCGTTCAGTAGTTTTTACGTGAAAGAGTAACAAACATCCATACTTACAAACTTTCGCATTTATAATATTAGTAGGATACAGTTAATTAAAATTTTAACAAAAAAGTCGACTTCAAATAGTACCATAATGGGACCAAATAATTATCGTAATGGGACCAATTGAAAATGGAACAACATAGAAAGCACTGGATTTCCCTACAAAAATATCAAAATCAATTCCCCCAGTCGTAACTAACGAGGTAACAAACATACAATATAATAATAGTTTTTCACATTAAGATCTGACAGGACTTTGGGCAATATCTGGACTTGTTATATTATTCTTTATAAATAATAACTCAACTTTAGTCAGAAAACTCTCTATGTTAATTACTATTTGACCATCAATGAGACCGTGTCTATTTCGGATAAATAAATGTTTCGAGAAATAACAAGAATAAGAAAATATCTGTCAGGGAGAATACTGTTTGGATTGCGAACCATTGATGGGTGGTGGGTGGGGGGATTATGGCGCACCTGCTGACTTCTTGTTCTTGTTACGTGGGATCATTTTCAACCGACTTCCAAAAAAGCAGAAGGTTCTCAATTCAACTGTATGTTTTTTTTTATGTTTGATCTTTGGATTGGGTGAACCGATTTTGAAAAATTTGTAAAATTTTAATGTAAGCTACTACTTGCCAATTTGGTCCCATTCGGACAAATATTTAGTCTCATTTCGATAATTTGAAGTCGGTTGTTGTGTCAATTTTTGACATGTATTTTATAAGTAATTCTTCATCATCAAATGAATTATAGTCTGGCCACGCTAACTTTGCAAAGACCTAAATATGGTAGATTTTAAAAATAAGTGTATGGTATCCCTATGTTTATAACCCCAATAACACAATTGTGTAGTCTTGATACTTTGATTTTTTTCTTTGTGAATCAGAAACTTGCAACCTATTTTTTTGTTATATTTCTGGTTCTTTCTAAAGTAAACATTTATTACTTAAAGTGTATATTTAGGTATTTGGATGGAACTTTAAAGGAACCGTTAATAAAACATGTTTTTCTGCTACCATTAAACTGGGTATAGAGTCTAGGTCTACGAGTAGCTTTATCGGAAGAGAGAGAGGGGAAGCATCGCCACAAAAAGACTACTGTAGTCACTCGTAAAAATGATTCTACGGTACGTTAGAGGCACGTATTCTTATGGAATCAAATACGACCGCCATAAACCAGGGATACTCGAGGGATTAAGTAATGCAGACACGGAGGATATTGAGAGACAAGCCTATCTACTACAGGCGTGGCCTGCCGGTATGCAGGAGGCGTGATATGATATCACCGGAGGATGACAAAATGTTTACTTGATTTTATCATAAACCAGAAAATTCCGGTTGTTACCTAAACTAGGTGATAATGCCCCCGCCCCATAAAGGTTTTTAGAAAAAAATGGTAATTTAAATAATAAAAATTAAGATTTCAGATAATAAATTATAATTCAAAATTCAAAGTATCAAAACTGTTTATAGAAAGCTTCACAATGAAAGTCATAGACACAAATGTTGCTACACTAATCTTTCTGTGGGGTTGCCACTTTATTCCTTTGCAAACTTAGCGTGGCCAGATAATAGTAGTTCATGACAGTACTCACAGGTGACGTCATTGTTTCGTAACCATATTTTTTTATTAGACATTTGATTTGTCTAAACAAATAAATGAAATGAAACGAAAACATGTTTATTCAATTAGGTTACAAGGTACTCGTACTAACGCTTTTGAAAGTCAGTCAGTTTTAAAGGTTATATTAAAGTCAATACACGCGCAGGACTTTCGACCTCCATGATCGAGGCTTGAGGACAACGACGGGTCAGTAACCCACCGTCCTTACAGAAGCAAGGCTGAAGGGTTGCGTGCTGTGGAGTCTCAGCCCACGCATGCCTTTATATAGATATTAAATAAAAATCCTTCAGATGTTAATAAGAATTAGTTAATATGTTATGCTTACTAGTGGACACCCATATGGTGTGTTTGTCTGTAACAGTAGACCTCGCGAACATTGAAACCACCGTCCAAGTGCTCGCCTACAAAGGGTTCCGTAACAAAACAATCACGTTTGTTGTATGGGAGCCCCTTAAATATTTATTTATATTCTGTATTTTAGTATTTGTTGTTCTAGAGGCAACAGAAATATATTAAAGTAATGGTAAAATCTTCTTCCATTTTCGTGTAGACACCTCGGAACGTAATTCCAAACTGCGAGCGAGCCGATTTTTCATATGTTATAAATGTTTGTAAACATTCATCAATGCTCATTAGTGTAGGAGCACTTAAAACATTTAACAATTCCTAATAGAATGTAACATTGGTTAGTAAATATTTTGATGTTAGGAAATGTTTGTGAACATTTTTAAACAGCAGTGTGGCAGCACCTTCACTATCACGGTTCATGATACGGACGGACAGCGAAGTCTCAGTTATAGGGTTCCCGTTTCACCCTTTGGGTACGGAACCCTAAAATAATTTTCACAGTTCACTATGACCACAATGTAAGAGTATTAAAGCATGGAACACTTGTGCCATGTTTCGTGTAGATCAGATAAAAAATGTAGCTATCTAATACACATACCGATACGGACGGAAGAAAAATTGTCTAGTTTCAAAATGTAGACATTTGATCGATCGCTCGGTCAATTAATAAGTAAGATATTAGCATAGTGAAGTTCTGTATGTCGACCGTTCAGGAAAGGAGAAGTTGTCAGTAGCGGCGAGTGAGCCGGTGCGGCTGGTGTTGGAGAGCGACGGCACGCAGGTCGAGGACGGCGAGTACTGGCGGACGCTGCCCCCCAACACCGTGCTGCTGCTGCTGCGACCTGGCGAGCGATGGTACCCCACAGGCGTCGACGTCATCAAGGCTGGTCAGTTACACGCACTAATACCACTGTCTTGCCATAAACTAGGTAAACTCTAATCACTAGTTAACTGATACAATAATACTGACTTTTATGTACGAGTATTGTAATGAGTTTATATAGAAACTGGATAAAATAAGTTGAACAGTCCGTACAACTCGACTGCGGGATGACTACCTTACTATGTTTTTTATTTAATTCCGCGGCCCAAGGCCGCGGCCGCTCTAACGTCCGTTGCCGGGCGTCTCTGGTTACAAGCAGAAGGTATTTCCAGTGGCGCCCGGCGGACTTTGACCACCTCTGTGGTCTCTACGGGGGTTTGGTCAGGATGAGAATCCCGCGTCGTTGGGGTAGGGTTTTATCCCGCGTCAGTGAGTGAATCTGGTTGCGTGCTATGGGGCAAAGGCCCCGCAGCACGCAACCCTTCTAGCCTGCTTCTGCAAGGACGGCGGGTGGCAATCCCGCCGTCCTCAGGCCCCGATTGACTACCTTACTGAACTTAATATTTGTCCTTCCAGCTATATCGGCAATTCCAAAAATAGTATGCGAGACGATCCACGCCCTCGAGTTGCACGATGAGACTCCTTCATGGAAAATCATGGACAACAAGGGGCGCGTCACAGTGGTCCTCCACTGGGACCAGCGGCCACAGGCGTCGCCGGCGGCGCGCTCTCCCTCGCGCCAGGCCAAGCCGGACCGGCGGCCGTCGCTCGTGATACAGACGTCACTGGACCGGCCGCAGCCGCCGCCGCCTCACATCACCGTCGTCAACCACGACGAGCCCGGCCCGGCGTCGCGCCGGCTGTCCCGTGCGCCCGGCTCACTGGAGCAGCCGCTGGGCGGCGTGCACGTGCACACGTCCGACTGCCGGGCGACATCCACCTCGCCGGCGCCACCCTCGCGGACGCCGGCGCCTCCCGACGAGTGCGACTTCCACTGCTGCGCCCTGCACGAGGAGGGCCGGCGCATCGCCGTGCACAAGAGCGTAGCCACCTCGCCCATACAGGACGCGCAGCCACGTGCCTCGCCGCAGGGCCGACCCAAGGGACACGTGCGCTTCCTCGACGCCGAGCACACGCGCCGCGGCGACCGCGACTCCTCCGAGAGCGAGACCGAGAACACAATCGTCGAGGACGAGGCGGTTACATCGGAAAAGTTCCTCCTGCTGATAGACCAGCTGAGTGTGGACCAGAAGCGCCACCTCACCATCAAGGACATAGGTATCATTCTGGAGCGTCTCAGCTCAAAGATCCTGGACGTCGAGCGCCTCGACCGCGAGTCGGAGTCGGACGACTGCTACAACTGGACGATAAAGGCGACGATCAGAGGCGACGCGCTGCGCGAGCTGGGCGTGATATACAACGGCAACTACTACGCGATCAGCGAGCACCCCGGCTACCGGGAGGAGAACGAGGAGGCCGGCGACGAGGGCGAGGAGGAGGAGGAGGAGGACCGGCTCTGATCGGGCCTGTGCGGCGCCGCCGTGCCGGGCGCGGCCTGCGCGCGTCGGGCGCTGTGCCGCGCGCGCTGAGCGTCCGGCACCGGCACCGCACACCGCACGCCCGCACCACCATACCGGTGAATTTATTAGAGACTTATATATGAAATTCGTAGGAGAACAGCCCCATGGACCACGATCCGCGAGGGGCGCCCTCCCCTAGCTAATAAATAGTGAAATTATTGTAAGTAAAACTGACTTCCTATCGATTTCTAAGGTGTTTTAGGTGTGAGCCAGTCATAGGGCGACGAGGTCGCCTCGCCGGCGCACCGCGTTACGTTGAACGTTCCCGCGTCCGCGTCGCCGGCCGGAGCGGTGGCACCGATCATTTGTCGTCGATGTTCTTAGGTAAATAATCAATTAATTGTAGGTGCGCGCTCGCCGCCGCCGCCGCACCGCCGTTCTTCGTTTGTAGCGCGTTCGTTCAAAGTCGGCCTAATATTGGTGAGTAAATTTCCGTTCGTAATCATCGCCGAAACGCTCCGTCGCCGTCTCGACGTCGAAGTCTACAATCGTAACATCGCAGTGAATTATAGGACTCTACCTAAAACGATATTATAGCGAAGTAGAACTGCCCAGAGAGACAATATGTCTGTAACGTTTGCTCACGTCGTATTATTCCGTTCGGTTTGTGTATGTCTGGGGAGAGTTCGACAGGGACAGTAACTGTAGGAGTCGCCCGCCAAAGCGATGAAGCTCTTGCCAAGGCTCGTGTTTACTCTATAAATCGGGTAACTTTGTACACTTAAATATATTTGTATAAACCTGTGAGCCGTCGAGTCGGCGCCCAGTTAGTACTCGTACAGCACATTCTCGTCGGCGTCGGCATCGGCAACAGCGGCCTCATCGGCGCTCACCGGAGGGCGATAGTCTCAATACTATAGCTATGACGATGTTTCAGAGAGAGGACGTATAATATAGATATATTAAAATTATTATACCTAATTAATAAAATTGAATGTTATAATACAAAGGTTGTAACTAAAATACTCGTATACCGTCACGTCGCGCATCACGTCACCATGTTACTCGTATACCGTCGCGTCGCGCATCACGTCACCATGCACGTCACCGGGTATTGGTAGTCCGTAAGTTGATTCTTGTATTTATAGCTATATGGTATGGTACCGTAGACTTACTGTATAATGTTTTTAATTTTTGTATAGTACGGAGTACGTGACAATCACTCAGTAATGTATAATATGAACAAAACAAAGTTTAATAAGTTTTACAGCTCTGCGGGGTTTCATAAATTGTATAGTTATTTAAGATTATATTATTATTAAAGAATACGTGATTGTCTGAAGTTGTTTGTGACGAGGTAAGGTTTACTTTGGATCGTGGAGTGTTTAGTTTTTTGTATTGGTGGTGGGGGTGAGCAGGGGCGTTGTAGCACTTTACCGACACTCAAGCAGTAGTGTAGGTACTATTATAGTGCGAGTCACTGATTGTGTAACGTATAACAACGTTATTTACTGAAAAGTTGTAATGATAAAGTTGTACATTGGGCTTGCACACCCCTCCACGATGAAACTCAAATGTAAGATATTGTGACCGTGCGGTTTATGAGTTTGGGCTATCTATACATTCTAGTATCTTTATTCGTGAACCGAAACATTTTAATATTTTGATGCTATTTGATTTAAAGGTTTGATATTGAGACTTTTCCTAAAGTTACATAATTTTCAATTTACTATTACTAATAAAGATTAGAGGAAGCTGTAAGTTTCGTTGAGAAGGGTTGCTATTAATGGCCGGTGTGCAAAGCTTTCTCTGTCGTTACACGTGTGAGTGATAGAGAAAGAAAATAAACTGGATTTTTGAGCGTATTCTCAATGTGATTATTTCCAAATTGGAGGTTGTTCATGCCGCTCGTACTTATGTTACAAAAAATGGCGTCGAAGAAGCTGCATTGTACAATCTCTTGATGGTTTTTTTATAAAGTAATATTATGAGTTAGTTCTTCGATGTTGAATGACTGCAATGTCCTGTAGGTTGGCTTTGTCTTATATGCCAATGTTTACAAGTTATAGGCAGGTTATAGGCAGGTTATACGCTCGATCTACATTAACAATTAGTTATTGCTCCCAGATCTTCCGATATGATAGTATTAGGCCATTTATATTTTGTAATATTTTTGAATGTGCCAAAAAAACAATATCTAAATAAATAGTAAGTATCTATGATTATGGAAACTAACTGCTCCTACTAAATATATGGAACCATACTTAGTACCTCACTACGGTACCTCACTTGTGCATTCCACCAAGTGCCGAGACTACCTAATATAGATTTTCAACACCAGAAAGAATTCCAAACACTATTGTTGATTTTATAAATAGGTATTTAGAATACTATGGAAACTTGATAATCTTTGCAGTGTGAGTTGTTACTCGATTAGTATTCTTCTCCGAGTTTCGGCTCTTTCTTGTAAAACTCTAATATATGACAAATGTGTAACCTGCCTATTACACCAAATTAGGACGTGTGAATGTTCAAGTACGATCTTCAGAGTTCGTTTGAGTACAGACAATGTTGAATCTGTACAGACAGTCAGTTAACGCACAGTATTATTATCTAGTCAAAAAGTTCCATTTTAAGTGTATAGAATAAATATAAGATGTATAAACGGTTTGTGACGAGTTCGCGGCTGATATTTTTCTGTCGCGGGGGGAGGGGGGGTTAACATACGTTTTTGTTTCATATATTAAATAAATATTTACATTATATTTAAATATTAACTGACGGCATCATCAGAGACTTTACTAAGTTATGTTTACACAATGTCTCTAAAACTCAGTAAACACTAAGTATTTGATGATGCCGTGAGTTTAAACCGGTCTGCGTAAAATAAGTTACACTATGGTAAAGTAGTGGACAAGTACATGATTGTGTTTCTGTTCAATATGAGAAGCAAACTCAACCAAATGCCATGATTACATAAATTGAAAGTTTAAAGAATTAAAACAATATCCAATCAACATTCTTGCGAACCGTAAACTATTGGACACAGGTATATATATTGAATTCGTTCGTAACTGGGAAAAGATTTAAACGAAATACAAACATTTATATTGTGATCTTATTACAAAACAAAGAATAATGAAATAAGGGGCTCTTTCAATGATTTTGTTTGTAAATATGATTGCAATAAACAATCCCACATCAATTTTAAGAACCCTGTCAAAACGACTTCAAAAAGAATCGAGTTTCTAAATTCGTCGACATATTTTAGTGCAACTTCAGCTTATTGATCGTAATACCGACAAGTTGCACGTTGGTAAATAGGTCATCAATTACAAACGGCGAAGTGACTACAGTTTTTTATCGATATTAGTCAAATCAGCACATTCCATCTTTCCCCAGTCACTAACACACGATGAGTTAAGCCATTTATAACGATTAGGTAAATTGTAATATTAGAGACAAAAGTTTCGAAGTTTATTTTTGTTATAGGTAAAAAGGCGTAAGCTGAGCTTTGCATTTGTGTGAGTGATCACTAAAAGTAGAGCAAAAAGGCTGTGTATACAACACACGTGTGTGTAAAACAATTCATATTATACGTTCACCTACGTGCACTCACACAACTACAAAGCTCAGCTTACGCCTTTTTACCTATATACAAATCTTTTTTGTATAGGGGCAACAAATAGTGCAGTATTTGATTTTTAGTATCATTTTAAAATGTGTACTAATTTGTAGTGTTTGTACTTTACAGTCAAGAGAGAAGAGAATGCTTAATCACTTGCTAAGTGTAAAATTAAAAGTTTTTGAATGCAGTGCATTTATACAATGCGTAATACCCGAGTGATTAACTTAATATAAGTACTCATCTCATTTTTAAGTAGGTACCCACTTCTACTTACTACAATTTAGCACACAACTTAAAATGAATAATCCAGCAAAATAAATTAAAATACGTAATTTATTGAATGTTAGCTAATAACACTATATAATAGAACTTAAGTGACTTGTTTTCACGTTATGTGCCAAAGCATTATTTTATAGCACCGTTAAAACCTTTTCAATCCTATTAAGTACAGGCGATTGTGCAGGAATACAGTTTATATCCAAATACTACACTCTTTTGTACAACAATAATGTAATTAATCTAATAAGGAGATCTACCAAGTCACAGACGGTTAACAATTAAAGACTTGAAGACTATTAAATTATAAAAGTGTGTGGCTGAATGATCCGGTGCCTGTGCCAAATTATGAGTTAGTAATTTTATATATAAATATGACACGTATGTTGTTATTCAATTTTTCTCTGTATTTTGAAGTACAGTAAGAAGTAGAGAATTAGGAAGTACGACAGTATAGGTACTATTTTACTTTATTAATTGAATGAATAAGTTCTTATACGGAAGACCTATCTTGTGAAGCTCCTAGACCTAAGTTATACAGCAAATGGAGAGGAATGATTCGAAAAAGTAACAAATAAGAGTTACATTACCCATTTCAAAAGATTTCTCATCTAGTTTAGTTCACACAGCGTAATAGTGGTACGGTTCATATAATTTTATCTTGGAATTATTATACTTCAAAATACACTTACACCATTATTCCTGGAGACAGCCATCTTGTACGTGACGTCACGCGAGAACGTTTATTTTTGTATAAATTCTGAGGCAGTTACCGGCTTTTGTTCGTAATCAATAATAACCCGACAAAACTTCACTGCCACTAATTTAAAAATAAAATTATTGGAAACGATTATTTGTTTTATTTAACACTTTAAGGCTGCTACACACAGTGCCGGCGGCACTACCGCCGGGTTTATGCCGATCGGCTAGACCGCCGGCAATACAAGCCGCCGTGCTTAGCCGCCAAGCATCATTCCGGTAGTGACAGTCATGTAGAACACTAGTGAAGTAAGTATTTTTGGTTACAATGAATAAAGAAATCACACCACTATTACTCAAATGCCGGGAACGAACTGACGCCGGCACCCCGCGTAACCCGCCGGCACACCCCGGCGGCTATGCCGACGGTACTGCCGCCGGCACTGTGTGTAGCAGCTTTTACTGCTACGGGCGTGTTGTTTAGTTTTCCTGCGAAAGGAGTCAGTCGCTGGTTCGAGTCCAGCCCAAGACTATAGTTGTTCCGATTTATATTGTACAATTATTCCTTTTCCTATTCCCTATAGGAATTAATTCTCATATGAAAACAGTCGGACAGTTCAGTATTCTTTCAGATAAAGGAGGACTTTCTACCCAAGCGTCTATAGCGTCAGTGGCGCCGCGACTGTGACGCCGCGACAGAGCGACAGATAGATGTTCCCCCTTTATGTCACACTTATACGTTACTAGTACCATTAAAAAAAATACAATATATTCCATCCCGTGTTTACTCGCTGAAGTACCATCGAAAAAATAATAATGTCAAAAAAATAATATTGTCAAAAAATAATAATGAACATGACTTAAGGTTTATACAACATAAATTTCGAATGAAGTAATTTTTGCCGTAGTAATTTACGCCTGATTCTATCCAATATTTGAAGTATTTTTTTTTGTTATTAAAGTGGATGGTCTAAACTGTGTAACGAATAAGTATTAATAACAAAAAAAAATTGATAACAAAGAAAAAATTAAAAAAAAATTAAAAAAATATAAAATATAAAAATATTAATATAATAAGTATTATTAACAAAACAAAATACTTCATTCGAAATTTATGTTGTATAAACCTTCAAACATGTTCATTATTATTTTTTGACATTATTATTTTTTTGACATTATTATTTTTCAGATGGTACTTCAGCGAGTAAACACGGGATGGAATATATTGTATTTTTTTTAATGGTACTAGTAACGTATAAGTGTGTCAGTAGGGGTCCAGTTTGACCAAAAAGTTTGACTACGAGGAAGAAGGGGTCAGTAGTACCATCAGTGGTACTGATCAATGGTACTACTGACATAAAGGGGATGTTCCGTACAAATGTATGAAATTTCAAGCAACGACTTTCAAGCTCAGCGACACTAACGCGGCGTCAGTGACGTCACAGTGCCGCTGTGCGCTGTTGTCAGACGCCCGCGTCAGTCGCTATAGACGCTGCGTCAGTGACGCTTAGTTCGAAAGTCTACCTTTATAACTACATTACACCAAGAGCCAGCGATTGTCAGACTTTAGTACGCTATTTTGTAAAAGTTGAAAATATATCTGAGCATAATTATCTCAACAGTCTGGTAAGTTGTGAATCTGGTCAAATGCTACTAAGGCAAACGATTTTTCTCATGGCAATTAAAAACAAAACAAAAATAATATGAGGTTTACAAAATTATATTTAATAATAAGCTTACGCTGGTAGCAAAATTCATTTTGTATACATAAAAATACATATATAAATAATAAAAATAAAAAGGACTGTCTCAAATCTCAATCATACAAAGAAAAATTTAACATGGGGGATTTGTAATATTTTTCCCACGATATGCAGAGTTAATTTGACCCTTTTAAGCAAACGTCACTTTTTTAAGGATTTACAAATACAACCCATTTTAAAATGTCAAGCAACTTATGTGGCCAACTTTCCTAAAACCATAACTTCGATCATTTAAATATCTTATTTCGAATCAAAGTTACGCCTAGTATTATCGAGTTACCCGAGTCGGTCCCGCGTACGACACACCCGTGTAAGCGCACGTACGACAACGACAACCACAAAACAACGCAAACACGTAGGGTGAGATTTATAGAGCGTGCTTGGACTTAGCTCAAGCTCGGCTAACCAACATATTTGCTAAGCTTATACTAAGTACGATCTTTGATTTGGAATTTATAGTCTGATTTAGCTAAGTTCTAAACACATGGTTATAAGTGTAATTTCGCCATTTATATCTGATAATATGTGACATGCCTCTATAAATATGTAATAAAAAATAATATGGTGAAGTATATTTGAGAACCTTATTTTAGTTTTTTGTAAGTCAGTGTTTCTGTGAACGCGACTTAGCTTTAGCATTAGCTAAGACAAAGACGACGATCGCCTTATAAATGTAGATTTTGTCTCAAGTGTAAAGTAATGGCTAAGCTAAGTCCAAGTAAGCTTTATATTTTGTATGAAAACGCAGAGTTTGATTCACATTGACCACCATCAGTTTCGCGTCGATATTTGTAGATACAACAACTCAACTGCAAGAAGTTGCAACGACACTATTCACACGAAGGAAGGCGCGTAATAGTTAAGTACTTGTTGTCACTGCGATGCTGTGGGGTTGTCGTAGGTACGCTAAATGTACCTATAACTTGTATTAACTGTGTTCTTTTTATTTTGAGCCTAAATTACCTCAATCATCTCAAAAAGAACACAGCTAATACTAGTGATAGGTACATTTGTAAAAATGAAGAAAAGATATTTATGGTTTAGTAGACAAAGGACTTATTCGCAAAACGCCTTACCCCTAAAAAGAGGACCTACTCGTACAATGGCTTATTCTTATAAAGGCTAATCGCAAAATGACTTATTCGTAAAAATACCTATTCGCAAAATGGCATTTTCTTATAAAGACTAATTCGCAAAATGACTTATTCTTAAAAAGACCTATCCATAAATAGACCTATTTTTTCTAATAAATAACCATTCAACTAGTACGCCGGAAATCCAACAGATGGCGTTGTTAACATGATTTAATTTATTTTTGAATTCCTCGAAAAATAATAAAAATAAATATACACTACTTATGTAATAAAATAGAATATATATACTGTAAAAACAAACTGCTTATTATTTATTATTGTATTGTTACGCATTTAATATTCCTTAACATTTTCTGTGTCTATTTATATGTGGGTAGTTAAGATTTAATGGTCGAGTAAAATAGTGCAAGCTGTTTGTGGGTAAATTTGTTTTATGTCACATTTCTCATTAAGTATTGCTTCGCGTTGAGGGAAAATGGAAGATTCGGAGTTTATTGTTGTAAAAAATCAAAAAGGCCACAAAATGTTACTCTTCAGTGGTTATAAAGAGGTGTGTAGTAATTTGGAGCCAATAAAGGGAATTTTCGACAAGAATTTCGATAATTTGCCTAGCGTCAGTGCTACTAAACTCCCAACTTTTCACTCGAAAAAAGACTTCATATAAAACGCGTAAAAAATATTTGAACTCTGAAAGACTAGCATTTAAAAATTTAGAAGATGTATACGTATCTGCTGCATTGGGTGAAAAATTCCTCATTGCTGATGATGGTGACACTGAAAGAATATTAGTGTTTGCCTCCAAATTATCAAAAAAGATTATTCGTTGCACAAAGAAAGGGTTTTACTATGGGCATGGCACGTTCAAATGTGTACCACACCCTTTTTACCAATTATATACTATCCACCAATTACATGCAAAACGACCAAAACGCATAATGACCAACGGCCAATCCTCAGATTGACATATACGCAGAACGACCAATACGGTTAACGACGAATACGCAAAATGACCAATACGTATAATGACCAACGGCCAATCCTCAGATTGACATATACGCAGAACGACCAATACGCTTGACGACGAATACGCAAAATGACCAATACGCATAATGACCAACGGCCAATCCTCAGATTGACATATACGCAGAACGACCAATACGCTTGACGACGAATACGCAAAATGACCAATACGCATAATGACCAACGGCCAATCCTCAGATTCACATATACGCAGAACAACCAATACGCTTGACGACCAATACGCTTGACGACGAATACGCAAAATGACCAACGTCTCAATCAAAAAAATAAAAGTCATGGAAAATAAACTTCGAAAGAAAGAATATTTAGCCTATGCCAACACCATGCCCGCTAGTTGACGGACAAGTCAATTTGTACGCTGACGCAAAAAAACAATCCTCAAAAACTGCCAAATGGTTAGTTTCTTTCGATTAAATTCAGGGCTCCTATATAACAGACATGATTTTTTGCCTGTTTTTGGTCCCAAAATAGCAACTTGAGAGGGCGCCGCACACACATCTACGTTAAAGATCATCGACCTCCAGATCGGGGCCTGAGAACAAGTTTATTATCTGTATGGAGGTACGAACGAAACCCTCCGTGCGCGAGTCAGTCTGGCACTTGGATGTAAGACTAGCGGATGCTCGCTCCTTCCTTCGCGTAGTTTCCTTGAACCTCAGAGGTATTTAAGTGGCTCTTTATTATAGTACGAATTGCAAAATGGAAAAGTACTATTGGGATAACCCACAAAATGTAAAATGTTCACCGGAGCCAAAAAACATAAATTTAAAAAAAAATGTATTTCCCTAATTTTTATAAATTCGCAAGTTCCATTTTTAAGACCTTTTTTTAAACAATCACAAATCATAATAATTTGCGAACGGAATTTGCGCTTATTTTTATTCTGCGGCCCAAGGGCGCTGTCGCCCCATTGCCCAATTGCTAGGCGCCCCGGGCGAAACGACGCATTTAAATTACACGATAATTATACTTAAACGTTTTGCGTATGTGTCATTTTAAGTTTTGGTCAAAATGCCAATGCGACAATATGGCCAATGCGTCATTACGCGATTCAGGATTGGTCATTATGCGTGTGAACGCTATCCACTTGGATATTAAATCTAGTAAAAAGACAACAAATATTGTCCCTTTAATCTACGCACTCTTACCCAACAAAACGCAGAGCACTTATTATCGACTATTTAATATACTCAAACATCGAGTAGGACTGGATATAGGAAATTATAAATGGGATTAGAGGTGGCTACCATGAATGCAGTCAGTGAAATTTTCCCAAGTGCAAATGTCAGCGGTTGTTATTTCCACTACCAACAGGCAATTTGGAAAAAGGCTAAAGCTATGGTATTTACCACTTTATCGGAAAATCGAAAAGTAATTCGCATGGCCGCCGTAATGCCGCTTTTACCACCATGTTACATACTAGAAGGATGGCAAATTATTTACAGAATGATAGAACGATTGCCTCCTGCAATGAAACAATTCCAAAAGTATTTAGAACGACAATGGCATCGCCTGACTCCAACATTATTAAGCTGTGCTGGTCAACGTCATAGGACCACCAACGCCCTGGAAGGGTGGCACCGACGACTCAACGTAATAATACCGAAACGTCCAAGTTTATTGCACCTCATCTACAAAATTCGAGGGGAGTCGAAGCATTTTGATGTAACAAGAGTCTATTTCAAAGTTTAAAAAAAATTGAAGAAATAGAGACATGCTAAATAGCATGTCTCTATTTCTTCTATTTTTCAAATGACAAGAAATATAAAAAAATCTTGACTGCATTACAGATACGGAAGATAACAACGGAACAATTAAAAAAAAAATTGTTAAGTAATTTACAATTTTTTAATGTAAAATAAACCATGAGCAACTTTCATTTAATTACTATAATATCTATTTATACTGGTCAATAATTTTGCGGGGTAATAAGCTCTAGTTAAGAGGGTTTGAAGTTTATCCACACAAACACAAAAAAAAAATGTTTTTTCTTATCTGCAAGTGTTATTATATTACACTATCATATTAAGTTTATTATCTAGTTCCTACAAAGGATCATGTCTCTGTCTTTCTCTCGGTTTACTAGATAAGTATTACAGAGAAAAGTAATAATAAAGGATCATATATGTATACGTTAGTGTAATACCCCCGCAGAAACAAAATTCATATATTAACATCAATTATTAGTAATAAAAATAACTACTGTGATTTTATTTAATTATTGCTAAAAAAGAGGAAAACAATAGGTTTTTTGATTATTTGTCATTTGTCATATCTTGCAATATTTAATAAACAATAAGTATGATTATGTATGTATTCCATTTCTTTAAATATTTACTCCTTATACATTTAGACTATGGATTATGCTTACATCCTCGGGAATAGGGTATATCACGAATGGGGTATTTTACGAATAGGGTATGTTACGAACAGGGTATTTTACGAACATGGTATTTCACAAAAAGGGTATTTCACGAAAAGGGTATTTTACGAATAGGGTACCCCACGAATAGGCCTGCACGACGCCAAACGACTGCAGGTAATTTTGCGAATAAGTCCTTTGTCTACTAAACCATATTTATCTTATACGAGAACAAATTAGTAAAAGTTGGTGATTTGCTAGACTTGTATACCAAGCTACAGGTGATAGTGATGAGTGATGTAGTGATGAACTAGTTGACTAAGCTGCAGGTCTGAACGCGCGTGAGGGCCCTCTTCTCTGCCAACCTCATTTTGTCGAGCACGTCCTGCATCTCGGGCCATGGTTCATATCTTTGATTAATGATGAAAATCTTATGAATTGAAGGGTTCCGTAAATCCATAGTACGGGAGATACAATTGCGATTGTGTGTAGAAAATAAAACATCCACCTGGAAAGAGTATTCATTTTAGCACAAATAAAAGAATAGGTACCGATACTTTTACAGATCCCATTAAAAGAGATTGGGTCGATGTTATGCAGACATTCGGCTATTTCCACAGCGACTTTTACTTATATACTTAGTGTAGGTAGATTAATGATTCGTTTAGTTTGATTAGTGCGTGAGTTCATATAGTACACATTACAGTTGCAACTGTTAAGTGATTAGTAAAATTAGTTGCACTTGCACTCGGACTTAACAAGGTGTAAAACAGCTATAACGGGGTTTTGACTTGACACAGCGTCTGTGTAGGTACATAAATTGGGGTAGGTAGGTAAAATAGCACAGAGTAGGTAATTATTTGAGACGCTATACCTAATTAACTACTCCATTTTTTGTTCCCGACGCGATGGGCTCACAAGGATAGTAAGTAATTGACACCATATATTTATGTACCATACATGTAATCATAGCTATATCCCCAAAGGGATACACAGACAAACACTTTACCAGTAATTTTGTTAGTCACACTAGTGTGTAAAAACCGCGCTTGAGCATGCATGTGGATTCACAGTTGCTTGCATTATACAGAGCGTTAGTGGTAGTAGGTATACCTTCGAAGACAGCCGCGTAACAGTGAGCTAATAATTTTATTGATTTCTATTGACCAAACACATAATATACTTACACCGGCATGTGGTACACCTGTGGAACAACGAAAAAGGCAATGGCCGGAGTTACAAGTAAATATAGATGAAAAAATATAATAACAAATGAGTGTAGCACCAAGTGTCACTAATAGATAGTAGGTATAAATATTGATAATGAATTATTTTGACGTGTAGGTTTGCCAACTGACCTTATTACCGCAAGCCCACATAATAGAATAGAACATCACCATTAAAGCGCAAGCGGTAGCTGTTATCAATGGAATGATCTCCCAATATGTTTTCATGGCCCAAATCAAATTTAACTTCTTTGGCAGGGTCATATCATATTGCGATTTAGGTATAAGGTCTGCATAACGCACTTGAACGACCTTTAGTGGTACTTTCCTTAACAACAATACATTCAGCTGCGATTTGTAAGAACTCCTTAGAAATTTTGAAAGCATTGCAAATACGTTTTTGTGAATCTAAACAGGATAAAGTAAAAAATATTGACAGCGGCGGTAATACCTACATACACGTCAGTTTTGAGTTCTCTAATTCAAAATCAGGCATCAAATCTATGTGAACGTCACACATGTCATTGATAAAGATTAAATACTCTTTATTGTACATAAAACGATAAAAACAAACAAACAAATACATTACACACAGCGGACGCCCGCGATTTTGTCCTCGTGGAAGTACTTGTTACAAAGTAATTAATTTTACACTAACATTATAAGGACCTCAGAGGGGTTCTTTATTAAATACAGTACAAAATGTAGTCTTAAAAACTTACTATATAATTTCACAACAAATGATCTAACCTGCTATAGTATCATAGTAGGCTAGATCATTTGCAGTGATGGCCCTCAGCTCCACCCTGTTCCCATTTCCCGTTATGCCTTGCACAAAATGCTGAGCATGAATTACTTTGATATCTTCTAAGATATTCGTTAAAATCCAATGATGTCAAGGGCAATTTTGTTCAAAATTAAATACTTACTTATGATAAGACATTTTTTTTTTAAACAATAAATATGATTCTTTATTTACAATAAGAATTACAATATGTATACATAATTATATAGGTACTAAAAATATTTACATTACAAAATATCGTTTAAAAAATCCTTCGCGTCATTGCCGACTGGGAAGGTTCCCAGAATGCTGGGTGTGTTGCCACGTTGAGTGGCGATACTTATTCTTTGGGCCAGAAAATAGCCAGCCTTCTGGTCCTGGGAAGCATCGATTAAGCGTTTAGCAATGTCTCTATAAAGGCGGCGAGCACTCGGACCCCATGACCCCAGTGTCTCAACCCCAAACGGCTCAAATATGTAATCACCTGCTAGGTTAGCATAAATATGCTAACCTAGCAGGTGATTACATATTATTACGCCGTAAATACGGCGTTTGAGGCCTTCAGCAGATGCAGCAGCAGCGCCGGCACATCCGGATTTGCTTGGAAGGTGTGAAGGTTGATGAAGGTTCTAAGGTGTCAACGCATGTAGCGTCCCACACCAAAGGCCTTCCCATCTTCCACGGTAGCAACGACATACCGTCCGGTCTCTTTGCATCGCTTCGTGCTAAAGCATTTGGTTCACGTACGGCCGGAAGACCTGCGGTGGAAAGAGCCCTACGAATTATGTTGTTTAGAATAGCGTGCCGAGGTATACGACCTGCGCTTCTGCTAAAAGAAAGGCCATGGTAACACATTGGATAAAAATATTGACGAAGGTTTTTTTTTATAAACAGATATTAATCCTTATCCAATTTTAGTCAATTCACCACACCTTTTAAATTAATAATAACAAAGTAAAAACAAAATAAAAAAATAAAAAGTAATCACATGCTCTTGGTTACCTAATAAATTATTATTTGGCATATAATTTGGTGAAGTAACTAATAAGATATTTTTGAGCGGAGTTTACGAAGCTCCTTCTTAGACGACTCGTGTATTTCGTTCGTGATCGAACTCCTCCTAAACGACTGGACCGATCTTTTTGAAATTTGGCACGGTCATAGTGACTATCACCGTGAGTGTAGGTATATATCTGAATTCATAAAGATCGGTCCAGTCGTTTAGGAGTTCGACCCGGATCGACAAACTCAGCTCAATTATTGCAACAGCAGAATGCATTGCATACCTAGTTTAGTATTAATTTTATGAAAACTTTATCGTGCCCCAGGGTAGCTGGGTAGGGGCAGTACGGGGTACGCAGACCAAGTGGTTGTTTTGTATCAAATGACTAGCAGATGTGTGTGTATTCTCGTCTCTCGCGACTTCTCAGAAACCCTTTTAGCTAATCCACACCAGCTAGATCGTCCTCGTACTTATAATTTTTCTAGCTAGATGATGAGCCAGCTTTCGTAGAACGACAGTGACAATTCCAAAAAACCGTTTCTTCATTTCTTTAAATATATCTCAAAAGCTCATCTTCTATTTGGAAAAAAGGTTTAAGGTTACCTGGAGTTGAGTTAAGAAACACCTCATCCTTACTTAATGGGGAATATTGCCCCCATGTCTGTCGTTGGGTTTAAAAATGAATAAATAAAACAATGCAGTAGATATACTAATTTTGTTAAAATCAAATCAATAAGAAATATTGCTGCAATATAAAATACGTTAGTAGTAATTAAATACTTACCTTTTATGTTTGAATTCGTTAACACTTAAAATTAGATAAGTACCGTTGAAAAAAGTTTCATGTCGTGAAATAAAAACGCACGCAATAGGTGCTGGTCATTTTCGAGACTGAATAGACTGAATAGCGATGAAATGGCCACATATAGCTATCAACAACACGCGTCTTATCTGTCCAGGTACTTGTAAACATGTAGGTGGCCACGTTATGCCCCCGTTCGACCCGTATAACTCGTAGTAGAGACTTTAAAATGTGACCTTTTTGAGAGGTTCAAAAAGAAATACAATTGGCCAGTAAATTCATACTTATCGTCTTTTAGCGCAGAAGTCAAATGAAATTCAAAAGTCAAACGCATTTTTATTAATAGTACAATAAAATTAATAATACTTAAGCGTAACAATAGTTTCGTTATATTATTCTTCTTTTAGGCAATATGGTACGTTTGAATAATGAGACAAGACTCCGACTGTTGTAAATTCTTGTTCCAAATCACAGGTAAGTATTCACTACACAAAATGTTTTAGTTTTTCTAATTGTGCCACTGTATTTCCCTTATTTTAGTTTTTATTTATTTTTATTATTAAGTTATTTTTGACACAGAGCCTCAAGGTCATTAGTGTCATTGGTGATGACACTAAGAACTCCAAGACGTCGAATATCACCACGAACCAAACTCAGATACCGGGCCATCAGAGAATTCTTCCGCCGTGCTCTAGGTAATCTCATCATCATCCACTGAGCCTTTTTCCAATCTAGTACTTACTAGCTTTAGTCTTGTTTTACAATTTAAGTGTTAAAAATAAATTAAAATGTTAAAAACTGTCTTACAGGTAGTAATTCAGAACAAGACATTAAAATAAACTCTAGTATTGCCGTCAACGTCACAGATTTAAAGCGTAAAATTGTCGGATTAGAGCAACAATTAGATCAAGTGAATCGACACTGTCGTGATATCGTGTGCCTTGATGATAACTCCAGACAAGAATCGGGGAACTTTACACCCTACTATTTTAAACACGACATTGACACTATAAAGGAGCAAACTGAAGTTTCTTCAGAGAGAAAGTCAATTAATGGGCACGATTCTGACTTTTTGTACAAATCTTCTGAAGTTATCGACAAAACTTTAGATGATTGTGATCATAACATTTCAAAATCTAATTTTGATAACAAATCAATTCAAATGCCAACAAACGACCACCCGGCGGGTATTCTCAAAGTGAATAGCAGAAAACTCAAATCACATAACACTTCGAACAGTATTTCAAAATTACATAAACACAAAACAAGGTCTGTTTACGATAATATAAATGCTGCTCTTTCTACTAGCAGTTTTCATTCTCTAGCAAACGAGAATTCGAAAGGCGATGCTGATTACTTACGCTATCCCTACAGTAGAAAACTTAGAAATATAAATGTTCAGCCAACCATGGATAAAAATTATAAAGAATTTCTTAAGAAACATATAGGTGACGATATTAATAATTCTTTCGAAGATAAGCCAAATAAGTATCGCACGAAGAAGCATTTAAAACGCGATCTTGATCCTGATTATATTGCCGATATAATACAAAAGCAATATAAACCAGTTAAAATGTTTGGCAGGAAAGCTTCAGATTTTAGTCAGTTTTCAGCACCTATTTGCAGAGATCAGGAATTTCAAATAAAAGAAAATATAATAGAAGGCTCTGAACTATGCTCATGTTTTCACCCTGATATGGGCCGAAGTCACAGACGTCGGAAACGCCACGACCTAAATGAGATGAGAAGCGTTTGTGACACTCGCCTGTACAGTTGCCATAAAAATACGCGACAAAAGCATCGTAGGATACATGTCGATTCTAGCAGTAACTCTGACATGTATGACTTCATTCCTGTCAAAGAAAAGTCAAGCCCAGAAACTCGAAGGAAGTTCACTACTGCAAATATGATTCCATACGACTATTGTAGAGAAGTTCCACCATCTCCTAGAACTCATAGACCTCGTTTAAACTTAAAAGCACAGTATTACACTGAACTAGAAGATTATATAGCTCACGCCAAAGAGAAGTACAGAAAACGATTACCTCCGAAGCAACATGTGTGTCCAGTATATTTAACGAAAAGTGAGGATGATGACGGCCCTGAATTAAAACAAGAAACAAATGTAGAGCCACACCAAATCCCACAAAAGTATATAAATATTCCCATAGAAGTGGAACGTCTCCAAACCAAATGTCAACAACAAACTACCGGCACTATGAGCAGCATACCATATTCACAATACAATAACGAGCAACCAAATACTAATAATGTCGACACTTCGTTAAACAAAACACAAGAGACCGATATAAGCGTAGACAAAGCTGATAAAGCCTTGTGTGAAATAAAAGATATACTGCAAAACTTTCTTCATGAAATAAAGAAAGAAACAGTTGTGTCACAGTGTGATAAATTAGATATTCAATACAAGACACAAGATAACGAAAGCTCTTTGCCACAAGATCCCAGTGCCAATAATGTTCCTACAAATAGTAGTAATGTACCTACAAATAATGCAAGTTTTAATAAGTATAACAATTTGGGCCCATGTGGTATACCGCCGTACATTCCGCCGTTCCCTACAAACCCATGTTGCTATCCAATAATGCCGGTATGTCCCATAAATTGTCAGATGCCATTGCAAAATGGTGGATACGTTATACCCAGTAAAAGTTTCACCTGTACTAGCTGTGCTAAAACTCCGAAAGAAACAATGAGTTCGCATTGCTGTAACAACAGTCCCGAGCCAGCATGCAATTCTGAAACCGATGAACTTATTAAAGAGATATACAAATTTGTGGCCCAAGGTCAGCCAGAGAGAAAACGTGATGGTAATAAAGCTGCAGAAAAACTTTTAACATCACGAAGCACCGGGGAAAGTACTAAGGACTGTCATTATCATGATGTTAAAGTCGGTACTCAACCGCTGAAATGTTATTCAAAAAGTTGCGAAGCCATAGGATCCAGGATAGTTTCTGATACATATTATAGTGGAACGCATGCCACATACTCCGACACTGTATTGGAAAAGTTGAGTTTGGACGCAGACACCGAAACTGAACCGGAAAGTGAAAACACAGAGTCAGATAAGGTATTTCAACTTTCATTATATTACTTTCATTTTCAGAATCTCAATCACAATACGGCCATCAAAATACCAGCACTAATTTCATCTAGTGCTGGAATACAAAATAAATCTTTCAAGATTTAGTATGTTTTATTCCGTCATAAAGGTGCAAAGAAGTGTTTGCACTAACCAAGCCAAGCTCAAATGCCATCGGTGCTCCTGCATATCAACGGACAAGGTACTTGTTAACCCTGAAATATGTCCGGATAATAGATGTATCACTTGAGACAAAGTACTAAAGAAATTTTATTTATTTGTTACATTGTTACAAATGCAGGCATAGAATAGAGCCTCTGTCTATTGCTTCACGAAAATAGGCGTCATTGTATGTATGTATAAGAACCTGGACACAGCGCCCAATTTATATGGGGAGCATTCAAATTTATTCGACGAAAATTAGGAAAAAAATCAATCTTTGGTTTCAGAAAAAGAAAAACAAATTTTCACAGGTTTTACAATCTATCGGGTTATTTAAAAAGAAAAAAAGAAATATCATAGAAGAAGTTAGTGAGAGTGAAAGCACTATGGAGGGAGATCTAAAAGCGAAAGATCCCGTATATAGACAACATCTGACAAATTACATGATGCACGGTCAAGATTATTACGACCCGCCCCCACTTACACAGTTTTACGATAGACAACCGAAATATCACGGAACGCGTGAATACGAAAACATAACCCCTCGGTCATTCGAGTATCAACACCCGCGAAATGAACATCAACCACATCCACATGAATACCAATCACGACGACGTGAGCATCGCTCGAAACGACACAAAGAATACCAACGATCACACGAGTATCAACCTAATTTTCATTCACAATACAATCCTGGTATAAGAGGGTATCCGTCACCGCCACTCAACGATCCCTATGGACATAATCGTCCACAACATCTCCGAACCCAAGATCCCCCTAGGCCACAATCTCCTCCTTTAAGGCAACGTCCTACGGGACTACCATACAGCAGCTCGTATGATACTACCTACAGCCATATGCAGCCACCTCTATGTCTCAAAGAAGTAGAAGTAAAGAGCACAGGGACACAGAGTGAGAGAAAAATGTCGATCTTCGGTAAGTTTAAAAAGAAGGTCAATAAACCCGTAATTATGACCCACGTGGCTGGGGCTGACGAACAGCGCACCTTCTCTACTCAGACAGCGGCACCAACTAAGACTGCGTTCAAACTTCCGACTAAGATGACCAAACCATTGTTTGACTGGAAGAGCTTGCAGGCCAAGGCAAAGCAGACTATACCACAGCAAGATTTAGATCCTCTAATGTACTCCTATCAGACCCAAAAACAGCTTGCGCATGGTAATCTGAAAATGAGACATGCTATGCTCAAGAAACTTTTCTACAAAAAAAATCCCTTCTCCCCACGAAATCTAATAGTGAAAACGTTGTTAGGCAAGGACAAGTCAAGTTTTGGTGAGGCATCACCCGCTTTAATGAGGCCAAAGATGTTCTTCTAGAATCGTGTTAAATGTGATGTTTATTTGTGAAAGTTGAAATTGCTCAGATTTGTTTTGTCTTTTACTTTCGTTTTAAGAATGTGTTTAAAATGAATATACTGTGTATTATTTTTCATTATTATCACAATAAGCTAATTTAATATGTCCGTTTAGATTGAGGAGCCACATTTCGTATCTTAATGAAATTTATATAGGTATTTAGTAGTAAGTTTAAAAATTTTGTAGCCTCAGTCCTCGATTTTGTAGTATAATACTTCAAAATTTATAAGAACATAAAGGTGGCTCCTCAATCTAAATGTTTAGATTGAGGAGCCTCGTCATAACTAGGAAAATAATGTATGAATATTTACCAAAATTAGGTATGATTTAGTAGTATTCGAGAGTAGTTAGTAGACAAAATCTGAGTTTTGTAGTATTAAAATTAAAAAAGTTATCATACATTATATGTGGCTCCTCAGACCATTACTTACGAGTCGTCATTTTTCATAGAAGGAGTCGTACAATTAATGCGCAATTTCTTGGTCATTTAGTAGTAAGTATTTTAGTTTTGTAGGATAAGATTCAGTAATTAATTATGAGTGGATTAGCAGATATGGCACATTTTAACTGGCTCCTCAATCCAGACGTTCTGCATAATGAATAATTGACTGTAGCTACCTGGGATCACAACAGAATCAAAAACTAGATACACTAACATTTAGTATAAATGTCTACTAAATACACATGTACACAACAACACTGTATCACTTGGTATTTAAAAGCCAAATTACTTTTCGATATTCCTTAAGAATTTGCCATTAAGGGTGACCATGTTATATGAATGAAAACAGGATGAATGATTTTAGAAATTTATTTTATCTAATCTCAGGTCGAAAAGTACGAATTATGAAAGTGCAGGCTGTTAAAAGTGCGTATCGATACAGGTGGCATTTATCATCTTCGGCTTAATGAGTGCGCGCGAAGGCTAGAACTTTATAATATAAAATTCGAAGACGTAGTGAATATTGACGTGTCTACAATTGTCGTTAAATTATGTAAATTCCAATACTGTACTATACATTATGTAAATAATAACTATACATTAGCTGACTGTATATTTTCATCTACTTTGGTTGCTTTATAATCTCTATATATAAAAATTAATCCATATTTCCCTTGGTCACGACATCACGCGTGAACGGCTGGACCGATTTGGCTAATTTGGGTCTTAAAATATTTGTGGAGGTTCAGGGAAGGTTCATAAGCAAAATTTCAGGCGGTACGAAGTTCGCCGGGACCACTAGTCAATTATATAATTACAGTTCAGAGAGGTACCTAGCTAAATTCTGTAGCGTATCGCACATCCTGTACACTTCTAAAAATAACACTGATTCGTGTGAGAGAAATAAACATGAAACATTAAATAACACATCTGGGTGAAACAAAAATGGGTGCCATGGGTATGTGCTTTCGTTTTGTCTCGCGAAATTACAGGAATAAAATTTTGAAAAGTACATGAAATTAGTTAGACCTATAATAGCCACAACGTATGAAACTAGATAAGTAGTACATGAAACTGAACATAACTGGGTATTAGAACGTTTTATAATATTTATATTTTATAAATATAAAAATATTAGGACAATTCACACAACGCCATCTAGCCTCGAACTAAGCAGAGCTTGTGATATGAGTACTAGATAAACTGATATAAATACTTGTTTACATTTTTTTGTAAATACATACATAGGAGGTGAACGGTGGTAAATAAGCGATTATTATACATAGGAAACACCCAGACTTCGGTACAAACGTGTGTCATCATACAAAGTTTGTCCTGACCGGGAATCAAACCCGAGACTCCGGCGTCGAGAGCGGATGCACTACCGACCACACCACCGTAGTAGTCTGTCAGTTTTAAATTTGTATGTTTGTATTTATGTATGGATGATCATAAAATATCATCTAAGCCCATCGAATCTAATCACAGGAACTGAAATCGTCGCAATACATTTCCTTATACACGGTGATTTTATGGTCGTTTTGAACCCAGTATCGGAGTTACTCTGAATAATATGAAGGAACCCTTTTTTAATGTCAAAATTGTTGTACTGGTAATAAATAGCTCGATCTAGAAATCTAAAGATTTGATGAAGTTTGTATTGCTCATTTTAGCTAAGTGGTCAGAGCATTCCCCTTGTTAAGCCACGGGTTCGAGTCCTGGCGATGACATTTAAGTTTTTGTGATTTAAGTATACTTGCCTAAATACTTAACAGTAGTAGAAGAACTTATTGCTTTCAAATACAGAAATATAATAATAAAAAAGTTGCCTATTTCCGTTAACCTTCTCACTCGTTTGAGTTGATTATTAGTATCGTACCGATACTACCGAAAAATTCCGTCTAATGCACAAACGCCCTATTACTGAGACTTCGCTGTCCGTCCGTCTGTCTTGGGCTGTATCTCATGAACCGTGATAGTTAGAAAGTTTAAATTTTAATAGACTCACACTTGGCCTTATTTTTATATATAAATATTAATAATATTTCTGGACTAATATATTCATGGACACCCTACGAAATAATTTGTAGGGAAATTATAGAATAGCTAATAAGATCGTAAATATGTACTTTTTTATGGTAGAATTATAACGGGCATTTAGTATAAATTTATACTAAATATTGATGTGTTTGTTACAAATTTCGTTACAAGTATAAGTAGATTAAAGGCAAATATATTTTTTTAAGCGTCTCAATTGAGGAGCCAGTTAAAATGTGCCATATCTCCTAATCCACTCATAATTAATTACTGAATCTTATCCTACAAAACTGAAATACTTACTACTAAATGACCAAGAAATTGCGCATTAATTGTACGACTCCTTCTATGAAAAATGACGACTCGTAAGTAATGGTCTGAGGAGCCACATATAATGTATGATAACTTTTTTAATTTTAATACTACAAAACTCAGATTTTGTCTACTAACTACTCTCGAATACTACTAAATCATACCTAATTTTGGTAAATATTCACCATGATTTTCCTAGTTATGACGAGGCTCCTCAATCTAAACATTTAGATTGAGGAGCCACCTTTATGTTCTTATAACTTTTGAAGTATTATACTACAAAATCGAGGACTGAGGCTACAAAATTTTTAAACTTACTACTAAATACCTATATAAATTTCATTAAGATACGAAATGTGGCTCCTCAATCTAAACGGACATAATTTAATGCCTGCGGCACTGCGCTGATGGAATGGTTTCAGAGTGGATAACTAATTAGCTAAATTATTTTTCATTCAGGCTCATTCCGTTAAGTCCGTATTGGCGATTAATGGACAACATTTTCAATTGATAGTAATGATTGATAGCAGTTCGTAACTTACCTTATTTTTAACTCGGTCTAAGGAATCGGAATATAAAGATCCGAACATAAGGGACAACATAGACCAACATAGACCAACGCGGTCGTCGTATACGCTGTCGCCGTATAGTACGCAATGACCGTTAGACGACTTCATCCTCAGTGGGTACTTTTAGTCGATAGTGTACCTAACTGTGGTTATACTGTTGATTGTAAGTGTCAAAATTGACAGTCAATATCCCATTTTTGACGGTAGTCGAAAAATTTTGGATTTGTAAATAGATTGAGATCCACAGATAACTTTGTAATTTTATTTAATACTAGTGTTCGCCCGCGACTTCGTCCGTGTGGTAATTTGGATGTTTTCCCGCTTCCGTCGCGCCGCATCATATTTTGAACAATTCACACAATATCTTTATAAATTGTAGCCTATGCGTTATTCTGATGTATAAGCTATTTTATTGCAAAGTTTCATTAAAATCCATTCGGTAGTTTTTACGTGAAAGAGTAACAAACATCCATCCATCCATACATACTTACATACTCACAAACTTTCGCGTTTATAATATTAGTAGCATATTTCGCATATAAGTCCGAGACGCCGAGACTTTTTATAAATTCATTCAGCCGTTTTGGACATAACCCATTATATGTGTGCCCGGTAACGGCAATAGGCTTGCCCCCTATTACGTGGGACTAAAAATACTGGCAAATTGTGGGTGTGTAATGCACCTCTGCCTAGCCCTACGGGGATATAGGCATGAAATGTATTTCATTCGGAGTTTAAAGTGAACGAAATTTCGGGGAACTATCCTTTTTACTCTATGGTCAAGCTATGCACAATGTGTATTATCTATGGACATGTGTTCCAAACGGTAACACCGTCAATGGTACAGTCAGCGTCTAATAGTTAGTTACAGTCAAGGTACTCTAATCTATAGGCGCAACCAAATAGTCAATGATATCGGTACAAACAAAGTTTCCTTATTGTTGACAACAATGTAGTCGCTCCAAAGGGCGAGACCTTTAAAGTGTCACATAGATAGGTGCAGTCAAAGTGTTTAAAAATATCGTAACATGCTAAATGTGACATCAAATGCGCACGCATACTTGTCTCTTTCATTTCGAACATGACGTCGTAGACTGGTTTTTGTTTAAAACAGTTGTAAATAAAGTATCATAGCATGTATTGTTATAGAAGTAAACCATAAACCAACCAACTAAAACTTAAACGGTTTCCCTAGATAAAAACCTCTTTAGACAATATAGTCTAGTATTTATTGCATGTTTATTTTATTTATTAGTCATATAAGTCATATCAATGTCAAGTGCAATAAAACCAACTAGAAATAATATGGCGATAGCTGTCTCGGAGACATGGTTAGTACCTGGTAGTACATTTCGTATTCCAGGTTACTCATGTCTTCGGGATGACAGAGCTGATGGCTATGCTGGTTGTGCTCTTTTGCTCAGTCGTAAACAGTCTTTTGCTCAGATTACCCTTCCCTCTCACTCCCCTCATATAAATATTGTTGCTGCCAGGTTATGTAATTTGTCATTCATTTCCTTGTATATCCCTCATCCTTGCTCCACCCTGATCCCTGACCTTCTTTTACTGTTCAACTCAGTCCCTCCTCCTGTAGTCATTATGGGAGATTTCAATGCTCACCATTTTTCCTGGGGGTCCAGTCTTTGTGATGCATTTGCTTATGCCTTAATAGAAGTTCTGGATGAACTTAACGTGTGCATTTTAAATTCTGGATCCCCTACCCGCCGAGTTCTCCTTTCTCAAAACCTTAGTTCTGTTGACCTCACTATCTGCTCTCCCTCTCTTTCTCTTATGTCCTCTTGGTCAGTTCTTGACCATTCTCACGGAAGTGATCATTTCCCTATTATAATAAAATTTTCTATGACTATATCTCGTCCACTGAATTCATCCCCCTCTTTTAGATACAGGTTGTCTGGAGCAGATTGGCCTGCCTATGGTACATCTTTGGAGTCCAAAATATCATCTCTGTTGGTTCCCACTGGCAGCAATATTATTCAGTCCTACAACCTATTCCGTGACTCCGTTATCTCCTGTGCGAATGTCCATATTCCCATTAAAGTCCCTTCTAAGTCCATTCTATCGACCCCATGGTGGGACGCAGAGTGTACTGACTCTGTTAAATCCAGATGCGAGGCTGAATCGAATTACAGCAGATCTATGACAGTTGAAAATCTGCTTATCTATCAACGTCAAGCAGCACAGACTCCAAGAACCCTGTCCGCAAAGAAAAAAGAAGGCTGGCCCCGGTTCTGTGAGAACCTATCTCCCAGAACCCCATCTTCAATTGTTTGGAAACAAATAAAAAGATTCAGAGGATCCTGTAATATAGTCAACGATACTGACAACGATTTGACATTGTGGGTTGACGCCTTTGCTGATAGGTTAGCCCCTCCATGGGTTCCTACTTATGACTCTATTCCATCCGCTGTCCGCCCTTCTGCTCCTACTCAACATGAGGGAATGTTTAATAATAACTTCACAGCTCAAGAATTCCAGCTAGCAATCGAGGGATTAAAAGACTCAGCTCCAGGGTTTGATCAAATCCCATATTCTTTTATTGTCAAGGCTCCAGTCGCTGTCCAAATTCACTTTCTGGACATAATTAATGTCATTTTTAACAGTGGGAGTATTCCTCCTGATTGGAAAACTCAAATTATCGTCCCAGTCCTTAAACCTGGTGTTGACCCATCCTCCCCTAACAGTAGGCGCCCGATAGCTCTGTCCTCAGTGATGTGCAAGATAACAGAGCACCTTATAAAACACCGTTTGGAATGGTTTTCGGAGAGTCGAGAAATTTTGGCTAAGTCCCAGTTTGGCTTCAGGAGGAATATGGGTACTCTGGATAGTCTTAGCATTCTAACTTCCGAGATTCGTATATCCCTCCTTCAAAAGAAATATATGGCCACTGTTTTTTTAGACATTCAAGCAGCTTATGACAATGTTCTTCTTCCGGTACTCAGAAATAAACTTCTTCAACTGAATGTTCCGGACAAGTTAGTCCATTTCTGTGCAAACCTTTTAATGGAAAGATCGATAATTATCAAGAACCAGAACTGCCTTCTTCCCCCTAGAACCATCTGGAAAGGTCTTCCCCAGGGCTCGGTTCTAAGTCCCCTCCTTTATAGTTTGTATACTTATGATGTCGAGCAAGTAGTCCAACCATTTTGCCAGATTCTTCAATATGCAGATGACTTAGCTCTGTACTCTTCGTCTTCCTCTATTGAAGAACTTTCAATAAACCTAAACAATGCCCTAATCCACTTAAATCATTGGCTTCTAAATCATGGTCTTTCTTTATCCCCTTCTAAATGCAAGGTAGTTGTGTTTACTAAGAAAATAAATATTCCATCAGTTGACTTGCAGATTGAAGGTTTGCCAATCCCTCAATATTCTAATGCTAAATTTCTTGGCTTGTGGCTTGACTCAAGAATGACTGGGTCAACTCACTTTGATTACATTAGTAGTAAATACATCAAAAATATTAATATCCTTCGGTCACTTTCTGGTGCATGGTGGGGTTCTCACCCATTCAATCAAAAATTATTATATAATGCAATTGTTCGCAGCCATATGGATTACGCTTCATTTTTATTAGATCCCTGCAATAAATCTACTCTTGCAAAACTAGACAAAATTCAGTCAAAATGTTTGCGTATTATCCTTGGAGCAATGAAATCTTCCCCAATCAATGCAATGCAAGTAGAAGCAGTAGATCCTCCTCCTTTCCTCCGTAGACAGTACTTATCGGACAAATTTCTTTTCAAACTGGTACAAAACTCTCAGCATGTCCTCTTGGATAAACTCGGCCTTCTTGGTGATTTATACAATATAGGTTCAATCTCTTGCCCTGATAACCTTCCTTGCATCTTAAATAGTTTCATAAAATTCACCCGTCTGCCAAATCCTGTCATTCGGTCCCAACTAAATCCTCTGTATTCTCTTCCGTATGAAGCTATCATTTATTCTCCTCCAATAATACTTGACATGGGGGTCCAAAAACATGATATTTGTGCTAACTTTGCCTTCAATAATTCAATATCCAATAATTTCGATGGGTGGACTAAAATCTACACGGATGCTTCTAAGTCAGACTATTGCGGTTCTGTAGGAGCGGCTGTATGGATTCCAAAGTTCCACATTATCCTTAGCTTTAAATGTCCCTCTATGACTTCAGTTTTTACGGGAGAGTCTATAGCTATCCTTGAAGCTATTCTGTATGTTTTATCTCATAACCTAAACAATTCTATAATACTATCCGATTCCAAAAGCTGTCTCCAAGCAGTTAATTCACACCCCTTCCGCACTAAGTCCAGGTCCCCTATCATTTTTAAAATTAGAGAGGCGCTCTTTAGGTGTCATCTAAAGAGTCTTGCAATCTGTCTCGCTTGGATCCTCGGTCACTCAAACATTGCGGGTAATGAAACAGCTGACTCATGCGCAAAACAAGCAGCCAGACTCGGCTCTTTGGAGTATACTGAAATATCGACACAAGATCTGTCACAAGTTTCAGGAGACAGCTTATCTCGTGCATGGAACGAGGTATGGCGTCTGTCTCAAAAAAAGAAGGGCAAATACTATGGTGACATCCAACCACTCGTGCCCAAAGAGCCATGGTTCTTTAAGAATCGGGGCTTTGGAAAAAACTCGACATCGGTAGTTTCTCGTCTCCGCTTAGGTCATGCATGTACGCCAGTTCACTTGGCAAAGATTAAGGTTAGGGATCATTCTCTTTGTGAATGCGGTTTGGATGAAGGTGACGCGGATCACATCTTCTTCTCCTGTCCAAATCAACGAATTTCTCTTTACGATGTGCTTTCCTCTAATGTTCCTCTACCTACATCTTTCAAAACTCTTCTAGCCCTGGTCCATACCCCTTTTATCAAGACCCTTTGTAAATATATTGAATATAATAAATTAAAACTATAGGTACCTACCTACTTAAATTACGTAACCATATCCCCCCTTTTTTGTGGTCTCTTATCTATTTATATCTTAATGTATTGTGTAGTTAGTAGTTACTGTAGATAGAATATTCTTTATCTATGGTAGTTTTAATTGTATTCTTTTATCTTTTATGGTATTTATTTTTGTTTGTTTAGACTCTGACTGAGTTATGGAATTACTCGGCCACCGATCATAATTTCGACCCACAGTTAAAATCTCCTACGTTATTAGCTTTACTCACTGGTCATTGGCAAGTTGCTGCAAGTGCAAGCAGAGGCCATAACAAAGAATTGAATTGAATTGAATAATATGTTTGAGAGAGGAAGGTGTCTCCATAACAGATATTTCAAATAAACTGGGAATATCCGTAAGTTTCACATTAGAATTAGATCTGTTACCTATCTTACTAATTTTTATTCATACATAACTGACATAATTTTGTTTTTTTAATTTAGAGAAACACAGTATACCGTTGGATAGAGAGATGGCAAAATGAAGGTGCTTTGCGAAACCATGTTTCGTTTGGTCGTCCACGTCAAACAAATACAGATGAAGACAGAAACATAGTGCAGCGAGCTGAGTTAGTAATCGATTTATAAACTCCAGGAGTATGTCGGTGGAATTTGGCATATCACAGAGCACAATAAGACGACGCCTGCGGGAACATAGGTTACGCCATAACACCGAGGCATAAAGCGCAGCGTTTACAGTTCGCACGAAATTTTTTAAATTTTAATTTTGATAATGTGATCTTTGTAGATTAAAAGTTTTTTGTTCTTCTGCCCAGAGACGCTTATCTCTATACCGGACATTGAACACAAGATATGATGAAAGAAATGTCCTCCCTAATAATCGCAGTGGTCGAATCACCTTAGAATTTTGGGGATGGATGACTCAAAGCGGACCAGGAGAGCTAGTGGAGGTTGGAGGAAGAATGAATGGCACTTTATACAAAGACATCCTCGAAAAAGTTTTGCTTCCAACAGCCTGGATTTTTTTCCCCATGAAGCTATTAAGTTTGTCCAAGATAACAGTTCCGTACACAACTCCAGAGTTGTTCAAAATTACTTGGAAGGTAGCAGGGACCTGGAGTTTGCGTTTTCGCTCAATGTTGACGCTCAAGATATTTGTCCAATGTCTATATTAGTGCCTCTGAATTGAACGACAGACGTAACATTGGTACTTTTATACCTATAAACAAAAACCAGTCTACGACGTCATGTTCGAAATGAAAGAGACAAGTATGTGTGCGCATTTGATGTCTCATTTAGCATGTTACGATATTTTTAAACACTTTGACTGAAC
The DNA here is from genome assembly GCA_963556515.1 of Nudaria mundana. Lineage (NCBI taxonomy): Eukaryota > Metazoa > Arthropoda > Insecta > Lepidoptera > Erebidae > Nudaria > Nudaria mundana. The sequence goes on along the minus strand of OY748292.1, from coordinate 23,218,491 downwards.
CTATCTATGTGACACTTTAAACGTCTCGCCCTTTGGAGCGACTACATTGTTGTTAACAATAAGGAAACTTTGTTTGTACCGATATCATTGACTATTTGGTTGCGCCTATAGATTAGAGTATCTTGACTGTAACTAACTATTAGACGCTGACTGTACCATGTGTGGATGCATTCAACCATCAATTCTGACAAATGATGGTTGTGAAAACCAAATGGTTACATCGTGAATGGGGACCTTAATTTAAAGTCCTTCAGACTAAAAAATTATTACTCTACTAAATTCATGAATTAAACGTCCCCAGACAAACGCAGTGACAATGCGTCCAACAATTCAAACGGAGTGGATGTCTGCCGAAAGTTATTGACAGATTTGGATGGACGTTCGTCCAGTTGTGACATTTCAAATGTATTGAGATCTGATGCATATTGATATCTATGCGTCTAGTCCAAATGGTAAAAGCGGCCGACAGTCCATGGACGAAATTCAAATTGATAACCTGTCAGTGTGGGGGCTATTTACATACTTTGATCCGTGAAGTTCCGGGTAGGGTTCTTGTGCATCAAGGACAAGGACTTTTTAAATACTATCCGGGAAGTACTTTTGACATCAAAAATCAAAATCAAAATGTCTTTATTCATGTAGGTCACAAAGTAACACTTATGAACGAGTACATACTTCTGGTACACCCACCACAAACTTCTCGCGTCGCTACACCCACAGACATAACAGAGATCCTTCTCGGACACACCGGTACATAACTGGTGAGGTTTCCATTAGATAATCTGTCTAATTAATCAGGAATTAATACAAAATCTTTGTGTAAAATTTTAAATGTAAATATTAATGACCGAGCCTGGGTCCAAGCATCTCTTCCAGCTCGCTAGGGCGGGCTAGGTATTCGTAAAGTCACAGATGTCAGTCTGCCAGCATTTCTGTCGTCGGTCATTGGTCAATGCTTGGAGGATGTCTTGCCCCGACACTGACCTGCCCTCACGCCTAGGCTCACAGCGACTGTGGGATTTGCCGCTCTGTAAATTGAGAATTAATACACTAATTGACACTTCTGTCAATATTTCAGAACGTGCACACCTACTAGCTGTTGGAGATTTGGAGTCAGGATTATGGATCCAGGCGCTCCCATCGCCCAACATCGGTACAATGTTGGACGACATAACCTTCCGCATTGCCACTTGCCTTCGGCTGGGTACACCTTGTGTGTCCCCGCATCATTGCACCTGTGGAGTAGCCGTCGATAATCTGGGACACCATGGTATTTCTTGTAGCAGAAGCGCAGGTCGTTTACCTCGGCACGCTATTCTAAACGACATAATTCGTAGGGCTCTTTCCACCGCAGGTCTTCCGGCCGTACGTGAACCAAATGGTTTAGCACAAAGCTATGGAAAGAGACCGGACGGTATGTCGTTGCTACCGTGGAAGATAGGAAGGCCTTTGGTGTGGGACGCTAAATGCGTAGACACCTTAGCACCTTCACACCTTCCAAGCAAATCCGAATGTGCTGGCGCTGCTGCTGCATCGGCTGAAATAACGGCGTAAATATGCTAACCTAGCAGGTGATTACATATTTGAGCCGTTTGGGGTTGAGACACTGGGGTCATGGGGTCCGAGTGCTCGCCGCCTTTTTAGAGACATTGCTAAACGCCTAGTCGATGCTTCTCAGGACCAGAAGGCTGGCTATTTTCTGGCCCAAAGAATAAGTATCGCCATCCAACGTGGCAACACAGCCAGCATTCTGGGAACCTTCCCAGTCGGCAATGACGCGGAGGATTTTTTAAACGATATTTTGTAATGTAAATATTTTTAGTATATAGGTACTTATGTACATATATTTTGTACATTTTAATTCTTATTGTAAATAAATAACTTATTAATTAATTAGGTATAATATTTCCTTGAAGGGTATTTCGAATTTGTTAAAGTGTGTCCAGCTGATGTCGCCAGGGTCCTGTGTGATTCGGACTGTAGTCGGCATAGAGTAACGAATTTGGTCCCTGCGGTACCGGTGTTGGTCTCAGGTGGTCGGTATCGGTGTTTCGTGAAGCGGTAACCGGTGAATCGAAGGTGATAGTTAAAAAAAAAATTATTATTGTGAACCTACTCTGTGGAAAACAAAATAAAACAGATTCGTGATATATATGTGTACATTACTCTATGAGATTCATTCAAATTTTAAATTTTGACGTATTCTAGCAGACCACAATGGACATCAGGACGTGATCAATCAGATGTAATTGACTTGAGTAAATAATTTATAGCTAAGTTTATTTATAAGTTATTCTAGGACCAGCAAAATGAAATTTAAGTAATTGCCATAAAACGCAAACACGATTGTATTTGTCAGAATTCAAATTTCACAGCAAGATTTGAGATACGGTATGACAACATTCAGTAGACTCGTATTTATAAAAAGAATAATATTGAAATCAGTTAAAATTTCGACCGAATTATTCGTTTAAATAAAATATTAGTTAGCAGTTCTCGTAGACTAGAATCAAGTCGAGCAAATAGTGTGCAAAATCTCATAGGTAAATTACATCTACATGCTGCAATGTTTTTGGGATAAAATCAACTGGGTGAAGAAACCATTTGTCATTGAGCTATGATTATAGTCTATGAGTGTGTGAGTACTCCGGAGACTACGGACCCAGGTGGCCTAGCACAGCCTACATTTTTCCATAATCAATAATAACGCAAAAAAAAAATGTGCTGTCACGTGAGTATGATCAACATTGTCTGCGATATCATTGGCTGAATAAGTCCATCGAGTTTAGTCGAAATTGCCATGTTGCACGGCTGAGTATCTCTGCCACGAGTTAGTGCACTACTCATTTTCCCAGATTAGCTATTTTCGTTAACTTAATTTTTATTATTAATCAATTACCCTTACTGGTCATTTTCTTAGTTCGTCAATTTCCCTAACTGGTCAATTTCTTTAATTCGTCAATTTCCCTAACTGGTTATTTTCTTTAACTCGTCATCTATCATTGTCGGTACAGTCATGTATAAAAAGTAAATTACTAAAGCGGGGCGAAAACACGTTGCAGTGTGTTCATCGTTGGCCTTGTTACCGAACCAATTTCTGCAAGAGCCTGGGTTAGCAATTATCGAAAACTCCCCATCAGATCTTAAATTCAAATTGTTCAATGATTACGTAATTGAAACGTGGCTGACAATGTACGTGGATTACATCAGCTGCTGGAAAGAACGACACCAAACTATAAATTTGGTTGAGTCCTGACAAAACCGACTACGTTTGCGAATGGCAAGTAAACGAAGAGATTTATATTATTTTATTTAAATTTTAAAACGAGAGGCTACATATGCTGACTTCAAAATTCAGCAGAAATGTCTATATATTAGTACAAAAAACGCTCTATTCCACTTTAATCCACTGAACAAATCCATCGATGGATTTGTTTCCACTTTTTTTTTAATATAATCCATTGCGGCGATGGGTTAGAACGGAATATAAAAAGGCAGTGGAATATAATCCATCGCGGCAATAGATAAGAGTGGAACAAAAAGTGGAAACAAATCCATGAATGGATTTGTTTAGTGGATTAAAGTGGAATAGAGCCAAAAAACAGATATAAAAGGTCAATATTGTTAGATAAGCGGATCTCACATATTATCAACGACTATCAAGTTAAACATTTATTTGAAAATAGAGATGATGATGACATATGGAAATGTTTGTGTAAATTAGCACAAATTAATGTTAAGCGGAATGACAAACGCGCTAAATAGCATCCTGGAGTGGATGCTAATTAACGCATTTCTTATTCCATTAGCAATTGTGTTTTTTTGCATTAAATATTAAATGGAGATGGTTTTTTATTTAACTAATAGATACATGAATATTAATTATGTAATCCGACTGTACATTGCATGAATTAACCAGTTAGGGAAATTGACGAATCAAAGAAATTAACCAGTTAGGGAAATTGACGAACTAAAGAAAATGACCAGTTAGGGAAATTGACTAATCAAATATTTTGATGAAATTGACGAATTATGGAAACTGACGAGTTAACGAAAATGGCGAATCTGGGAAAATGACGAGTAGTGCACTAACTCTCTGCCACTAGTGTCTGCGATGGGTTAGGTGGGCAAAGAGCCATACGATTATAAGATACTGCTGAAAATATTAATTTAATGCTGGGTTTAGAAACTCGTCCCGCGGTTCGCCTCGAAACGTTCGACGAGACGTTCGTACATGAGCGCGGCCACGAACTGCCTTTTACACATTCGTGAACATTCAGTGCCATCCTAATTTTTAGGGTTCCGTACCCAAACGGTAAAACGGGAACCCCTTTACTAAAACTCCGCTTTCCATTCGGTTCGTCTGTCGCCAGAAAATTGAAACTTTCACAAATGATGTATTTTTGGAGCCTCTATACTAAATATCAGAATATAATAAATATACGCTGTTTGCCCGTGGTCCACCTACATAGTTCACCTTTTTGGAGCGGAATGCTTTGTGCGCGAGTGCGACTCGCACTTGACCGGTTTTTTTGTTTGTCCTTACTGAATCAACGCGAGTGTCTAAACAGCTAGTTCGCGTTGACCACGAATCCCTTTGGCTCGTGCCCCAAAGACCGCCACTGAGGCGAGCGCTACTCGCGAGCTATGACGAGCGGCGAGCCTGCACGAGCGCCCTGTTTACACGCTCGTGCTCGTCTTAGTTCACCTATGTTCGCACGAATGTGTAAACGCGCTATAATAGTGTAGAACATCTCGAAAAGTAATCTGTTTTCCTTCCCCTTTTAATCGAGTGATAATTATTCATATATAACGGATATAATTAGGTAAACCATGATAGGAGGTTTTCCGATGAATCACAATAGATAATAATAATTGTCTCCAGATAACCCATCTCGGACATGAGCAATACGGACTTACCGCGTGGACTACGACCACCGCAGGGGGGAGGGAAATGTTACAAAGGTGTTGAAAACTTCTTGAAAAGAGTCGCTTTTAACTTAGGTAAAGTTTTTATATAGTTAATATATTTTTACTACTGAGTTTCCGTGTACACGTGTTCAGAATCTAGTCATAATAAGATGTTTCAAAACATCACAATTTAGCAAGACTAACAAATCGGGTAAAGTCGTTTCACATAATTACATGAACCTACAAAAAATGTTTCATACCTTACCTACTATAAAGTGCAACACTGAAACCCTTGTGGTAATTAATGTCGTTAGTACCAATTATTATCGAAAAAATCTTAAATTACAGTTGCCCTATTCGTCCAAGAAGTTCCGAAAGTAATTTAATCGTGAGAAACTTCCATTCTAGTGGAATTCTAAGAAATTAGACATTCGTAAACTCTAACAATAGTTATCACTTGTTTTATAGGTGAAGGAAAACTACTTTGTCATTGTTTCTCATGGGCTCAGTGTTCTAATGGAATAGATTAACATAATATCTACATTTGACAATGTATCAGCTTGTATGTGAAACCGTCTTTATATTGATTAAATAATATTTATAAAATTGGCGAAAACTAATGTCTTCCGACGGCATTGAACCAGTGTGGTCTTTTCTTAGCGAGCAGAATGCTTGAAAACCACTAAGCTACCAACTAACCTTTGAGCCGGGCGACATTTTTGTTTTAGCGAATTATGTAAATATTTGAGGAAAAATGCATAGATCTTCTAATATTATGAATTGACGCTCACGGCAGTTTTAATTCTAACTTTATTGCAGGCAATACTCCGTCGCGAACTGAGGTTAAAATCATATCTTGTATACCGATAGACGTCTCTGATTTACAGCAAAAAATAATTTGTTTAGAAAAGGAACTGGAGAAAGCCAAATGTTTTGACCAGCCGGATGGCCCCTCGGATAGATGTATCAACACGCTATTGTGCGACAATAGATACTCAGGCGCGACCGACGACGCCGCGTCTTGCAGAGCTTTGAAAATGGAAAAGGGGAACCGCTTAGAAACTTCCGTAACTGCAAAACAAAAATGTAAGGTTGGTTTTCTTTCTCCCTCGCCTCAAGAAAGCGTGGAGTCTTCCTCCTCTCGTCACTTTGAAGAACCTTACATGCCTGCAAACAGACAAGCAGATTGTTATGGCGATATTATGAGTTATGACACTGATTTGAAAGCATTCACAGTTGGAGAAACAAAACAACAACATCAAGGACGAAGAGGCTTTTTTAGAAAGAAGAAAAAAGCCTTCAGGCACAAGAAATATAAGAATCACTATGTTTATTACGCCCAGATGGAACAAAATCCAATTCGTAGTGTAAATGCAGTAAAAATTAATAAGACCAGGAAAAATAATATACCAGAACATTCGTATATGGCTAACGTAATGGATAAACAATATAAGTCAGAAAATTTAGGAGGTAATTCATCAGAAATTAGTGCATTCTCATCGCCCATTTGCAGAGATACACTTAACTTGACTGCAGCTCACGGTACTTATGAGTCTGATATCTGCTCATGTTGCCACGGAACATTTCATAACATCGACAATCAGCCATTCGTTGGCAACACTCCACAAGTTTATAGAGCTGAAAATATACACAACGGAGGTGGATTTTACGACTCCACATTTTATGATATGGTACCAGTTAAAGAAAAACCAAACAAAGTTAAAAAACCTTATGAAATAATGAAAAAGAGAGAGCAGCGACCGTCAGTGGATATAATGTGTTGGCCAGAAGACGTACGTACAAAACTGCGTACATATCCTATGTACAGTCCGTTTTATGTTGATTATACTGCGAAGTTACCAAGAACAAGACCTTATTTGAAAAATGGAAGAAAAGTTATTAAACGCGAGCTAATAACTAAGAATGCTGCGCGGCGAAAGAATATCGACAGGCAGATTAACATGGAGATGTCTAAAAGCAGTTGTATTGATTTCGGTGATGTGTACCCAAAAGTGATAAGAAAAAAAAATGAGAGAGTTGACAAAGTTTTGCGTACCGATAAAAATTTAACAGGTACCGAAGTATATAAAGTTGATGCTGAATGTCTTACAACTGCCACCAACAATAGTGAATGTCAAACTATATCCAGCATTTCGAATCCTAAGGATTCAATCCAAAGCAGCGATGATAAAACAGAAGAAACACTTAATCAGATAAAAACTATTCTACAATCCGTACTACACGAAGTTAAAACAAACAGCTTGTCGAAAAAAGACGCTACCATGCAAAAGGGTGTATCCCAAGGAAACGTGGCGGGGTTTTTGCAAGCGAACCTAGCGGCACCTGTACCGATTCACTTGCCGGGAGCACTACATAGTAATACGCCAGCACCAGTACAAGGCAATAAATCTCGGCTTCTAAATTACAACTGGCAACGACCGGAGGGCATTCAGGGAATACCGCTTAATAATACTACGGAGGGCCTGCAAAGTAATGTCCCCATGCAAGGTTCCAGACTTTTAAATAGTTATACATATAGCCCCTATGATATACCTCCGTATTTGCCATCGTGTTCGAAACAAGTGAATCCTAATCTATACTATTATACCCAACCACCAGTAAAGTGTTTTCAAAATTTTCCACTCATAGTTCAGAACCAAGGACAACCTGATTGCGCCAGTTGCTTTCGATATAGTGCACCTGGGAAACATCATTCATGTAAACAAGCTACAACAACTGCAACTAATACTGGCTGCATGAAAGTAGGGCATAATAAGGAAACTCAGAAACTCATAAAAGAAATTTACAAGTCGATGGCATTAACAATGGGGGCAGTGAAGAAAGATAATTCTAGCGATTACGAACCGCTACATGATTTGACTAGCCACATCGAAAAATCTATGAGAACCGTTATCGATAAGCCTACGCCTGTAAAAGAGTTTAAAAAGGTTACAAATGTAGTGCAAGCTGTATCAGAATTATTTAGAAAGAGGGATATGCCAGTTTCCTCTGAATCTCGTAATTTGATTGCTAGTAAATTAGGAACTCCGAGAGGTCCACAAAGTAGATATGGGTCTCGGAACACAACCACGATGACAGAAAGTAAACCAATATCAACGGATGCCACTGTGTTTTCTGGACTAGTAACAACTACCACTACCACCGACCAGGATTTTAGGCCCAGAAAAGATAGATTTAATAGTTATGTGGAGCAACCAAAACGTCGTCAACCAGAACCAGCTCGTCCAGACAAACGGACATTTCAGCCGAGGACACAAAATAAAATGGCAGCTGTTGACATTTCGGAGACAACGAGCAGCGAAACTGAGACCGAGGAAACTCTCGTTCTACAAAAAACTAAACAAGTAAGACAATATTTTAATTATAGCATAATTTTAGATATTCTAAATGGTTGCAACTAGAATGATACCGTCTAAAGTTGGAAACATGCTCGACAGGCGGTCGGCGCCGATCGTCGTCGGTCGCTCTCTGCAAATGTATGAAACATGTAGCAAATCATCTGTGCCGCAGTAAATGCGTATTCATACATTTGCATAGATATAGCTACGAGCGACGGCGCCGGCTGAATAAACAAACACATATTCGGTCACTTGGTTGGTCTCCTGATATTTAATCTACCGGGATAATTTATTTGTATAATTTTATAATGTACTGATGATACGACTGAGCTGATTATTATTATTTTATTTATTCACAACATTAGGACACACCTAATTCATATGTAATGCTACAGGCCGTACAACCAGAAAGAAAAGAGAAAATAAGTTTATTGAGCAAAATGTTCAGATCTGTTAAATTGTTTAAAGCAAGAGAGAGAAAGAATCGAGATAAAATCGAGCCGAAAGCTCAAGACCCTTCAAGTGAGGAATCATCAAGCGACTCTGACGACTATCAGACCGTGTACAGTCAGAAAATAGAACACGTTCCAAAACATGTGCCGAGAGTTCACAATATGTCCAAACGTCGAACACATTCGAAGATATCATACAAACACGCGTACCCAAGGGACAGAAGCCCGGAGAAAGTGATAAGGAGACCACCTTACATGGAACAGGAGTACCGCAGACATTGGAACGAGAGGCTCATGTTCCAGAATAATCCATACGGTTTAAACTCCCAAGGGTATGCTGGTGAGCCGATTCAAAGATACAGCCCCTATTACCGTACGTACGAAGCGAGGGCGGCTATCGTAGAACAGCCAAACATTATACCTCGGTATGTTCCTAAGAATGTTCAGAGAGTACAAACGAAGCAAGGAAATAAGCCAAGTAACAAAACCCAGCCAAGAATCACGTCTAAACCGATACCTTGGCTCAAAAAGCATAAAGTAGGAACGATTCGTTGCGGCAAACATTTTAGACAACTTATAAATGACAATTGAATGTGATGTCAAAAGTATTTGTCTGTCAGTCTGTGTGTGTGTAATTGTTTTAGAAAATATTTTGAATAAAAATTTAAAAATTAATTTTTTGGTTTTACTAGCTAACGAACGAATCTGTGATAAAATGATTTATCATACATACAAAATTACAACCAATCGATTCAGCCATTTTTAAGTTGTGCTGGAACAAACTTTCTAAGGATTATTCCCAGTAGTTCCATGTAGCCAGTTCCACATGGAACTTTTGCAACCTTACAATATACGATTTTTGTCCCATTTGTTGCATGTAATTTTATACTACTTTTACCGCTGCCATTATTTAAATAAAAATTATTTTAATTTTAAATTGTTTTATTTTTATGATCGCCTGGTACTTTTTCAGAATAATGAGTTCAAACATTCAATTGTTTTCACTGAATTTAAAAGAATTTAAAATCTTGAAGGCTCTTATGTTGTTATGTATTCTTATGTTGTTATGGATTAAAAAAAGGAGTACAGAACTACAAAAGAGCACTCGCCAACTCTTATCTCACTCAGTTTGGTTTATTCAAAATGTGTTCGAAGAAGTTTTGTTCAGAAACCGGTCACCTTTAATCGTACTTAAAAAATGTCATATAGATTCTTGTTTTATGCGTTGATGAGGTAGACAGAGCTGTTTATTGTACCCATATTTCGTTAGTCTCATTGATGGTGAGGCCATCTTTTACTATAAATGACACGCACCTTGAATAAAATACTAGGACTAAAGAACTACATAAGCACTCTCGAAATCTCATTCGAATCTCGATCCGTTTAGTTTATTTAAATGTGTCAACAGGTGCACCGAGTACAGATGAAAATGATTTTCCATTATAAAAGTCACAAACCTCAAATGTACCAGGAATACATAACAACATAAGAGCCTTCAAGATTTTAAATTCAGTGAAAACCGATTGAATGTTTGAACTCATTATTCTGAAAAAGTACCAGGCGATCATAAAAATAAAACAATTTAAAATTAAAATAATTTTTATTTAAATAATGTCAGCGGTAAAAGTAGTATAAAATTACATGCAACACATGGGACAAAAATCGTATATTGTAAGGTTGCAAAAGTTCCATGTGGAACTGGCTACATGGAACTACTGGGAATAATCCCTTTCTAATCTATACAAATAAAACTGAAAAACTATTCCACGCGGTCGACCGTCGAAGTCGTCACGTCTGTGTCCCCGGGGCAGTCATATTATACGTCCACTTTTCGCCAATTACTAGACGCCGAGCCCTTAGTGTAGTCACTTCCCTATATTACAGATATAAGAATACTATACCATACTGTATGGAGTTATAATACGATATAGGTACCTATTCAAAATTCCCAGACAGCCCGAAATTCAAACATTATATAGATTCCCCGTAAAGTGGGTAATAAATACCGCGAGGCCGGGAAAAAACACGTGTTTTGTAAAGAAAAAGTAAGTTTAAAAACAATTTACTTTAATATTAATAAAAATTCATATAAAAAATTTACTCACTTAACTAAGTTATAAAAATGCTGTTCTCTAACTAGTACTGCTGACTTACAAAACGACTTATGTCAGTTTAAAGGCGAACTTTTCAAGCTCTTTCGACTGTAGGTACCGCAGGTCTTCTATTACATACCTGGAAAGAATAAAATAAAACAATATCAATAAATAATGTTAAGATAATGATGATTGATGTTCGGATTTGAAACTGCAGCTATTTTCAGTGGTATGTAACATCTGTCCTGCCTATTAGAAGTTGTGTGTGGTGACAAAGTGATTCTATGGATTATCTATACTGCCCGGGAACGACAACAGGCCAATAGGCTTGTCCCGTATTACGTTGGTGGGACATACTGGCAAGAGTAGGTGTGTAATGCACCTCTGCCTACCCTTTCTGGGATATATACATGTAATATAGTAGTCCGTCAATGATTTCACACAACATTATTACCTTAACTAACCAAGCCACATCCCACGAGAACACGTTATCGGAATAAAATGTAATACAAAATTCAAAGAATTATTATGATCTGTTCATTAGACTTTATTTATCAAAAACCAACAAATATTCTCTCCTCTTTATAATATGTATTACTATAGAAGTTTATAATATTATTATAGTATCGCTTTAATTGTTTAACTCAATAAAATCAATCAAAAACCTTTAAAATCAAAGCAAAGCAAGATTAGCTAGAGGTACGAGTAAAGTTTACCATCTAGTTCGATAGATGGCGGTGTTAGCAATAATTAAGTGGCACTATGGTTTCACAACCGAGTTTAATACTGTCGAAATTTTTATACATGGAGAAATCGTGCCTCAATCTATTGAGTAAGGAAATTATTGGGCCTTGGTAACTCTTGGCTATGTCCTAAAGGGCGAACGTGTTTTTGCAGGGCTTAGGTCGTCCCCTTGAATCGGTCGCCTACTTTGCGACTGATTCGGGTGAAGCGATCTGCCTGCCTAATACTGGATTACTCCCACAGCCACAGTAGAGTAAAGAGATGACTGCTAGACAATTTAGACCAGACGACATAGGCTCTGTCTAAAATGTCTAAAGTGCTTTGGTATTCTTCTATAGTTAACTAGCTGATTACCGCGGCTCCGCCCCCGTGATTTAGTTTCCTCGTTCCCAAATTGTGTACCTGTGTGAAGGGAATTGGGAATCCCAATTCCCTTCCCACAGGTACACAATACCAATATATTGTCACTCGGGGATAACGTAGCTACATATTAGTGAAATGTGAGAATGGACACGTCGCATTCGCGGTGTCCAGAAACAGTCAATTTACAAACGCTTGGCGGTATCGTACCGAATGGATTTACCCCGAATTCTTCGTGGTAATTTGTTTTATACCTAGAAATGGTATAAACTAGGTATGCAATACGTGTTGCAAAAAACTGAGCGAAGTGTTAAATTTTCGAACGACATTTGGGACCATTGCTTTTTCGGTGATTATTCCTCGATTACCTCGGCTCTCTTATCCAGGAGGATGGGGAAATCGATCGTACAGTGAAGCACAGAATTGACGCAGGTTGGATGAAATGGCGGCAGGTCAAAGCCACTATATGCGACCCCCAATTTCCTCCGAAACTTAAGGGGAAAATTTACAAGACTGTCGTCAGACCTGCCGTCCTGTATGGACTTTCATGTTTGGCCGTAAAAGCGACGGATGAAAGACAATTGCATGCAGCGGAAATGCGAATGTTAAGATGGATGTGTGGTGTGACAAGAATGGATAGGGTAAGGAACGAGTATATTAGAGGAAGTTTGAAAGTTGCACCAGTGAATGAAAAATTGAGAAGCGAGCGGCTGTCATGGTATGGACATGTTATGAGAAGAGAGGAAAGCAATGTCGTTAGAAAGGTGCAAAGTATGACTGTAGAGGCTTTAAGAAGTAGAGGTAGGCCAAAGAAAAGATGGATGGAATGTGTGAAAGAGGATATGACAAGGAGAGGAGTGAATGAAGATATGACTTCTGACAGAGGTGTGTGGAGGAGAAAGACTTGTTGCGCCGACCCCAAATAATTGGGATAAGGGCAGGTAGATGAACATGGTATGTTCTAATTAAATTTTTTTTTCTTCGTTCTAAACCACCCTCACGCCACACGTTATCACTGTGGTAAGTTTGAAGGAGATCGGTTCAGACGTTTAGGAGGAGTATGCGGACAAACGAAATACATGAGTCGCCTATATAAAAAATGTATTTACCTGGACACCAGAATAGGTTGGGTTCAAGTTAAGTCACAGAACCGATTGGATTTACCCCGACTTGGTTAGAAGACTATAAAAAAGACTAAAAATGCATTTTTAGGTGATCGATTTACCATTCCGTGGGGAGAAATACCATAAAATGATGCTATTTTACTCAAAATTTGACAATTTTGTACCTCGAAGGGGGGGTTCCTCGCCTCGCGGTTTATGGGGGTAGGGTAAGCCCCGCCCTCCTCTCCCAAAAACCGCGTCAAATAATGGAAAGTCGTACCAATATTTATCCAATTGATTATAAAACACACGTTAAACATTCACACAAAAATTTACTTCAAATTACCGGAATAATGGTTGAAATGGGATCAAAATTTAATTTAAAAAATAATAAAAAAATCGGTTCACTCTGTCGAAAGACATGATAGGTATCAAAACTACTGACTTAACTCATCATTCACCGAGCCTTTTCCCAACTCAGTTGGGGTCGGCTTTCCAGTCTAACTGCGATTCGGCTGAACTTCGATATTTTCCGTGAAGCGACTGCCATCTGACCTTCACAACCCATGGGCGATATCGAAGTTCTGCAGTTAGATCGTTCGGATTTTTGGTTTAGGGCTCCAACTACCCCTAACGACTGCCATAGATGTTAGTATGACAACCGGGACCGACGGCTTAACGTGCTCTCCGAAGCACGGAGGGGTCTCAATGTCTTAAGAAATGGTCACCCATCCTAAGATCGGCCTGAGTCGATGTTGCTTAACCTTTGCAATGTGTTAACATTGTCGGTTACCACTAGACCCCGAGCCCCCCAACTACAAACTTAACTGTCGCTAAAGTATATTTAATTATTGTAGTGACCTCGATTACTAATAAGTGCAATTTGTGTCAAGTGAATTGTGAATATTATTACGACGATAATGTACTATAGTTAGAGTAGGCATTATCTGAAACTAAAAATGGAGGGAAGCCCCTTCAACAGGAGTGCAAGGACTGCCCGCTCACCTCCGCCGACTTCTGCACCCGCACCACGCCCTAACATTGCCCAAGAGGAAAGCAGGATGGAGGTTATTTCTACACCTGAGATCCAGAATTCGATGACCACCATCGAGCAGTGCCTCAATGAGGTGTGCACAATTGTATCTGAGGCTACGAGTAAGTTAAACTCAGAACAAAAGATGAGGATTAGTTCCTTGTGCCGGAAAGTATGTAATGGTACATCCCAATTAGCAGTAGAGTACCAATCTTTAAAAATGAAAGCCGTACAAGCCAGCAAGCATGTCCAGACGCTTGGTGAACAGCTAGACCTAGCCCAAATTTACTTACATTAAATGCAGATAAATCCAAATACGTATCATTCTCGATGCGCAAGAGACCGACTACAACACAGCTAAATCCCTCACTGTACGCTCACTTGCTCTGCTATAACACGTACACTTGCCCTGTTATAGCCATAACAAATACTATAAAATACCTGGGTATCATAATAGATGAGACGCTATCGTTTAAAAAACATAGCGAAGCACTAATTAAGCGAATGCGCAAGCTGATATTTGTCTTCCAAAAAATAAGATATATAGGTGACTCAAAAGTGATTAAACAAGTCTACTATGCACTTCGTCAATCAATATTATAACATATTGCATAACGTCAAGTTGAGTAAGTAAGTCCTTGCTTTAGCCCGTCGAGCGAGCTCAGAGAGCAATCCTTAAGGTATCAACGTTCCGCTCTTTCCTATTTCCCACTAACCTCCTATACAAATCCTGTGAAGTATTAACAGTCCGCCAGTTATTCATACTCAGCACAGTACTAAAACAACACGCATCACTTCCCTACAGCACTGAAATCTCTTACAAAAGACGGAAAGATATTGTTTGCACTGAAAGAACTGCGATAAGACACGAATACACAGGCAAATTTTATTTGTTCTTAGGACCTCTCTTGTACAATGGGATAAACGCAACAACAAATATTTATCCTCTAAATTATGCTCGTTGTAAGCAGGTAGTAAAGAATGCCCTCCAATGGATGTCCTACGATGACACAGAGGAGTTAATTTCTGTTTTAAAATAATTTGTGATAAGTTGATTAATTAAGACATACCTAATATAGTTATCAATATTGAGCCACTTTGGCATTAAACTAGTTCTTATTATATAATATGAATAACCTATCAATGTATGTAATGTAGTTGCATATTATTAAATTTTGACTTAACTGAGCGCCTGAAGCACAGGACTACCTACCTCAGGCGCAAATTACGTTTATACAACTACCTATTCATAAGACAGCTAGATAGATATATACTTATGTAAATAGGTATTATTATACCTACATACTTCAGTTATTAATACACTAACTATAATTTTATTAGCGCACAATTAAAATTAAGACCATGTAAATTTTTATTTTATTGTACAATGTTTATGAAATAAATTATTATTATTCTCTTATTCTCTTTAATATTAAAAAATACAGTAAAATTTAGCACCTCATTCTTTTTGGAAAGTTGGTTAAAAATAGTACATAAATACATTGTAATAAGAAAAACACTAACTGATAGAACAGCAGAGGTAACGGCGAAGTAGTGAGATGCCACAACGCGTGTGCGTCCCACGTGTCTGCGAGGGGGGGGAAGTCCAACAGTTCGAGCGCGAGCGCCGCGCCCGAGAGGCAAGTGAACAGCAGCATGTAGCGCGCGTAGCGCAGCCCCGCGCCCAGCTGCAGGTACGACAGGAACAGCCACAGGGCTGACCCTAGCACACCTGCGGATATAATAACTTGTCTAAATTCAAATTATATTTTGCTGGAAATTGTCAGATAACCTCCTGTCAAATTCATCTCGCTCTTTCTCTCCTGCAATAACTTCTTTTGCTACCCTTCTACACTTCTTGTATTCATCCTTCGCTGTATTTACATCCTCATTCGTTGCCTGATTCATTCGCTGATTGGCCGATGTTGCCAACCAATCCTGCCGTTTTTTTTTTTTTTTTTATATTTAGGTCGACAAATTGACGCCACCCGCCTGATGGTAAGCTGTGGCGAGGTCTGGTGATTGTGGGCAACTCTCACAGTACATAGGAATACTATAGAGAGTGACCCTCAACTTGACGACCCAGTAATGTGCCTCTTCACGCTTCGCTTAAAGAACCCAGGGTTATATGTTCGAGGAAACACGTGCGCGGGCAGGGCGTTCCAAGCCACCATCGTTCGGCAGAGAAAAGAACGTTTAAAACGCTCAATTCTCGCGAAGACGGTTTCCACGGTACGAGAGTGACATCTCTGCCAAGCACGCGTTGTTCGGGATCGGAAGGGAGAGGGTGGGATCAGATTGAAGAGCTCTTCAGAACACTCACCATGGTAAATACGGTAGAACGCGGCCAAGAAAGCAATTGTTCGACGCTGGGCTAGCGGCTCAAGGCTTCCCGTTACCTCCGGACAATCTATAATGCGAACAGCGCGTCGCTGCATAGCGTCGAGTGCGTCCAGCAAATACTTCGCGGAGCCGTCCCAGAGGTGAGAGCAGTATTCGACGCAGGGTCTAATCTGCGTTTTGTACAGCAGACACCTCTGGTGCGGTGTAAAGAATCGCTTTACCTTGTTCAGTATTCCTAGTTTCCGCGAAGCTAGCCCAATACATCTTTCAATGTATTTAGTGTTATTGAGCTCTCGACGTACGTCTATGCCAAGGATGTCTAGATTATCCTTCATTGGTAATGTTGCATTCTGAAGAGTGGGTAGGGGAAGGAAAGGGGATTTTTTCGCTGTAAATGCACACGCCTGTGTTTTGCGGGCATTGAACTCGACCAAGTTCTCGGCACCCCATTGGGAGATACTGTCGAGGTTACGGTCGAGATCAGCCACGAGTCGTCGTCTCTCCTCCTCAATCTCAGATCGCCCCGCCGTCGGACGAACCTGCGTCGCGAACTGGCTTTCCGCGTGTCGAGCGACCGCAGCACTGCCCGTACATCACATTGCCTGATAACAATATCAGGCATAGTGTGGCCACAGTTGGCGATGGCGGGGGGCTGCAGGCCACGGTCATCGACGCGGGAATTAGCCGCAAAGAGGTCTGCGAGCATGTCCGCCTTCTCTTGGGCTTTGTGAGCCAGTGATCCATCAGGAAAACGCAGTGGTGGCAGCGAGGGTTGGCAAAAATTTGACTGTACGGCTTTGGCCAGTTGCCAGTATCCACGGCTGCCCGTGGGGTGGGATGTGAGCTCCTGACCAAGCCTGGCATCCGCTCTCTTGAAGGCCCTCTTGCTGAACCTAGTGGCCCTATTGTACGCTGCTTTGAGGCGGTTCACATTCGGGTCACGTACCGCCCGAGCCCTGACCCAGGCGCGATACGCCGACTGTTTTTTCTGGACAGCCTCGGCACATTCACGCCCGAACCAGGGGCGAGCTTTGCGGATGCTGGCGACATCAGTGAAAGGGATATAATATTCTATCCCTAGACTGATCTCGCCAGCAACGGCAGCAGCGCTATCCGAAGGCGCCTTCCCTACAAAGCAGCGTTGCCTCCACGGGACGGACGCAAAGTAATCGCGGAGACCGTCCCAGTCTGCGGACGAGTAGTGCCATAGTCGTCGAGTCATTTGTGCAGCACGAGCAGGCGGTGGCACTTGGAAGCTGGCGTGCACCACACAGTGGTCGGAAGTGCCTAGTGGGGCGCGTACCGACACACTGTACTCGGCTGGGCGACTCGTCAGCAGTAGATCTAGCAAGGCGGGCGTGTGGTCTGACCTGTCTGGTATCCGGGTGATCCCCTGTACCATCTGGGTCAGCCCGTGGGAGAGAGCGAATGCATGGGCGGATCGTCCCGCATGATCGGTCCTAAGGGACCCCAGCCACTCAACGTGATGACCGTTAAAGTCCCCCAGGAAAACCAGGTCAGCGTTCGGGAACCGCACCTGCGCATCGTCAGCCATTTCGCTGAGGTATTCGAAAAGCCTTGTTGTCCCAGTGTCCCCTGTGTGGGAGCGGTAGACGCACACGTAGATCTGGCTCATAGAGCCATGATCCACGTGCAGCCAAAGGACGGAGTAGGAGGGGTTCTCTAGACAGCGCAACCGGCGGCAGCAGACATCCGCCCTAACGAACACGCACACTCCGGCTTTGTCGCGGAATTGTTCCTCAATGACATAACCCGGGTAACTGAGGTAAGACGTGTCGTCAGGGCGGCGTATCTGTGTCTCCGTAAGGAACATCACAGGAGGCCGTGTCGTCTCTAGGTGATGGTGGACGGTATCGAGGTTCGCATGGAGTCCGCGGATATTCGCGAACTCCACCTCAAAAGGAATCGACTTTGTGGGGTTTCTAGAGGCCGCTGTGTACCGTTTATAACTTTGTTGCACTGTCATGATGAGATATAGGGAAGCGTGAAGACAGGGCGTCATTTGGTGCGGCAGTAAGTGACAAAGTGCAGAGGCTAGCTTCGTCTAGAACCGTGTGGCTAGGTCGGAGTCGACCCGCCGGACGGAAGGGCTCCCAAACCCCCCTGATGCAAGGCCGCCGCTACCCCACACCGGTTACCACCCGGAGCGGCGACCCCACATCAGGATTATGCGCAACATGTGGGGCAGCCTCCTGGGGTGGTTGGTCCCAGGCGGGCCCCATGACTATGTTGCGGGCGGCCGCGGCAACGCCGTTGCTAAGGGTCTCCCTGGCCGGCGAATCGACCCACACCACCCACACTAGACTCCGCTTCGCCCCCACTGGACCCCTGCCTGCCGCACCATAAATCGCCTTGGGCCCGGCAGTGCAGCTGCTGAACCCCTAACGCAACCCAGCCTGGGCTGGGTTACTTGGGGGGCTTTAGCACAGCTGCACGGTGGTACCCCCCCGGACCAACACTGTTGTACCGCCTGGTATCCACGTAGGGGCCGAAGCCACCACATGGGTACCGTAATATACGAACCTCGTCCGTTAATCAGCAGGTGCGCACTAGCAGGTGAGGTCGCTGGGGCCCGATAGATGTAAGAAGGGCCCCTTTGCACCCAAAAAAAAAATTCTTCTTGTTCGTATTTCGATTGATGATTAAATATTAATACAAGACAGTTAATTAGAGTGAGTTTAATATTCGATCTCTTTTAGAGTTCTTTATTTCACAAACTTCCCTATTGTCAATTAATTTCAACTTACCACAGAACACATTCATTTTCATATTGTAGTCGTAATTGATGGCTCCGGAGTACAAGTAGCGCACGTGGTTCACGAAGTAGACCAAAGGCACCACGAGCAGAGCTATCGTTACCCTGGGACGCCTGTGACATAGCCTGGGAATGACGTCATACTTCAGTTCACATGCCATTTGTTCATGTCCGTTTAGATTGAGGAGCCACTTGGCGTATCTTAATGAAATTTATATAGGTATTTAGTAGTAAGTTTAAAAATTTTGTAGCCTCAATCCTCGAATTTGTAGTATAATATTTCAAAAGTTATAAGAACATAAAGGTGGCTCCTCAATCTAAATGTTTAGATTGAGGAGCCTCGTCAGAACTAGGAAAATCATTGATGAATATTTACCAAAATTAGGTATGATTTAGTAGTATTCGAGAGTATTTAGTAGACAAAATCTGAGTTATGTAGTATTAAAATTAAAAAAGTTATCATACATTATATGAGGCTCCTCAGACCATTACTTACGAGTCGTCATTTTTCAAAGAAGCAGTAGTTCAATTAATGCGCAATTTCTTCGACATTTAGTAGTATGTAAATTAGTTTTGTAGGACAAGATTCAGTAATGAATAATGATTAGATTAGGAGATATGGCACATTTTAACTGGCTCCTCAATTGAGATGCTTAAGAAAGTATATTAGCCTCTAATTTACTTATACTTGTAACGAAATTTGAAACAAACACATCGATATTTTATATAAATTTATACTAAATGTACGTATAATCCTGCCTTAATAAAAGTACATATCTACGAAGTTATTAGCTATCCTATAATTTCCCTACAATTTTTTTTGTAGGGTGTCCTTGAATTATTTTTATTACTTAATTTTTTATATAAAAAAGACTGACTGACAGACAGACAGCGAAGTTTCAATAACAGGGTTACCGTTTTACTCTTTGGGTACGGAACCCTAAAAGCAAGTAATCAAATCTAGAAATTTATTAGATATAGATAGATTTGAGAATAGTTTAGATTTACAATTGAACCTGGTAGGTGTCGATAGCTATCCCAGTGAACTTCATACCGCCAATCGTACCAGTTTGGTTAATTTTGGTTTTAAAATAGTTGTTGAAGTTCAGGTAAGGTAGGACGGCTAGTAATTATGTATTATTCAACTGCGCGCGTCAACAATGGTTGTTTTTTTTACTAAATAAGTACACTGATATTACATAATTTAATCCAATAGGTTTAATCGCCGTTTCTAAATCTCGAAATCGGCTAAAACGTTTAAAAAAAGCTTAAAAGGTAATTTAATCCTCTACCTACAATATGGTGATACATACAAATAGCGAGAAACTCTAGAAAACGAGATATATGCCAAAAACGATTTTTGTGACCTTTTGACCTCAAATTATAAAAGACGCGGACACCCTACCTTATGTAGGTTTTGACACAACTTTTAGGATGTATAAATATAAGTTAGTACAGACCTACTAGTTTCCAGCCAGATTTGAAGAATTCCGAGATTTTCGTTAATTTTATTGGCCCATTATTATTTGTTCGACAGGTCTTCGAAATATGGAAGAAGTTTATTTTCTGGATTCGAAGTAGCTTTCTTTTTCTTTTTCCAGGACAAAAGTCATTCTTTATCGTATAATTTTTAATTTTTTCTGGTACAAGATTTTAAACAACGAATGTAGCTGCATTCAGAATAATTTTGTGTTAATTTTGTTCAATTCTACATTCACTGTTTACTTCACTACTTTCCATTTTCATCTTTTTCTTTAAGAAATAATATCATGATACTGTTGAAACTAAGAGAAGGGCCTATCAGTGCGCATGCTTTCCTTGCAAAACAGCTGCTTTGAATTTAAAAAAATAAAAAGATTTTTGGAAGTAGTCTAACGCAATACAGGGTAGTATGGTCGAAAGATTTAAGCCTTTTTTTATTTTATACACTGTACTTTAATGATTAATTACTTTTTAATAAAATCTGTATCATAAAACAACATTTTAGTATTTATACATACTACTGTCTCATAGGCTTTATATGTCGTCAAATCTTGTACAAAACTCAGATTTTGTATACTAAATACTCGCGAATGCTACTAAATCATACCTAATTTTGGTAAATATTCATCCATCCTAGTTCTGACGAGGCTCCTCAATCTAAACATTTAGATTGAGGAGCCCCCTTTATGTTCTTATAACTTTTGAAGTATTATACTACAAATTCGAGGATTGAGGCTACAAAAGTTTTTAAAGTTACTACTAAATACCTTTATAAATTTCATTAAGATACGAAATGTGGCTCCTCAATCTAAACGGACATATTTGTTCGACTGGGGCGGTCATCACACTACCAGCGTTAACTTAGTAAGTTATTACTGACCTAAACAAGTGATCAGAATTATATTTGTATTAAAGTAGTGATCATAATGAATTAATCAGTCGCACCCGCGTCTTCAATCGCGAGAATCTCTGGCAGATTCTGAATCCGTCGTCAGTCGTGATTTAATTGGCCAATCACACACACACACACATGTCACGCCTATATCCCCGAAGGGGTAGGTCCCACGTAATAGGGGGCAAGCCTATTGCCGTCACCGGGCTCATTTATGTCCAAAATGGCCGAATGAATTTAATAAAAAGTAGCAACTATATTGTAATTTTGAAAAGAAATTGGCCAATCAGAGTCCCGGAATTCGATTTTCGCGATTTACGGACGCGACGTTATTGATATTATATTATACTAGGTGATAGAAGGGTGAAAATTTTGGATTAAGGACACCCGGGGCGAATGCGACTATTAAAAATAAAGTTTTAACTTTGCCTCCCTCCAGCATAATCTATATAAATACTCGTAATAGGGTAATGCTAATACATATACCTAATAAAGCATATTTTAATGAACAGTTTCGACATATAACACAGTACCAACAGGCTCAGGTTTTTCAGTAATTCACGTTATTGTTGCCATAACTCTCTTTCAATCAGTAATATTGACATGGCAACAATACGAACATGTAGATTCTAGCAACAGCTTTCCGAAAATGATATCAATCCGCTTAAAATACTCTTCAATTTCCGACAAATTCAGTTCAAATTCAGTTATACTTTTTTATTGGGTGAATGCAACTATTTTCCAACTATGCTCTGTCGGTACAACAGTAAGCGTTCTAGGAGCTCCATCTATATTTGATTGAAAGAAACAATGATTGCTCTACATTTCAATAGATGGCACTTTTAATAACTACCGTTAGTTGAAGAGAAAATCAAATTAGTTACTTTAGCCCCCTAGTTGCATTCGCCCCGGGTGACCTTATATGTATTTAAATGACACATAATTATAAAATAAAAATATAAAATTGTATCCAAAAAAAAAAGAAATGTTAGGGGTGGACAACCCTTATCACTTAGGGGTATGAAAAATAAAAAGTATTCTATTCTCAGATCTACTGAATATACATATAGAATTTCATAAAAATCGGTGGAGCCGTTTCGGAGAAGTATGGTAACTAACACTGTGACACGAGAATTTTATATAATTAAGATTATGGTCAGAGCTTAATGGGCCCCGACTGGGCTGCAAATTGGCAGTTTGAATCTAGTCCAGTTATTCTGATTGCAATAAAACTGAACGGATCTACACCTAGATTGAAGGCGCAGTTGGCGTGCAGTTCCGACGATCGCATACTACCAAGAATTTGCAGAGTGACGTTGGAATGTTGTACCTCTATTTAGAGCCTTATCAGTTTGGGTGGTGCTATGTGGCTCTATCGATATCTCCGAGGCTCAAGTGCACGCGGCGCACCTGCAGACTGACAGACGAGACTACAACAAATGTATAAACTCCACAGTTCCACGAAACGGAATAGGTTCGTCCCCTGTTACGTTGGAGTAGGTATACGTTATTTAAAAAAAGTTACCTACCTGACGATGGAAGCAACGAACAAGCCCATGACCATAGACAACGCGCATGCGTAGTCCATGAACTCTGTGAAGGGGGTGTCCCGCATGTGGAATATTGTTGACCACAGCCACGCGTTCATACATACCTGCACATTATATCACTATTGGTTTCATATACAGCTGGGGGCACGGGATTTCCTTTATAGGGATGGTGTTTTTATACCTCGTAAAGAATAAAGACACAGACAGTAACAGATATATTACAGCCGTGTCCACATTATCAATAGACTTAGGTACGGACTCTCATAGACAAGATTCTCGCCTGACATTTACTAGCAACAAAACAACGAACTGTTCTATGATATGCTCTAGTATCACCTTACCACGAACCACATCAACACGCTCGCCGTTTTGTATAACAGCCTAGTAGAGCAAACCAACGAAAGTTTTGGTGTAATATTCCGTCGAGACTTTCCGCGAGCATTTCGACGAGTAAACGCAAGGGTACAGCGAAATTACAGGTAATGGCTCAGGTACCGTCGGGCGCCACTGGAAATACCTTCTGCCAGCGACGCCGGGCAACGAACGTTAGAGCGGCCGCGGCCTTGGGCAGCGGTATTAAAAAAAAGGTAATGGTTCAGGGAGCAGTTCGCTGAACAGAGCGCTGAGCACTCGCACAAACGTTTCATTACATAGAAAAGCTTGAAGAAAATGCTGAGGTATACCCACCCTTAGAAGTCGAAACATGTGTACTTTAAGCAATGTATTGTGGCTCTGTTTAAGTGATAATACTGACCATTGCAAAAACATGCCAAAACATGACAATATGAGTTCCACTTGAATTGTAGACTGGAAATTCTCTGCGTATTTTCTTATACATGTAGAAATTGGCTGCTAAGTTTAGGATTGATGAGAATGCAGCCGCTGGTTCTTGCATACCCATGATCCTGGTAAATGGCCACTGAAATAAAAATAACCATAACAACCTATGTTGAGGTCGTTAGAGAAAGACATGGGATTGAACCTAGCCTAAACCATTGCTTTTGATAGTAGTTGCAATTAAAAAGTGAGTGGCCGTGAGTGTTTATTACCAGGGTTTTTCTCACAGGAGCTACCTACCTGTTGCCTTGTGAATCAGGCATTAAATGTTGACGTAGAATGACATTCATAAATGTTACAGTGAGACTTTACATTAATAGGATTAGTAATTTTATAATTTTGATGCTCAAGATTATTCAATTTAATGGGGTGCTAGGGACTTTTTGCAGCATATCTGGGGCCAAAGTCATGATGCTAGAACCGATGTTACATACCTACAAATTGCTAAAAGGCTAAAATTATAACAATTACCTTTCCGTGGAACTTAGGTATGGTTTCACCACGACTCTGAAATTTCTCCACAGTGTACCACATGCAGACATAAGAGCATTCCTCTCGACAAGACCAACTCAACAGTTTGCACCAGAAGTCTTGATAGTGTATATTATGAGCTTTAAATGCAGTTACTGAAATTTAGTTTTTCAATACTATAGATAATAGAGTTTAGAACACAATATGATTGTAGACTAGAATCTGCCTCATACATCACTCGTGTCTATAGGCGAGACGATAACATTGCAACTGTGTGAAGCTAAGGCTGGTTGCTAGTAGCTAATAAACCTTCTCCTTAAACATTCATATCCACAGACGGCGGGAACGACGACACTTTGTAACGTAAGTAAGTACGATAGAAATGGAATACGATACATACCATCAGTACAGTTATTCTGTACACATTTGCCTAAACAACTTTGGTATATCATGGAACGGTCCCCGGGGCTGGACAGCACCGGCATTATAAAGAAACCAATAACACTGATGAAAATCGTTTTCATGTTTGATTTTTTAAGAAATAATAAATAATAATTACTTTAGAAACAAATAACTAAGCTTATCAAAATCTGATTAAAAATTTCATTTTTCAAATACCGCTTTTCTCTTTTCAGTGAATTTGTTTGTTTACCTTTGTTTTTTCCGTTCAAAGAGAATACAATACTAGTTCACTGACCTTTATTACCCTAAAATAAATGTCGTCAATGTCATTATCAGCTGGTCGCCAAAGAGTAGACGGGACACTGAACAAAAAATCGGTCATATGAAGTGTAATTGATATAACTAATACCAACCTAACCTCGAAAATTAAAATTGCAGGTCGTCAATGCAGCCAACATAGGAAAAAATTAACTAGGGATGTCTGCATTCCATCGTCTCATAGGTAGGTACTATTATCAATAAAATTTTATTTTGAGGTAAAAGAAAATTAAACAAAATATTTTTTTAATTAATAACACTTCTCTTTTATTACCAAATATCTAAAAGTAGACTACCTACATAACTTTGAAAGTACCTGTTGGGGCCTGGGTTCTTGATAATTGATTTGAGACTCCCAATGGTTGAAAATATTATATTAAAATAATTTAAGGTACAAAAGGTTGTGAGAACTTGTGTGTCTTGGTAGATGCTCGTGCCATAAGCGCCAGCTTCCATAAAAAAAATTGTAGCAATTTTGAAACTGAAATGAAAATAATACATTTTGTCATATAGGTCATTAAATGACCCCTATAAACGCTAGCACTATTTTACTAGGTAACAACAAACCTTTTTTAATGTGGGCAAATGTACATTAGCGTGGTGTCAGCCAGATATGGACCCCTGTCTGGGTAAAGGCCTCCGTCATCTTCACCAGTAACTCCGAGCGCCAGCTTCCATCCA
The DNA here is from genome assembly GCA_963556515.1 of Nudaria mundana. Classification (NCBI taxonomy): domain Eukaryota; kingdom Metazoa; phylum Arthropoda; class Insecta; order Lepidoptera; family Erebidae; genus Nudaria; species Nudaria mundana. The sequence continues at coordinate 23,192,684 of OY748292.1, read as the reverse complement.
TTTATTGCCAGGAAATTTGATTATGAAGTTTGAGTAGAATTACAAGCGGCAAATGGTAAGTTTATAAAATACACACTTGGGCTGAAGGGCCTTATTCTTTTCTGAAGTGAGGCCTCACTCGATGAAGAAGGTACTGCAATACTTATATGACTGATGCCAGATCCAGACACTTGCAGTAGTTGTGTTCCCATGCAATTTGTGAACATAAATCTGAAAATGTTAACAAAATATTATTATTAAACCTGGGCGCTATAATTATACCATATTATAGATAACCAGTACGTAATCCGAACCTAATTTCTAACAAGTAAGTAATAGATGATATACAACAAAATCTCTAATATTTACAACATAGATGTCATTCAACACTACAAACAAAACTTACCGATATTCACACTGCAAAGTGGAGCGAGCACGTTTGTAGCTTTTTTAATGTGTAGTGGGAATTCTTGCATAATTTCTTCGGACAATGGCTCAGCAGTAATTCCAATACACGGTATGGCTTTTAGCCTAAGCCGTGTTTTCTTATTGCAAAAATCATTGGGTCTAAAATGTTTTCCACAGATGTACTTTAACTGCTGATGCAGTTTCTCTATTGGCAAACAAGCCAAGTCTTTTTTACCAGTTAATTTGACCATTGTCCATTGTCTACATCTAAAAATAAATAAATTAAGTACTTATTAAAATTATACAATGTTTACAAAACAGGGTTTCAATTAGAATTGGCGAGGAAAAAAACTATCGACACTGAACAGACTAAACAATTTGTTCAACAATTTTATACAAAATTGAACAAAATTTATCTTAATTGTGATATAAGGGACTCAGAACAGATGAAAATTATGTTATTAATGACTTACCGGGCTTCATTCAATGGAAATTGGGCCATAAATAGTCTTTTGTGCTTCTCCGCTCGACTTCTTGAAATACCACATATTTCGCACTTCATTTTCTTATAAAACACTGAAAAGATGATAAAAGCATTAACTACGTATCTAATTATGTCTAAAATTACGTAAATTTTGATAAAATGCTATAAAGTAAGAAAAATAAACAATGATCAACAAATGACCAAGAGTGTACATATGTGATGAGCCGCCATTCAACCGCCATTTATTTTGAAATGTACCTAACAAACAGCATAAGAGCATTTTCATAAAAATGTATCCCCACAATGAATAAATAAGAATTTTCCCGACTATAATGTTTTATGTTACATTTGTTTTTTTAGGGAAGGAAATTTATCATATTTTGTGTAAAACATAAAATTAAGGGTTTAAATGTGGTCATTGAAGACACAATTTAATATATAATGGAAAGCGTTCCAAAATTTCATCAGTTGTGTGACTATATTCAAAGGCTGAAAAAATAAAAACGTCTTACCTGTGTTACCCCGGCTATGTCATCGAGGAACAATTTCGAGACAAAGCCGGGGTGTGCGTGTTCGTTAGGGCGGATGTTTGCTGCCGCCGGTTGCGCTGCCTAGAGAACCCCTCCAATTCCGTCCTTTGGCTGCACGTAGACCATGGCTCTATGAGCCAGATCTACGTGTGCGTCTACCGATCCCACACAGGGGATTCTGAGACAACAAAGCTCTTCCAGTACCTCAGCGAGACGGCTGATGAAGCGCAGGTGCGGTTCCCGAACGCTGACCTAGTATTTCTGGGGGACTTCAATGGCCATCACATTGAATGGCTGGGGTCCCTCAAGACTGATCATGCGGGTAGAGCCGCCCATGCGTTCGCTCTCTCCCACGGTCTGACCCAGATGGTATGCGGGATCACCCGGATACCAGACAGGTCAGATCACGCGCCCGCTCTGCTGGATCTACTGCTGACGAGTCGCCCAGCCCAGTACAGTGTTTCGGTAGGAGCCCCACTGGGTAGTTCCGACCACTGTGTTGTTCACGCTGGCATGAAGGTGTCACCTCCTGCACGTCCTGTACAAACGTCACGATGACTATGGCACTACTCGTCAGCGGATTGGGACGGTCTACGCGATTATTATGCGTCCGTCTCCTGGAGCCAGCGCTGCTTTGTAGGAAAGGCTCCTTCGGATAGTGCTTCTGCTATTGCTGGCGAGATCAGTTTAGGGATGGATTATTACATCCCTTTCACTGATGTCGCCAGTATCCGCAGAGCCCGTCCCTGGTTCGGGCGAGATTGTGCCAAAGCTGTTCGACAAAAACAGTCGGCATATCGCGCCTGGATCAGGGCCCGGGCTGTGCGCGACCCAAACGTGGGCCACCTCAAAGCAGCGTACAACCGGGCCACAAAGTCGAGTAAGAGGGCCTTTAAGAGAGCGGATGCCCAGCGCGTCGCGCGGCTTGGTCAGGAGCTCACTTCCCATCCCACGGGCAGCCGTGGATTCTGGCAACTGGCCAAAGCCGTGCAATCTAACTTTTGTCAGCCCTCGCTGCCACCACTGCGTTACCCAGATGGAACACTGGCTCACAAAGCCCAAGAGAAAGCGGATATGCTCGCAGACCTCTTTGCGGCTAATTCCCGGGTCGACGACCGTGGCCTGCAGCCCCCCGCCATCGCCAACTGTGGCCACACAATGCCTGATATTGTTATCAGGCAATGTGATGTACGGGCAGTGCTGCGGTCACTCGACACGCGGAAAGCCAGTGGCCCTGACGGCATTCCGGCGGTGGTGCTACAAAAATGTGCAGCTGAGTTGTCTCCAGTATTAACGCGTCTGTACCGCCTGTCATACTCTTCAGGGCTCGTGCCGGAGGTCTGGAAGGAGGCGAACGTACAACCGATCCCCAAGAAAGGGGATCGGTCCGATCCAGGCAACTATCGACCCATAGCTGTCACCTCAGTCATTTGCAAGGTGCTTGAGCTCCTTATAAATAAGCAGCTCATGCAATTCCTAGAGGATCACTCGCTAATCAATGATCGACAATACGGCTTCAGGCCAAAGCGATCAACGGGTGATCTTCTGGCATTCGTAACGCATGTCTGGGGTGGGGCTATGGAAAGGCACGGCGAGTCCTTGGCTATTAGCCTGGACATCGCCAAAGCCTTCGATAGGGTCTGGCATGCTTCGCTCCTTTCCAAGCTTCCGGCATATGGTCTACCTCAACTGTGCAGCTGGATTGCCAGCTTTTTAAACGAGCGCCGAGTGCGGGTCCTCTGCGATGGCCAGGCTTCTCGCTTCTTGCAAGTGAATGCCGGGGTACCGCAGGGGTCCGTACTATCACCAACTCTCTTTCTTCTGCATATCAATGATATGCTATCCCTCGGGAACATTCATTGCTATGCAGATGACAGCACACTGCACGGGAGTTACTCGGTTCGTCCGACGGCGGGGCGATCTGAGATTGAGGAGGAGAGACGACGACTCGTGGCTGATCTCGACCGTAACCTCGACAGTATCTCTCAATGGGGTACCGAGAACCTGGTCGAGTTCAATGCCCGCAAAACACAGGCGTGTGCATTTACTGCGAAGAAAACCCCTTTCCTTCCCCTACCCTCTCTTCAGAATGCATTATTACCAATGAAGGACAACCTTGATATCCTTGGCATAGACGTTCGTAGAGAGCTCAATAATAAAAACTACATCGAAAGATGTATAGGGCTAGCTTCGCGGAAACTAGGAATACTGAATAAGGTAAAGAGATTCTTTACACCGGACCAGAGGTGTCTGCTGTACAAGACGCAGATTAGACCCTGCGTCGAATACTGCTCTCACCTCTGGGACGGCTCCGCGAAGTATCTGCTGGACGCTCTCGACGCTATGCAGCGACGGGCTATCCGTATTATAGGTTGTCCGGAGGTAACGGGAAGCCTTGAGCCGCTAGCTCAGCGCCGAACAATAGCTTCCTTGGCCGCATTCTACCGTATTTACCACGGCGAGTGTTCTGAAGAGCTCTTCAATCTGATCCCACCCTCTTCCTTCCGATCCCGAACGACTCGTGCCGGGCAGAGATGCCACCCCCACACAGTGGATAGCATGTTCGTGAGAACCGAACGTTTTAAACGTTCGTTTCTCTGCCGAACGATAGTGGCCTGGAACGCCCTGCCTGTGCACGTGTTTCCTCCCACATATAATCCTGGGTTCTTTAAGCGGAGCGTGAAGAGGCACATCAGTAGGTCGTCAAGTTGAGGGCCACTCTCAATAGTAATGTGTGCTGTGAGAGTGGCCCACAATCGCTAGACGTCGTCACGACTTACCACCAGGCGGGCGGCGTCAATTTGGCGAACCAAATATAAAAAAAAAAATAATAATAATAATAATAAAAGAATATAATTTATATAGTAATTGTTTTATTAAATCACTTGCAAAGTAATTACTAATTAAATAAAAACGATTACGTCGAATAATTGTATGTAGATTTATTCAAAAATCAGGAAATAATTCGGTTGTGTGACTGTTGCTACCACATTCATCATATTTTTCTACATTAAAGTACAAAAAATAAATTTTAACAAAATTACAAGGATTTTTAATCATTCCTTTTTGTGTTTAAGATTAAATTAGTATTATTATCGAACCATAAGATTAGATTTTTTGTATAAAAACATTCATTTCTTTAATATTATTACAAGGGACAGTCACACATCTGAACGGTTAGGATGTGTTAATGACTGAGCTTAATGAGTTCAGGCGTGTAGTGACTTTTTGTTCCGTTTATACGTGACCGCTGTAATGGTCACATGTGGGTATCTTATGGTATGAAAATCAAGTTATAAAAATAATTACGATACTTATTCATCTAAATGAATGGGTAACGTAAAAATAATAACATTATCAAATGAATTTAATAAAAACTACGGCTTAAATAGTCAGAAACAAGCTAAAATAAGGTCACATACCTGAGATGAAAAATTTGTTCACTGATATTGCCGGTACAAACACGAACTTTCGCTTTACACTTTTTTAAACCACTGACAATTCCCGCTTTCTTGTGAAATGTCAACCTAATGGTGTTGCCAATACAGCAAAAAAATTCTACTGTTTCCATATAATTTTATAGAAGTATCGGGTCACAAAACTGAATGTTCCGGGAAGTTTAATATTTTAGACTCAAAATAATTTACATTTTATTTCAAAATTTACTATGGTGTGTTATAGTTTCTGTTTACGTCCTTATGCATGAATTAATTCGACCATGATAAAAATAAAAAAAAACATACCGTTCTCTATGAAAATATAGAATAATGTAAATTTTTGTGCGTGAGATTAGGGAAGGGACAGCTAAAAATTACTCTTTTCTCAATAATAAAAAGTGTTAAATTTAAATCTCACAGTATTTATATTAAATATTGTGTTCTCAACATGATAAATAATGAACAAGTAATTCACTCAGCAGTTAAAAGTAAATAATTAGATATAACCATGTTTTAAATTTTAACCTTCATTTCGGGGGACAGCTGAAAAACAGGGGGGTATACATTTTTGTGAAAATGCTCATAAGTTAGATTGTACCTCTCGTGTTGGCTGCATTGACGGCTGCGATTTGTAATTTTCGATGTTAGGAGGTTAGTAATGATTATAATTATCATTACACTTGACCGATTTTTTGTATAGGAGTTTCGCCAGCCTGCTGGTCGGTCTGGAAGCGAGAGCCCTTGCTGTTGGAAGGTCGTGATGCTGTCCACGTATAATTGTCTATGATGCACTGCATTTGAATTTGGATTATGTTATTTTACCTTTTGATGTGCGGTATCATTATTATGTATTATATTTTCTCTTATACAAGTAAACACATTGTTTTCAAGTATTATTTACGTTTTTAATTAATTGCTATAGCTAGTCCACCCTATCAGTGGTAGCAGAGCGAATGGATGAATATCTAGAAGCATATTTAAAATAATAAGTAAATGAGAAAATAAAAAAAATAAAAAATGAGCTCGAGTATCAGAAGCATAGAACCGTTGACAAAATCAAATTACGATACCTGGTGCTTACAAGCACAGGCGATTCTCATAAGATACGATTTGTGGGAATACGCTAGTGGTGAAAAAACGTTAGCGGCAACTGCGACTGCCGAAGAAAAGAGTGCGTTCCTAAAGGAAGACTTAAAGGCAAGGTCAGAGCTATTTTTACTTATATCTCCACCAGAACTTAAACAAATTAAAGGGTGTAATACATCCAAGGAGGTATGGGACAAACTAAAGTCTGTACATCAAAGTTCAGGGCCGGCAAGAAAGGCTACGCTATTAAAGCAACTAGTATTGAAGAAAATGACTCCAGAAGAAGATGTGAGAGACCATCTCAGTAATTTTATGGATGTAGTAGGTAAATTAGAAGACATGGATGTCAAAATTCATCCAGAGTTATTAAGCATAATGATGTTGTACAGTTTACCTACAAATTTCGATAGCTTCCGAACGGCAATTGAGTCGAGAGATGTTCTGCCAAGTCCTGACAATTTAAAAATAAAAATCGTAGAAGAATACGAAGCAAGAAGGCAAACCGAACCGAGTGAACCTCAGACTTCAGAAGCATTCTACACAAAGACGAAGAAAAAGGTACAATTTTGCAAGGATTGCAATAAGAAAGGGCATTCCACAGAAGCTTGTTGGTCAAAGAAGAGACCCAATAACCCCAATAAAACTAAAGGTCAAGAAAAGACATATAACATCTGTTTAACAACAGGAACGTCGAAATGCAAAGGCAATTTATGGTCTTGACAGTGGCTGTACGTCACATATGACGGGTGATAAAAGTATACTCCATAACTTAATCCCCACGACTGACACTCTAAAGCTAGCTTCAGAAAAGCATACGACCGAAGTTAAAGGGAAAGGAAAAGTCGAACTTTATACAAAGGATCGACGCTATAAAATTAGTCTTTCTGACACATTATATGTACCTGATTTGTCGAATAATCTAATTTCTGCAAGCAAAATTACGGATCATGGCTATAAGGTTCTATTTGAAAAGGAACAAGCCAGAGTCACAAAAGGCGAGAAAACTGTATTAAAAGCTAACAGAAGAAATGGATTATACTATCTTGAATTTGATAAACCGGAAGAGACCGCAAACTTCACGCCTAGTGATGAAAGCGAAATTATGAAATGGCACAAGAAATTAGGTCACGTCAATGAAAGAGACCTAAAAGAAATGGTTAAAAATAAAATGATGCGAGGACTCGACTTTAAAGAAAAAACTTTGGGTACCTGTGAGACTTGTATCAAAGGAAAATTTTCCACTCTACCATTCCAAAGCCATGGACAAATAATCTCTACCGAAGTGCTCCAGATAATTCACAGTGACGTGTGTGGCCCATTTGAGAATGAATCAATGGCCGGATCAAAGTATTTCGTAACATTTATTGACGATTTTACAAGATACTGCTGTGTATATTTCTTCAAAGAAAAGAGCGAAGTAATCGATAAATTCAAGGAATATAAAAACTATGTTGAACTGTTGAAACAGTTCAACATGAACATGAACTTATGAATAAGAAGAAAATTAAAAATCTACTATCTGATAATGGAGGCGAATACAGGTCTAAAGCATTTGACAAATTCCTCAAAGATAACGGTATAAGCCGAAGACTATCTGCACCTTATACCCCACAGCAAAATGGCATGAGAGAAAGAAAAAATTGGTCGCTGATGGATAAAGCCAGATGTCTGATGCTAGATGCCAATATCCCTGCAAAATTTTGGGCAGAAGCAGTAAACACTGCAAACCATTTGATAAATAGAAGCCCAGCAAGAGCTCTCAAAGGCAATTCCCCATATGAGAAATGGGTACAACGAACACTATCAGGAAATCACCTACACGTATTCGGAAATAGAGCGTTTGTGATGAACAAAAACCGAAGAGGAAAATTCACAGCCAAAGCCACAGAAGGAGTATTCTTGGAATATGCAGAATATACAAAAGGTTTTAGAATCTATATACCCGAAAGGAATGATGTTGTTATCAGCAGAGATGTAAAAATAATCGAAAAGATGCATTATGGCGGTACTCCTGCTGTGAAACGCGAAGATCTTACTCCAGAACCTGAAACAGAACAAATTGAAATTGAAATTCCAGAAAAAGAAACAAAATTAATGAGAACTTACCTTTTCAGGAACCTAACCCTCTTTATTCCAGCTCTAGTCAAGATCCTGTTGATGAACCATCTCATCTCCCTCAAGTGGAAGACCACAAAGAGACGTGAGACCACCAGCATGGACCAAAGATTATGAGTTAAGTCGCTGCGTGACCATGTTTACGTCAGAAAATAACGACGACTATGACTGCTCTTTACTCACATACAAAGAAGCTGTGACTGGCACCGACAGACGAAATTGGGAGAAGGCGATACAATCTGAAATGGAATCATTACAGAAAAATATCACCTGGGTATTAGTTGACAAGTCAGAAGCCAAAGGACACAAAATACTGTCGAACAAATGGGTATTTCGGATTAAAGATGACGGTACGTACAAGGCTAGATTAGTCGTACGTGGATGCGAGCAGAAAGGAAACCTGGATTTCGAAGACATTTACAGCCCAGTAGTAAGTCAATCTGCATTAAAAACTTTATTAGCAATTGCCGCATCTAAATCTTACTACTTCATGACATTTGACGTCAAGACAGCTTTCTTATACGGAGAGTTAACAGATGAAGTTTATATGAAATTACCTGTTGGCTATGAGACTGACTGCAACACTACTGAAGTAGTTTGCCGATTAAAAAAATCGTTGTACGGATTAAAACAAGCTCCATTTACATGGAACAAAACTTTTACCCAAGCGATGTTTGATTTGGGATTCAAGACAATCAAAACAGATCGATGCGTTTTCATAAACGAAGATAAGTCAATAATAATTGGACTATTCGTTGATGATGGACTTGTCATAGGAAAAGACAAGAAAAAGATCGAAGTTATTTTGAAGAAACTTGAAACCAAATTTGAAATGAAAAAGAATGAAAATCCAAGTACTTATCTGGAAATAAAAAACTCAAAAGAAGGAATAATTCTTACTCAGAGATCCTACATAAATGACGTACTGGAAAAATACAACATGAAAAATGCCAAACCTTGTGACACGCCCGCAAGTAGCGATTCAAAGTCGATACAGGAAACTGCCCATGAGAAGGAATATCCCTATAGGGAAGCAGTGGGAAGTTTACTGTACCTGTCTACCAGAACCAGACCAGATATCGCACAAGCAGTTAATCTGGTTAGCAGGAAGGTCGAAAACCCCACTAGAGAAGACGTCACAAAAGTCAAGAAAATATTCAAATATTTAGTGGGAACCAAAGATAAAGGCATTTTGTTCAAACGAAACAAACCTATAGAGAACATCGATGCTTACAGCGACTCGGATTATGCTGGAGACCCATTGACGCGAAGAAGCACTTCTGGCTCCGTGCTAATGATAGCCGATGGACCAATATCATGGGCATCCAAGAGGCAGCCTATAGTAGCGCTATCGTCGACTGAAGCCGAGTACATAGCCGCAGCAGACTGTTGCAAAGAGGCATTGTATCTCAAATCTCTATTACAAGAAATAACCAGTTTGGACATAAAAATAAATTTGCATGTTGATAATCAAAGTTCGATTCATCTTGTGAAGTCTGGATCCTTCAACAAAAGGTCGCACATAGACGTGCGGTACCATTTTATACATGAACACTTCGTGCATGGATTAATAAATATTAGCTACTGTCCCACAGAAATTCAGTTAGCTGACGTAATGACAAAACCATTGTCAAAAGTAAAGTTTGAAAGACACTGTGCAAGATTAATGCATGTATAGAAACGTGTCTCGGCAACATGAGTGAACATCAGGAGAAGGTGTTGGAAGGTCGTGATGCTGTCCACGTATAATTGTCTATGATGCACTGCATTTGAATTTGGATTATGTTCTTTTACAAGTAAACACATTGTTTTCAAGTATTATTTACGTTTTTAATTAATTGCTATAGCTAGTCCACCCTATCACTTGCGCAGTTCCAATGGCGCAAGGAGGCGCTGGAGCGGGACCACAGGCCTACGTCTCGAGAAATCGAGGACCGGCGGTCCTAACTCCACCAGGATCTCATGGAGTCCTGGAGGGTGCGACTTGAGCAACCCAGATGGGGTACCACCATCATCGAGGCGGTGAGACCGATCATGGACGATTGGCTGCAGAGGCAGCATGGTGAACTCACGTATCGTGCGACGCAGATCGTTACCGGGCATGGATGCTTCGGTAGCTATCTGTTTCGCATCCATCGTGAGGTAACACCCAGGTGTCAACACTGCGAGGTTTCCGACGACGACACCGCACTCCACACGTTGGTGGAGTGCTCTGCGTGGGCGAGTCAGCGCCGAGACCTCGTAGTGGGTCTGGGCGTGGATACCCTCTCGCTGGAGACCATGCTTCAAGCTATGGTCTCCAGCAGGAGTAGGTGGAACGCGGCCGTGTCCTTCTGCGAGCAAGTTATGCTCGCAAAGGAGGCGGCCGAGAGGGAGAGGGAGCGTACCCTCCCCGCCGAGTTCCGTAATCAGCGGCGAGGGCGCCGCAGACTCATCTACGCCCAAGACCATCGACCTCCATGATCGGGGCCTGAGGACGGCGGGATCGCCACCCGTACCCGTTACAGAAGCAGGCTAGAAGGGTTGCGTGCTGCGGGGCCTTTGCCCCATAGCACTCAACCAGATACACTCACTGACGCGGGATAAAACCCTACCCCAACGACGCGGGATTCTCATCCCGACCTAACCCCCGCAGAGACCACAGAGGTGGTCAAAGTCCGCCGGGTGCCACTGGAAATACGTTCTGCTTGTAACCAGAGACGCCCGGCAACGGACGTTAAAAAAAAAAAAAAGCCTGCTGGTCGCTATCAGTCTGGCCCAGTCAGTCTGGTGAAACTCCTATACAAAAAATCGGTCGTATGAAGTGTAATGAAATAACTATTACCAACCTAACATCGAAAATTACAAATGGCAGACCATCAATGCAGCCAACACGAGAGGTACAGTCGGCCCCAAAAGTCGCTGAACACATTCAAACTTCCAAAACATCTGAACAGTGACGCAACAAGAGAACAAAATAAACTCAACATACAAAAGGTTCATAAAAAGCTGAGCACTAGCATTCCAAAAGTAGCTCAACACTAGTATTCCAAAAGTAGCTGAACATCATTAACATCATAAGTAGATTAACAAATCATATTTTCAATGTTGTTGCCTGTTAATCTAATTTTGGTGTTCTTGATGTAACACGAATTTTGGTCTTTTGACATGTAGGATAATTTGAGAAAAGTTCTAAAGCTAATATTAATCTCCATTGGTGCAGTGCTCCCTATGCCTAGGTTATGGGCACAGCAGGAAGTACTGCAAGAGTACCGAGCCCACGTGCAGCCACTGCGGCAGCCTTCATATGAAGGCCAAGTGCCGCGGGCTGCAGGTGGGAACACAGACTTCCTGAGGCCTAAGTAGCGTAATGAACGTAAAACGCCATGCTACTGCTATACTACTACGTTGCAACTGCAATTGGTCAAAAAATTGGTAGCCTGCTAAACTCACAAGGAACGCGCCAGGATGGCGCCAGAAAGGCATCAAACCGAATGACTGAAGAGTACAATCATCATTAGGTTAAATTGGATTTAGTTACTCCCGACATTACCAACTTCCCAGCCTCTATATCCCGGGAACTGAGCTTCCCACCTAAATTCTGGGCAAATTTTTGTTCCCCCTGCAACACCTCCAATCACAAGTTCCATTCGCCTGCAAAAAAAAAACCGGGAATTCTCATCCCGCAAAAATTCCCAAGATTCCCAGTACCCCAAATCTCGGAAACTAAGCATCACAGGTAAATTTTGGCCTCATTTTTCCTGCCCATGTAAATATTTAAACGCCATCATCCCGCAAAAATTTTCTTCCCAACTATCATCCCAATTCCCACAAAACTTGAAGCCCCTATATCCCGGTAACGGAGCTTCCCAGCTCAATTCTGAGCAAATTTTTGTTCCCTTGCGCCCCGGCAGAGACGTATTCTATTCGCCAGCAAAAAAAATCTTGGGAATTCCCATCCCACAAAAATACCCAAGATTCCCAGTACCCGATATCTCGGAAACTAAGCATCCTAGGTCAATTTTGACTTCATTTTCGGACCCCCCTTAAACCCCCCGCAAGTGATAAAACGCCATCTCTTCCCATAAGAAAATCCCAATTCCCATCCCACTTCCCAAAAATGTTCTATTCGTTTCTATGTTTCTATGCCTCGAGTAGGAAGTCTTGGGTTGCCACCTGTTTCTTCATTAGGTTTGCCTGCACGATTCTGTATGGGGTAGCAATGCCCGAGACGCCCTTAGTAGTACTGAGTGGTTGTCCATGCTATTTCGTCCCATCTCATTCTTACTGAGCATGTGTTATATTAATGTATCATATCAATAGCAACAAATACTGGTCTCACCTTGGGGCGAAGCCAGCAGGCTTCCGAACCGGTCCATACGTCACACGACGGACCGCAGGCCGGACACCTAGCCTACGAGCATCTACCAAGACACACAAGTTCTCACAACCTTATGTACCTTTAATTATTTTAATATAATATTTTCAACCGTTGGGGTGTCTCAATCAATTATCAAGAACCCAACAGGTACTTTAAAAGTTATGTAGGTAGTCTACCTTTAGATATATGGTAATAAAAGAGAAGTGTTATTAATTAAAAATATTTTTTTTTAATTTTATTTTACCTCAAGATAAAATTTTATCGATAAGGCCGATACCTCACCGAGACGCCATGGCGACGTGGCCAGCGACGTCGCCATGGCGTATATATGACGGCTAACTCACTTGGCGACCGACTGGCAACGTCGCCAGTCGGTCGCCAAGTGAGTTAGCCGTCATATATCTCAATGAGAACTAGTTGGCGACGTCGCTGGCCACGTCGCCATGGCGTCTCGGTGAGGTATCGGCCTAATGCACGGATATCAGCATTTTATACTAAACATTTACATTTTAAACTACCTAAGCTATTAATTTGTGTTAAGTACTTACGTAATTAACATTAATAATTCTTTAAATTCCCACAGCCGCACTACCTATGTTACGACGTCGCTGGCCACGTCGCCATGGCGTCTCGGTGAGGTATCGGCCTTATAGTACCTATGAGATGATGGAATGCATCCCGTTATTTTTCTCCTATGTTGGCTGCATTGACGACCTGCCATTTTTAATTCTCGAGGTTAGGTTGGTATTAGTTATTCGATCACACTTCATAATTATGACAAATACCCAAACTCCGAAACAAACATTTGTGGGTCACACAAATAATTTGATTCGACCCGGAATCGAACCTGGGACTTCAGGGACGGCAGTCGCATACACATACCACTGAGCCACCGAGGCAGTCCAAATGATAAGTTCATGAAATTAAATATTTATTTAAAAACATTATTTAAAAAAGATTTGTAATTTCTGCGCTGCATTTCTTCTTCAATCAATTCTGCAGCTCGTATTAGTGGCTGTGTAACATTATGACCCTTTTTATTTACCAAATATTAGGACGCTTGCTTCATTATTGCCTTCGTCTTTAATCACTTTTGTATATACACATGGTAATTAGCTGAAACAAAAATAATGACATAATTAATAAACTTGTTTTCTTGTCATTAATTTTTATTATACTTATTATACTTTTGGTTATAGATAATCGGAAAATGTCACATTTAGTGTATGTAGTTAGCTTGTCGAGTTAACATGGAGCGCTCTTTGTTAGTGTTAGTATTTTGTGGGATAATATTTAATACCGATTGTTTATTTAATCGGTACCCCAAATTAAACCTGGGTGAGTTCGATGGTGAGGACCCTGGAGAACCTCTATTTCTTACGCCTTACGTGGAGAAAGGAAAAATTAAGGAGGGTCAGCAACTAGCGCGTCTTCCCTTTACTGAGAGCCTAGGCGTCAAGAGCTATGCAGGATATTTCACCGTGGACAAGACTTATAATTCTAACCAATTCTTTTGGTATTTTCCTGTGATGACACCAGACAAAAATGCGCCTGTCGTCGTATGGTTGCAAGGCGGGCCGGGGGCCTCATCATTAATTGGTCTGTTCACTGAAAACGGGCCGCTAAGAGTGCGCAACAACAAGTTTGAAAGAAGAAAATACACCTGGGCTTTGAATCATCATCTCATCTACATAGATAATCCAGTTGGTACTGGTTTCAGCTTTACCAATGATAGCAAAGGTTATTGTACTGATGAAACTCAAGTTGGTGCACAATTATACAGTACTATGATTCAGTTCTTCCAACTCTTCCCAGAGTTGCAGTCGAACAAGTTTTTTGTGACAGGTGAATCTTATGGTGGCAAATATGTGCCTGCACTTGCATACACTATTCACAAGAAGAACCCAACAGCTGATCTAAAAATTAATTTGAAGGGTGTTGCAATCGGGAATGGTTTGAGTGATCCGGAACATCAAATGGTTTATGGAAAATATTTGTACCAAATTGGCCTCATAGACTGGAACCAAGCAAAGGTATTTCAAGATTATGAAACTAAAGTAATTGATTTTATCAAAAAAAATAAATACTTAGAAGCTTTCGAAACATTTGATATATTGTTATACGGTAGCTTAACCGGTCGAAAAAGTATTTTCGCAAACATGACTGGCTTCGATTTTTATTACAACTATTTACACACTAAAGATTATACGGAGTTTGAAGATTTTGGTCCCATGATCCAAAAGTCTGCGGTCCGCAAAGCAATACACGTTGGTAATCAACCCTTTAATGTTGGTAGTGATGTTGAAACTCATTTAAAACAAGACTTTATGAAGTCCGTTGCTCCATGGATAGCAGAACTCCTTGATCATTATTATGTAGTTATATACAACGGACAGTTAGACATTATTGTTGCATATCCATTAACCATCAACTATCTCCGAAACTTAAACTTCACTGGTGCGGAAGACTATAAAACTGCTAAAAGATACATTTGGGAAGTTGATGGTGAAATTGCTGGTTATGTGAAGCAAGCAGGGAAACTTCTGGAAATATTAGTTAGGAATGCCGGACACATGGTTCCTGGGGATCAACCAAAATGGGCTCTGGATTTGATTACAAGGTTTACTCACAAAAAGACCTTTATAAGGCCTGAAAAACTCACTTATTTAAAATGTAAGCCTACAGGGAATTAATCTTTATTACAAAAATAAAAATTATTATGTCATGTCTTTTTTTTTTTTTTAATTCCGCGGCCAAGGCCGTGGCCGCTCTAACGTCCGTTGCCGGGCGTCTCTGGTTACTAGCAGAGGGTATGTCCAGTGGCGCCCGGATTATGTCATGTCTGTGTTTATGTATATTATATAAAGTTTACTCTAACTCTTAGTATAATAGAGTCAGAAACGTGCTATAGGTATCTACTTATATAATTTATGCTTTCGATTGTCGGCACTTGGTGGAACATATAGTAATACAACAATGGAAAATTAGATGTTGATTTTTTTTAATAATTGCAATCATTTCGCTAAATAGAAGACATTATAAACGTCGACATAATATGTTTCACCTACTCACGAGGCATTATCAAGACTGTCTCAACGAGAACAGCAAAATCCGAGGAATGAACGTAGCTGTTTTTAAGATATGATTACCTCGGTGGCACAATGGTACTATGTACGGACTGCCACACTCGGAGTCTCGGGTTCGATTCCCGGGTCTGGTGGATAATGTATAATTCTCTTTAGAATTTTACCCAGATAATTATCCCAGAGTCTTGTGCCCGGTAAATGGCAATAGGCTCGCCCCCTATTACATGGGACCTAACATAGCTGGCGAGATGTGGGTGTGTTTGCACACCTCTGCCTAACCCTTCGGGGGAAAAGGCGTGATGCTATGTTACGTTATGTTTAAACTGTTTATCACCAAAACTATGGTGCGACATGTGCATCATACAAATACAAACTAATGTGCCTGTCTCTCCGCGAACAACTTAAACAGGGGGAGGTATTAAAATCCGTCTGTTCATTGAGTAGGGTGTCAACATCACGCTTTACTATTTCTAAGCGCTCCCAAACACAATTTGAACCCTTTCCGCCTAACTTCAAAATCTCAAAGGTGTTATTGAGCGAAGCGAGCGTAGCGAGTGTAGCTCCTTATCAGGTGACTCCAATACAACTCAATGTTTCTCGACAACTACCCAAGCGATTTTCAGGATTTTTTCACTGTCGCCATGCCGCCTCTGCAGCCACTCGTCCATGATCGGTCTCACCGCCGCGATGACGGTAGTTCCCCACTTTGGTTTCTCAAGTCGCACCCTCCAAGTCTCCATGAGATCCTGGCGGAGTTGAGACCGCTGGTCCTCGATTTCTCGAGACGCAGGCCTGTGGTCCCTCTCCAGCGCCTCCTTGTGCCATTGAAACAATGACGCAAGGGCTCTCGCTTCCAGGTCTCATGGAGGGGTCCCGTCTAAGAGACATGCAGCCTCTCCGGAGATCGTGCGGTACCCCCGTATTGTTTTGACGGCCTTTGATGGTTTGTTCAACAGAGTCGCGTTCACCCTGACCACTAATCTATCCGCCCATACGGGAGCCCCGTATAAGGCCATACTCTGCACGATTCCCAGGTACAGTCTCCTGCAGGAAGCGTTGGGTTCCTTTAGGTTGGGCATGAGTCGCGAAAGCGCGACTGATGCCCCCGTCACTTTGGGGACCAAACTTCGGAAATGTGGTCCGAAGTCCCATCGGCCATCATGTACGGTCCCTAGGTACTTCGAGGAATACATCGAGGGTTGATGCCGATGCTAACGCCTCCTACAGTTATGCTGGAACCTTCAGGTGGACCGTTCCGAGGTCCGTGAAAACAGAGAACCTCGGACTTTTGCAGGGCCACCTCTTGCTACGACCTACGACCAACTTGTATACGACCCACGACTTGAGCAACACCCGTCGTGACCCTGAGTGCTGCCTCCTGATGCGTTGCACCCCGTGCAGTAACGAGGGTATCGTCAGCGTAGCACGTCACGCCGACGCCCTCAGGCAACGCACCCCGCAGCACCCAGTCGTAGCCGATGTTCCACAGAAGCGGTCCCAGTACCGACCCCTGCGGAACACCACACGACACATCTCGCCGAGCTGGCCCGAGCCAGCTAGGGTAAGCTATGGCCCTCTCTGAAAGGTAGGCCCCGACAATACGGAGGTAGAGAGGCGTTTCGTGATACACAAGCGCCTCCCTAACGCAGCTCCATGGCAAGGTGTTGAAAGCGTTGGCGATGTCAAGAGACACCGCCACCACCACCTTGCCCTGCGAGACTGCTTCCTCCGTCGGGCTCTTCACGCGCATGATCGCGTTCACCGTGGAGCGTCCCCGATGGAAACCGAACGGGTTATCCGCCAGGTCTGGCCCCACGGTCATGAGATGCTTGACGAGGCGTTCCGCGATAATTTGCTCAAAGAGCTTACACACCTCGTCGAGCATCACGATCGGCCGGTATCCGGAAGGTGAGTCCACCGGCCGCCTCGCTCCAGTTATCAAGGTAAACCTTATTTTTGCAATTTGGAAAACTACGGAAAATTCTTGTCACTGACACTGACACACATATATAAAAGTACGTCATCGTCTATCTTTATTACTCATAGGCAATGTTGACAATGTTGATGACTTCTCCGGACTTCTCTTTCCCACGCTCTGTTGGTCTATTAAGGGAGCGAAGCGAGTGGCATCCCAAGTCGGCAAATTATCAATTATTATTATTGACTAGCTGTTGCCCGCAGCTCCGCCTGCGTGTTATAGCGTTCTTGATCACCAGTTACTGATTTATTATGTATAGCTGTTGAGCGATATTGTATCTTAAGATAAAATATTATTAGGCGCGTGCAGCGCCCCTTGGTTAACTTCGCTGCGGGTGACGTAACCTACGACAAACTTATTATTTGCGGTTGGTACAGTAATCAGGTCTAGGGATCGAACCGCAAAATTAAGTTTGTTTTTTATTGTATATTTTTTTCCGGGATAAAAAGTACCCAGCGTGGTGCCCAGGATATTAAAGAATAATTATACCAAGTTTCATCGTAATCGAACCGGTAGTTTTTGCGTGATGCCTGAACAAACAGACAGACAGACAAAAAAATTTTTAATCATATTTTTGGGTTCGGTGTCGGTCTAGTAACACCCCCTGGCATTTTTTTTTTGATATTTTTAATGTACAGAATTTTCACTTCTACAGATTTATTATAAGTAATAATAATAATATAGATTATTGATTGGATCCTATCCTAGATAAAGGAATCATTTGATTAAATAATATGTATTGTCGTTTTTGGTTAGGTAGGAAAGCGTGTGTTGGAGACGCACTTAATTTACTACCAATACATTGGTATTGGTAGTAAACTAAATGCGTCTGATATTTTGCGATATTCTGATATTCTATAATTAAGTTAGATAAAAAGATCACAGTTTTCTTCCCTCGGCCCTCAAAAACGGTAATACTTGAGTAAAGTCTACGCCAATGATGTGACACTATTGCATTGGCACCAAAGCCTCAAAAGCTTTGAGTAGAGAAACGTTTCTATATTCAAAGCTCAAAAGCCATTTTGAAATACTGTGATATCATAAAAATAGCAGAAAGGCAGATACCTAAAGGTCTAGAAACCAAGCTATAAATTTCAAAAAAACAATGACAAGCGACGACACGACAAATCCTTCAATTTGTCATTGTCATTTGTCATCATTGTTGTATGTGTCATAAAAATTGTCTTCCTCCTCTCCACCCACCGCCCATACTCATAGACTCATAGAGTTAGGTAATATATATATATATATATTATATAGGAAACTCACATAGGTACTGAATACTCCATTGGTCTTGATCTTGTTTTCATTCTTCTTATTTGTTAATTATATGCATTATTCAAAAGTTTTATTTTATTGCATTTTTTTAAAGTTATCGTTATAATAAAAGTAGTGTAGTTATCTAAGCATTCTGTTTATAGGAATATGAACAGTATCTGATTTGATAAATATTGTGAGGATGACGGAATCTGAAGACACTACTATACTTTCGTTGCCAATAGCATGTCTACCACCCGGTGGTCGAAATATACTATCATGGTCCCTGGATCCGGAGAAAATTATTTACAGCGATGGCCCCGTCCGACGACCCAGGTAACTTTTATACACTGAATAACAAAATATGGTCTGACAAAACAATCAGTATCATTCACTTGTCAAAATGTTGTTTTTTTTACATTATAACTACTACTTTGTTCCGAAGAAAGTTATAAATTCAAGGGAGAAGTGGGGGAAAAGAATATTTTAAAAAGGTTTGTGTGTGTCTAGCGACTCTAGCAAGATAAACATATTGTATGTAGCTCAGAAAACTTTAGTACCTACCTATTTATCTTAGATTATTTTCAACAAATAGGCATGTTTTTAAACACAGATAAGCCACTAATTAAGACTTTTTAATATTTAAACAGTACAATTTTCTTACGTTGAAATGGTCTACTACAGATTGGTAGAAATCATATGCATTGTTGTCTACAGAAAGGTTAAGGGAATCAAAACCATAAATTTCTTAGTAATTATTTTATTAATTGTTATTATTGATGTAATATGAAACAAAATAAGTAAATATTTGAGGTCTTAGCTAGGACAGTCACACCCGGTTTCACTTAACAAATTATATTACTTGGTTATCATTAATGTTCTACATGACAGCCTATCAGATGCACCAGATGGGTAGACATTTGTTCATTACGCCCCCACATTTGATCAAATATTTTGTTGGTTCCAAATAAACACTTCCCTATTCATATATGGGCATTTAGTTTTATATATATAGAACTGTGTGATCAGGTGTTCTCAGGAGAGGTTAATAAAGCCCCTCAGCACCTGTATTAAAAAAATTTATTATACTAACTTACACATACATCAGAACAAATTGTATGTTTTATTTTTAATATTTTTATAGCGACTACCTCGGTGGCACAATGGTACTATGTATGGACTGCCACTCTCGAGGTCTCGGGTTCGATTCCCGGGTCTGGTGGATAATGTTTAATTCTCTTTAAAATTTTACACAGATAATTATCCCAGAGTCTGGAACTTGTGCCCGGTAAATGGCAATAGGCTCGCCCCCTATTACATGGGACCTAACATAGCTGGCGAGATGTGGGTGTGTTTGCACACCTCTGCCTACTCCTTCGGGGAAAAGGGTGTGATGCTATTTATGTTATGTTATGTTTATGTCTTAATATTTATTTTTTAGAGATTGGCGTGGGTTGGCATCTTGTGTAAACATTACTGAAACAGTTGCTACATACATAAATAATATATCTAGTGACAAGACGTATGAAGTGTTGTCCAGATGGCAGAAGAGCAACAGATCCGCAACTGTGGGGGAGTTATTACAGCATTTACGTTGTATAGACAGATATGATGTGGCTGAAGATCTTTACAATTTCCTCAAGGAGGTATACAGCGGTGGAGAATTATCTCGTAAGCATTAACAACTTTACACTATTGTCTAAATTACATGATGCACAAATACTTTTTCGACTTATGGCATTATTTAAAGTCTTCTACTGCACCGGCCAAAACCGGTTAGGCTTTTCTGTATATATCAGTATAATAGTGTACAAGTGTGTTTGTTCATCATGTATAAATCATAAACTATGTTGTCTAGATAGCTAAAATGGCATTGATGCATTGTAAAAGGACAATAGGAAGAACCTGGGGAATAAAACCAGCGGTAGTGTTATGGATATACAAGGCAATAATTTTGCCGAGAATCCTGCATGGAGCCCTGGTATGGTGGCACAAGGCTGCCACAGGAGAAAACAAGCAAGAACTAGACAAAGTACAAAGGTTAGCGGCCCTCATGACCACGGGCGCGATGAGGTCCAAACCAACAGCCGCGCTAGAGATCATGTTAGGGCTGAACTCCTTGGACTTAGAAATAAAACAAAAGGCGACTGAACAATGGTTCAAACTCAGAAGCATTGGCCTATGGACCGGAAACTTCATGGACAAAGGTCATGCAAGCATAAGCAAGAACTACGAAGAAAAATTGTCAATGATCCTTTCCAATAATGACCTTATCAGGAAGGAGAGAACGTTTGACAAGAAATACAGAATACACATAGGGACACGAGATGAATGGCAGATAGATCCCAGTGATACTATCTGCTATACAGATGGTTCAAGAAAGGAATTGACTAAACTATCTGGATTGGGAGTGCATATAAAATGTGATGACAGAACAGAAATAGACAAGTCAATTCCTCTAGGAAGATTTGAAGCCATAAAGGAATGCGCGGAAGTAGTGGAACACCTTACCACAACGGGTAAGGTGACCATTTACAGCGATAGCCAGGCTGCACTGAAAATACTTGACAAAGTGGAGACAACATCAGCCATAGTTAAGGAATGTAAGAAATCATTGGGACAGGCTGGCCAAGGTCATTGACCTAATGATTGCCTGGGTCCCCGGACACGAGGGTAACACGGGCAACGAGCGGGCCGACGAACTAGCCAGAGAAGGTGCTGACGAAAACTTGGTGGGACCGGAGCCCCGGCTGCCCATAGCGCACAAAATCACCAAAGGAGTAATCAGCCACAGAACTAAAGTAGAAACCAACCAAAGATGGAGAACCTCGACTGGAATGAGACAGTCGTAAATCTTCATCAAGGGAATGGACAAGAAAAGGACGAGTCATTTCATGAAACTCCCAAGAGGAAACATGAGGCTCGCCATAGAAGTGATAACAGGACACTGTCGACTGAACAAACACCTGACAGTGTGTGGAGTAAGAACCGATCCCAAATGCCCAGAGTGCATGGACAGCGAAGAAACAAGCTTCCACCTGCTGGCTGAATGCCCCATGTACTCACTGATCAGATGGGAAATCCTGGGGTCGGATAGACTGAACGAAGAAGATATAAGCAATCTGAAGGTGGAACATATGTTAAGATTCATAAAGGGCACAGGAAGGTTCGACGGGGCGCCGTAAGCTGGATCAACCATACTCTCCCCAAGGGGAGAACTGGGGAAATGGACGAAATGGCCCGCAAACATTGCGGGTGGATCGTCCGTCCGGTCACCGGCGTCCCCGTTGGAAATAATAATGTTGTCTAGATTAAAAATAAGAATACAATATACATAATTATGTATAAAAATATTTACACTATAAAATATCATTTAAAACACCTCTGCATCATTGCCAAATGGGAAGGTTCCCAGAATGCTGGCTGTATTGCCACTTATTCTTTGGCCTTCTGGTCCTAGATAATTTATTTGTTTACAATTTTGTTAAAATTTTCCAGCATATACTCAAAATCATATCGTACCTATTTCAAGTACTCAAGTGAGTACTGCACCCGACACTGACTTCATTACGCGTGGCGATCGTCCGGGTTACATACAATTATATGACGCTCTAGTGCTATACGCTGATGAGGACGCCGATTTTGCTGAGACACTGATGGCCCGTTTAAACGAGAGACACTTTCAGGTACAAGTTTAAAATGAACTCGTATTAAAAATTATTCCCTGTCTATCGGCCTGTTTGTTCGTTTGGGACTTTTATTTACAGTCAAGATGTTCTAATAAGTAACTAACTTTTACATACGGAATTGGGCGCACCCCCATTTCTTTTAAAACAGTCGAAAAATATTATAATGATTCAGATCAGCTTATAAATATTAAATAATCAATACTGGGTAAACTTATGGGTTGGCAGAACTGTGTTGTGCTGTCAGGATTGGAACTCGAGCCTTCACCATTGATATAGACGGCTCCTTACACACCTAACCTACGGGACTATTAAGTAAGCAGGTGTGTGAGTGTAGGAATGAGTTAACTAACTCTCTGTGCTCACAGTACTTTTAATTAATCGCTCCAATGTTTTGTGCAGCATAGGATATTAAGGTGCTAATCACTGCTTGGTTCACTCATATTATGTACTCTAATGTATTGTCAGCATATGCGGTGTACGGGGATACTCTTCAATAGACATGCATTGCACCTTGCGACATATGAGAGGGTATTTGTGTAATATAATGATCACATAGGACAATAGTGCCGAAATATCGGAAACTCGCGAACAAACTATACATAGTAGAAGTCACGTTTCTTAATTTTAGTTTTAGTTGATAATAATAGTGACCATGACCATATATATAACTATATATAATGATGTATTGTTGCGTTTGTGGTCAGGTGTGTACAATGGAGAGCGTGCAAGTCGGGGAGACGACGACGTACGCGGCCGTGGCGCGCCTTATCGCCGAGCGCTGTCGCCGCGTCATCGTGCTGCTGTCGCCGGCCTTCCTGGAGTGCGCCGTCAACCGGTTCTATACCAACTATGCGACGGCCGTGGGAATCGGTAACTCTCTCTCTGTGTAAGCCGCGCACGATGTGTGTGGGATAGAACCTAGTGACTTCAATCGTCACCAACATGGCCGACAATCCCATTGCCATGTGGCGCGGCTTATACTAGTACTACCATCGGGAACATTCAATACCACTGCTTAGTGCGGTTGGCCTCATAAGAAACAGGAAGGAATAAGTCCCGCGCACAAAGTTTACGTAATCACGGTTGTTGTATGTGAAACCACTTAAATATTTATTATATTCTGTTTTTTAGTATTTGTTTTTATACAGGCAATAGAAATACATCATCTGTGAAAATTTCAACTATTGTTACTTTCACGGTTCATGAGATACAGTCCATGAAAGACGGACGGACATCGAAGTCTCAGTAACCCGTTTTACCCTTTGGGTACGGAACCCTAAAAACAGCTATTCATATTCGTTAATAAGTGTTTTATTACAAAAAAAGTCAAAAGTTTAGTGAAGACTAATCGGGTAGATATTTGTATGTACTAAGGAGAATTGAAATAATACATTGTATCTATATGTACTATAATGATTTGATTGTTTATTTGTTTGAATTCAATAGGCTACGTAACCATTGAACTGATTTTAACGTTTCATTTAATTTCATTTGTTTCCAAAACTATATTACGCTGTAGTTTATATATTATAATGATTCATATTTAATTGTTTTTTTTTACCATCTCCAGACAGGGAGCAATACAAGTTATTACCTATAATGTACCGCTTCTGTGAACTGGGGGACCACCCGTTGCATCATATCCACAAGCTGAGCTACGAGTACGGTCCTCAACGTAGAGAGAACCCTAGGTTCTGGATGATTCTGTTCGAAACGCTCGAGCAAACGCGAATGATTACCAACTACCATCAAGATAGGTAAATTGTATTCACTTACTTGATGTAATAAATGCAAAAGTGAATCTGTCTGACTGTTACCACTTTCAAGCTAAACTACTGAAACTCAAAAATTTTAATGAAATTTGGTAAAGAGATGGTTTGGATCCTGAAAAAGGACACATGCTACTTTTGATCCAGGTAGTGTTTTCCCGTTGGATTTGGGAGCGAGAAAACTATTTCACGCGGACGGAGCCGCGGGCATCAGCTAGTAAATTGCAGTAAAACTATGTGTGTACCTGGTAGGTGGCGCTACTGTGGTGGTGGTCCAAAGTTCGCTAGAACAGTTACTATTCGTATAAAACAGTAAGATACTATGAGAACCCTATGCATTTGGGCATTGTCCGTCCCTGTAGTAGATAATAATGTCTATTATCTACAATAATTTTGCCAAGGTCTGTCATTTGAGCTATATTTGATATTGTGTTGATGGGTGGGGGTGGATTATCCCTTATTTTTTTTTTTTTTTATATTTAGGTCGACAAATTGACGCCACCCGCCTGATGGTAAGATGTAGCGACGTCTGGTGATTATGGGCAACTCTCACAGTACACAGGAATACTATAGAGAGTGACCCTCAACTTGACGACCCAGTAATGTGCCTCTTCACGCTTCGCTTAAAGAACCCAGGGTTATATGTTGGAGGAAACACGTGCGCGGGCAGGGCGTTCCAAGCCACCATCGTTCGGCAGAGAAACGAACGTTTAAAACGCTCAGTTCTCGCGAAGACGGTTTCCACGGTACGAGAGTGACATCTCTGCCCGGCACGCGTTGTTCGGGATCGGAAGGGAGAGGGTGGGATCAGATTGAAGAGCTCTTCAGAACACTCACCGTGGTAAATACGGTAGAACGCGGCCAAGGAAGCAATTGTTCGGCGCTGGGCTAGCGGCTCAAGGCTTCCCTTTACCTCCGGACAATCTATAATGCGAACAGCGCGTCGCTGCATAGCGTCGAGTGCGTCCAGCAAATACTTCGCGGAGCCGTCCCAGAGGTGAGAGCAGTATTCGACGCAGGGTCTAATCTGCGTTTTGTACAGCAGACACCTCTGGTGCGGTGTAAAGAATCGCTTTACCTTGTTCAGTATTCCTAGTTTCCGCGAAGCTAGCCCAATACATCTCTCAATGTATTTAGTGTTATTGAGCTCTCGACGTACGTTTATGCCAAGGATGTCTAGATTATCCTTCATTGGTAATGTTGCATTCTGAAGAGTGGGTAGGGGAAGGAAAGGGGATTTTTTCGCTGTAAATGCACACGCCTGTGTTTTGCGGGCATTGAACTCGACCAAGTAATCGGCACTCCATTGGGAGATACTGTCGAGGTTACGGTCGAGATCAGCCACGAGTCGTCGTCTCTCCTCCTCAATCTCAGATCGCCCCGCCGTCGGACGAACCGAGTAACTCCCGTGCAGTGTGCTGTCATCTGCATAGCAATGAATGTTCCCGAGGGATAGCATATCATTGATATGCAGAAGAAAGAGAGTTGGTGATAGTACGGACCCCTGCGGTACCCCGGCATTCACTTGCAAGAAACGAGAAGCCTGGCCATCGCAGAGGACCCGCACTCGGCGCTCGTTTAAAAAGCTGGCAATCCAAAGCTGCACAGTTGAGGAGGTAGACCATATGCCGGAAGCTTGGAAAGGAGCGAAGCATGCCAGACCCTATCGAAAGCTTTGGCGATGTCCAGGCTAATAGCCAAGGACTCGCCGTACTTTTCCATAGCCCCACCCCATACATGCGTGACGAATGCCAGGAGGTCACCCGTTGATCGTTTTGGCCTGAAGCCATATTGCCGATCATTGATTAGCGAGTGATCCTCCAGGCATCGCATGAGCTGCTTATTGATAAGGAGCTCAAGCACCTTGCAAATGACTGAGGTGACAGCTATGGGTCGATAGTTGCCTGGATCGGAGCGATCCCCTTTCTTGGGGATCGGTTGTACGTTCGCCTCTTTCAAGACCTCCGGCACGAGCCCTGTAGAGTATGACAGGCGGTACAGACGCGTTAGTACTGGAGACAACTCAGCGGCACATTTTCGTAACACCACCGCCGGAATGCCGTCAGGGCCACTGGCTTTCCGCGTGTCGAGCGACCGCAGCACTCCCCGTACATCACATTGCCTGATAACAATATCAGGCATAGTGTGGCCACAGTTGGCGATGGCGGGGGGCTGCAGGCCACGGTCATCGACGCGGGAATTAGCCGCAAAGAGGTCTGCGAGCATATCCGCCTTCTCTTGGGCTTTGTGAGCCAGTGATCCATCAGGAAAACGCAGTGGTGGCAGCGAGGGTTTGCAAAAATTTGACTGTACGGCTTTGGCCAGTTGCCAGTATCCACGGCTGCCCGTGGGGTGGGATGTGAGCTCCTGACCACGCCGCGCGACGCGCTGGGCATCCGCTCTCTTGAAGGCCCTCTTGCTGAACCTAGTGGCCCTATTGTACGCTGCTTTGAGGCGGTTCACATTCGAGTCACGTGCCGCCCGAGCCCTGACCCAGGCGCGATACGCCGACTGTTTTTTCTGGACAGCCTCGGCACATTCACGCCCGAACCAGGGGCGAGCTTTGCGGATGCTGGCGACATCAGTGAAAGGGATATAATATTCTATCCCTAGACTGATCTCGGCAGCAACGGCAGCAGCGCTATCCGAAGGCGCCTTCCCTACAAAGCAGCGTTGGCTCCACGGGACGGACGCAAAGTAATCGCGGAGACCGTCCCAGTCTGCCGACGAGTAGTGCCATAGTCGTTGAGTCATTTGTTCAGCACGAGCAGGCGGTGGCACTTGGAAGCTGGCGTGCACCACACAGTGGTCGGAAGTGCCCAGTGGGGCGCGTACCGACACACTGTACTCGGCTGGGCGACTCGTCAGCAGTAGATCCAGCAAGGCGGGCGTGTGGTCTGACCTGTCAGGTATCCGGGTGATCCCCTGTACCATCTGGGTCAGCCCGTGGGAGAGAGCGAATGCATGGGCGGATCGTCCCGCATGATCGGTCCTAAGGGACCCCAGCCACTCAACGTGATGACCGTTAAAGTCCCCCAGGAAAACCAGGTCAGCGTTCGGGAACCGCACCTGCACATCGTCAGCCATTTTGCTGAGGTATTCGAAAAGCCTTGTTGTCCCAGTGTCCCCTGTGTGGGAGCGGTAGACGCACACGTAGATCTGGCTCATAGAGCCATGATCCACGTGCAGCCAAAGGACGGAGTAGGAGGGGTTCTCTAGACAGCGCAACCGGCAGACATCCGCCCTAACGAACACGCACACTCCGGCTTTGTCGCGGAATTGTTCCTCAATGACATAACCCGGGTAACTGAGGTAAGACGTGTCGTCAGGGCGGCGTATCTGTGTCTCCGTAAGGAACATCACAGAAGGCCGTGCCGTCTCTAGGTGATGGTGGACGGTATCGAGGTTCGCATGGAGTCCGCGGATATTCGCGAACTCCACCTCAAAAGGAATCGACTTTGTGGGGTTTCTAGAGGCCGCTGTGTACCGTTTATAACTTTGTTGCACTGTCATGATGAGATATAGGGAAGCGTGAAGACAGGGCGTCATTTGGTGCGGCAGTAAGTGACAAAGTGCAGAGGCTAGCTTCGTCTAGAACCGTGTGGCTAGGTCGGAGCCGACCCGCTGGACGGAAGGGCTCCCAAACCCCCCTGATGCAAGGCCGCCGCTACCCCACACCGGTTACCTCCCGGAGCGGCGACCCCACATCAGGATTATGCGCAACATGTGGGGCAGCCTCCTGGGGTGGTTGGTCCCAGGCGGGCCCCATTACTATGTTGCGGGCGGCCGCGGCAACGCCGTTGCTAAGGGTCTCCCTGGCCGGCGAATCGACCCACACCACCCACACTAGACTCCGCTTCGCCCCCACTGGACCCCTGCCTACCGCACCATACATCGCCCTGGGCCCGGCAGTGCAGCTGCTGAACCCCTAACGCAACCCAGCCTGGGCTGGGTTACTTGGGGGGCTTTAGCACAGCTGCACGGTGGTACCCCCCCGGACCAACACTGT
Source organism: Nudaria mundana (assembly GCA_963556515.1). Taxonomy (NCBI): domain Eukaryota; kingdom Metazoa; phylum Arthropoda; class Insecta; order Lepidoptera; family Erebidae; genus Nudaria; species Nudaria mundana. Next base: position 23,164,497 of record OY748292.1, on the reverse strand, counting down.
TGTACCACCTGGTATCCACGTAGGGGCCGAAGCCACCACATGGGTACCGTAATATACGAACCTCGTCCATTAATCAGCAGGTGCGCCACTAGCAGGTGAGGTCGCTGGGGCCCGATAGATGTAAGAAGGGCCCCTTTGCACCCTTATGGTTCTTTGTGTGAGACCGCGGTATGTTTACACAGCAGATTTGATTGTATGTTTGTTTCTTCCTACCTAGAGGATGCACTAACAACTTTCTACTGGACTTTCGGTTTTTATTTTCCCATTTTTCAGTAATACACCCCAATTATTTAATTACTGCGATAATTTTAAGGGTATGTACAGCCTAAACATACCTATCACGGTAACTAAATTTGTCTTTGTACGATTTTAATTGTCAAAGTTTTGACCAACTTTGTCATTTAGCTGTAATAAAAAAAATTTAACTGTTTATTTCAGCCAACTAAGGATCCGCCACTGGTAATACACCCCTATTTTTAACTACTGCGGTAATTTTAAGGGAAGGTACAGCCAAACCATACAGACCTATCACGGTACCAAAGTTTTTCTTTGTATGATTTGAATTGACAAAGTTATGACTAGAGAATAGACGGGATTATATGCAACATAAAACCTTTAGTCGCATTATGTCCAATTCGCAGTATGTCCAACTGTCCAATTCTTAATAGGTCCAGTTCGCAATTGGTCCAGTTCGCAATTGGTCCAATTCGCAATTGGTCCAGTTCATAATTAGGGATCCTCCTTGATTACGAGAAGTAAGAAGTAAGAAAATACTTATTATTATGTTTTGATCATAATTCTTACCAAATTAAATAAATATGTTAGGACAATCCACACAACGCCATCTAGTCTCAAACTAAGCAGACCTTGTGATATGAGTACTAGATAAACTGATATAAATACTTATATACATTTTTTTTGTAAATACATACATATTATACATAGGAAACATCCAGACTTCGGTACAAACGTATGTGTCATCACACATAGTTTGTCCCGACCGGGAATCGAACCCGAGATTCCGGCGTCGAAAGCGGATACACTACCGACCACGCCACCGAAGCAGTCGAAATTATGATAGATATGATACATATTTTGTATTATTTGTTAAATAAAAGTGTTGATCATATATTATAAATGCATTTTTACTTCAAGCTGAATCTCACCTCGCAGAAGGTTGTCAAAAATGCCTCCCGTAATCAAGCACGACTCCTATTTTACGAACTGGACCAATTGAGAATTGGACATTGGACGTTGTGAGAATTGGACAATTTGCGAATTGGACGTTGTGAGAATTGGACAATTTGCGAATTGGACGTTGTGAGATTTGGACAATTTGCGAATTGGACGTTGTGAGATTTGGACAATTTGACCCCGCTGGACATTTTGCGAATTGGACATAATGCGACTAAAGGACATAAAAAGCCTGTTATATGCATGAAAAATGCTTAGAAATTGGTAGAAAATGCCAAATTAAACGACACATTTTAGAAACCCAGTATTTTAACCTATTTAAAAAAAGGAAAAGGTTTTAAATTCGAATATATATTTTTTTCTTTTGAACACACCAACAAACAATCAAATCTGCTGTGTTAACGCACCGCGGCGGCGCGGGGGCGCGGTGCGTTAATTTTTAAAACCTATAAGGCCGCATAGTGTACCTACTTACATTATTTTCATGACACACGTAACATAATTTGTTTTTTTTTTGCCTATAATAAAGAGAATAATTATATTATCCTTATCTTTCCAGATGTATACAACAACGGCCGCCTCAACAAACTATAACACCCCGAATCGCAATACATGAATGTCCCCCAAGTGACCAATTAGCAGATTCAGAGAGATTCAACCCACAAAAAATACCTATACCTACACAACGCCTAGAGACTACTAGTCTACCTATTCTGACTACCAGTCTTCCTATTCTGACTACCAGTGACACAAATCTGTCCACTACTAGTATTTTAAGTGAAAATATTAGGAAGAAAAAAAAGAATTATTTCAGTAAGTTTTATAAAAAGGTCACTGGCAAAAAAACTACCGCTACATGATTGTTGATTTTTATCAAATAAATGATTTATTTCTGTTAGAATTATCTAGATATTTACAGCGCCGAAATATCGGAAATTCAAACCAACGTTACAAGGTAAATATCCCTATAATTCTAATTATCTTAACGACCATAATAGTATCTATAAAACTGATTTACTTTAAAATAATGTTGCAGAAATGTAATTTCAAATTAGATTTAGGTTATAAAGTGCAATAAACGTAAATCGATGAATTTTTTTATCTATATATCAATGGTACGATATTAGGGTGCGTTCAGACGACACGTGTACGTCACATGCTACATCGCCCGGGTCTAACTACCTTTGAATATTTTTGTTTATAATTTGTATCAAACACCAGTAATCTCAAACTGCATTTATATTACTAGTGTAAATGCATGAAATACATGAAAACGGGCCCGTTCTACACTCAATTACTAATTTTTACCTAGCAATTGTTGTTTACGTAAAATTCCCAATAGATGTAGTGTAGATTAACGGTCTTTAGACAGCGTCCTATGTATTAGGGTACCTAATGGGATGTAATTATTTGACAAACACGACAATTTGCTCTTCCATTTCAAATATTCCCGATGAACGCTCAATAGCGGGATTATACTACAGGGATTTTGCGCGTTCCGTAACGCGTGGTGTCGCGGTTCGTCTGAACGACGCGATGTTGTGGTTACCCGATGTTTCGTTCGGATTACACGACCCGTGGTCAAAAGTCCCGTTTGTATAATAACTTCTTCATTCTGTTTCATATTTCTTTCTTTAATATCTTATTTCTGTGTCTGTATAAATTAATTGAAATTATAAATCTCTTTTCTACTATTATAAAATTGTAAAGTTCACGTATTTACAATTATTTACGGTTCTATCAATCTTGATGAAATGATACGTGAATGGATTCAAACCTGGAGTAGATATTATTGCAAATTTTTTACAGAAATCTGTAATGAGAATTCTCTGTTTCCGCCCTAACGTGCATTTTCGGACGTCCTGGGTATTTCCTTGTAAGGGCGACCCCAGGGCGGTGTTATAGGTCTTTACTGAGAGTAAATAAGTATGTTTTAAAGTAATGGTAAGTAAGATGTTCAAACTTTTTAAAATAATTGCATCATTCTCGCAAAAATATAAGACATTAAAACGTCGACAAATGTTTCATGGATTTTCGCCAGGTAACGCCGGATTCTATCCAAGTATGTTTTATTCGATAACTAGCTCTCACAATACAAGCCTAGCTTAGTATCGAGACTAGACGCACCTTTTATATATAGTTACCTATATTTTGTGAATATATGATTAAAAATAAAAAATATATATATTAAATGTTGTCATGTATAAAATTGTGTTGTAACATAATGAGATATTTTTATATTGTTGTTTTATATTTGTATAATATAAGTAAGTACATGTTTTAGTGATATACAGGCAATAAATACAAAATGTATTTTTATATGTTAAAATATTTTTTCTTCCGCCCTCCTCCTAAATACCCTATAAAGGGCCCTACAGAACAGGCTGCTGGCAGATTTCGAACTGTCAACTTCAACTGACAGGCTGTCATCCTGTTGGGCCCTTTAATATCTTAAATGATACGACGATATACGGTTCTGTCTTTTAAGATTCGACGCAACCAACTCCGAGTAAATAAAATACCATTTAACAATAAAATAATCTACAACCAGATAAAGTTTGAAGGGATTGGTAGAGGTGCATACACTCGCACACTTAGCCAGGGGCCTAAGTCACGTAAATGAACGTAAAACGCCATGCTATAGCTATGTAGCAACTGCAATTGTTCAAAAATCGGTAGTCTGCTAAACTCATAAGCAAGATGGCGGCAGAAAGGCACCAAACTACTTCCCTACATATCTAGGTTCCCCCCCCCCCTCACAGGTTGCTATGTTGCAGTTTAAATATGTAAAACTAGACTACGCACGCAAACAGCTACTAGCGCGTCACAAGCTAGCAGGCAGACGCACGTCCGCTACTGGACTGCGTTTGTGTTAGTAGACTACGAAAATACATGCTACTTTGCTACAATTCCAATACGCGACTTGGCTTCCAGTAAGTTTGTCGGTCCCACGTTATAGGCGTCAAGACAATTGCCATTACCGGGTACCTACTAGAAATCCATAACGACTCTGTAATTCGTACCAAAATTCCAAGCCCTTTCACCCTTACATCTCTCAGGCCTGCTGGAAGAGATTCCTTTAGGGATAAGTAGTGCCCTTGTACAATGCTCACTGTATTTTATGTATTTCTGAATTATTAGTCTTCTAATGTATGTACAAAAATTATAAATACAAATAAAATTAATAAAACTTTTATCTGGTAGTAAGATTCTATATTTATTATATTATGTTTTATACAATTCGTATAGAATGTATTCTAACAAGATGGTCGGCTGCACAGCTCGCCAGCATCATGCTGTCTTCGTCTGTCGGCCTGAAGGCAAGTCGCTTCACACTCAGGTGATGGGCAGCGCTGGAATATTTATAATTTTTATTAGTAACTTTCGGACGCTCGCGGCTTCGCCCTCTTGATAAATTATATATCTACTAAAACCTTTCTCGAGAACCACTCTATCCATTGGTGGAAAACCGCATCAAAAGCTGTTGCGTAGTTTTAAGCTCTAAGCATACATAGGGACGGACAGGTAGCGGATACAACTTTGTTTCATTCAATGTTAAGATGGTGGAACAGTAGATCTCGCGAACATTAAAAACATTATTTTAGTATTTTACTTTAAAATGCTTTAACGCTTTTTTTAATTATTTCTATTTCCCCTCCCATTAAAAAAAGATTTCGATGAAAAAGTTGTTTGACATTAAGGAACATTGGTGCAAAGTTTTGTGGAGATCCCAGAGCCCGGAACACACATACAGACAGACGGAAGCTAAAACACGTCAAACATTGACAAAAAACCGACTTCAAATTACCGGAATGGGGCCAAATAATTGTCAGAATGGGACCAAATAATTGTCAGAATGGGATAAAATAATTGTCAGAATGGGACCAAATAATTGTCAGAATGGGACCAAATAATTGTCAGAATGGGACCAAATTAAAAGGGAACTCGGAAAGCAGTAGCTTTTAATAGGTAATTAAAAAAAAACAATAAATGTTAATAGTTACCTATGACTAAGTTCCTTCAACATGCTCCACCCATCAGCCCCGTACCTGTACAGAGTGACCAGCCCGGACTCGAACCCCGCCGCGAGCACGAGACAGCGCCCCCCCCGCGGCGGCGCGAAGGCCAGCGCCGTGACGGAGGTGCCCGCGTCCAGCGCGGGGCCGAGCGGCCCGTAGTCTTGTAGAGATGTGTCCGTGGGGTCCGACTTGGACCAGAGACATATCTGTGGAACATTCATGTCAACATTACTAGTGGACCCGAGCATTTCGTGGATCTTAAAATGAAAATACGTAAAAAAGAAAACAGCTGCGAGTCGAACTCGTGCACAAAAGGTTCCGTACCAAAACGGCAAAAAAATCCCGTTTGTTGTACGGGATTTATATATTAAGAAAAAAATTATAAATAGATCCCAAAAACTGATGTAATCGGCAGGACTCAAACGCTAACCTTAAGAGTGGGGAAATTACGATGACATTTGTTTCTGTACCATACCGACGCGCGTGTGGCACTTCTTCCATTGATAAAATATGCTTCTACTCCTATTAAATCAAATCGATCATCATTTGTTCAATCCATTTTCAAATCACAGAATTTATATTACAAAATATTTCTTTTAATAAATTACTAAACAAAGTACGAACAGAATCTAAATTATTGGCGCCAATATGCATATCGTTCTAATTTCAATTTCTTTTCTTATACACTAAGAAAAAAAAAATTAAATTAGAACGAAATTAATAGCGCGACGTAGAAAATATGAATATGATATGAAGCAAAAACTCGATGTTGTCGGTATTGGTCATCGTAGCTCACTGGTCAGAACACTCCCCCTGTTAGGGAAAGGCCGTGGGTTCGAGTCCCGCCGATGACATCAGTTTTTGTGATCTATTTATAAGTTCTATCTTAATATTTTAAGAATACTTTAAGCAAACTCATACTTTCAACTATCTAACGGTTCATGAGATACAACGTGGTGACAGACGGACGGACAGCCACAGAAGTCTCAGTAATAGGGTTCCCGTTTAACCTTTCGGGTACGAAACCCAAAAAACATTATCCGAATAGGTTAAGTCGTTTTCGAGTTAGGCTTGTAGCAACATTCATTTTGTTTATATAAGAAAGAAAATCGAAAATTATAACCTTAGACTGTAGTGTAACATCTGTCCTGACTATTAGAATTAGATTACAGCAGTGTTATTAATATTTTATTGTTGACAGTGCATAGACTTATAGACTTCCACATAGTAGGTCTAAATAATAAAGATACTAGCAAGATTATCGCGGACGAAGGGTTCTGTACCATTATCTAATATTTATTTTATTTTGCAACAGAAATCATTTGTGAAAATTTCAACTGCCTCATTCATGAGATACTACCTTGTGACAGACAGCGGGGTCTTAGTATGTAATAGGGTTCTGTTTTACCTTTTATGGAAACCTAAAAATGACTTATTTAGTTAGTAATTAGTTTTTTTTATTTTAGTAATTAGTCCGAGACGCCCAGGACTTTAATTGGCTGTAGCGGCTGGCACGTAAGATTTTGTTGCCTCTAATCAAAGACCTTATAATACAATGGACATAGGATCTAGAACAAATCGCAAAAAAATAATGTCCCGAGTCGACCTATACATTATACATGGGCATACATAGATATAAACTAATTTCATATTAAAATTTAAACCTTGATTCAACGGTACAGTGTTCACTTTTGTTGGCACTAATTTATCGCATTACGTAGCTTCTATCTGTCCGCCTGACTAATTCACCTTATGCAGCTTCAACTTGAACTACGTGAACATAGAAACAATGGAGTAGGTTTATTTTGTTAAAGTCTTTTAAGGATTCCATGATATGTATCTACGTACGCGTAATAATTAATGTAAGACTATAATAAATTCCATAATCTTATAAATTGTAATTACTTGTTTATATTAGACGAAATAAGCTGAAAAACTAATTAACGACTGACAAAGATTTTTTTTTTCGAGTCAGAGTCATAATAAGTAACTGTAGTGTATGAATAACAAAAAGGGAATTAATGAATTTAACTAATTATAATATTATAAATGCCAAACTTCTTGCGGGTGTCAAAGTTCTTCCGCGTTCATTACTATTTTCATAACGCTATGTCACTACGTCTACTATAAGATAGCCGTGTTTCAAGTGACTGAATTAGTTGCTAAAACTGCGCGTCATTAATTTATTTTTATCTTATGGTTAATTTTTGGGATACGAAATCTAGCTGATCACCGTGACTCCGCCCGCGAGATATAGTTGTCTCGGCCCCGATTCCCGTGGGAATACATTACCGATAATCCAAATAAAAAAAAATAACAGTACATACACGAAATAAAATGACATGTGTAATTATGTTATTATATTTATGACAAAACAATGATACCCTGTGAAAATTAAAAACATTTTTGGGCTTATCTCCTCCATCCCAATCAAAAGAAAAAATTGTATTCAATCAAGGGATTCTTGTACAAGTTTCATAAAGATCGGACCTCTTTTTGTTATGTCCATAAAATGAGCCGAACAAACAAGATTGTTATTTTTTGGATCAAAATATTCTTCTCGCCGTGCTAGGGCAATAATATTTTTCCATTGTGCACAGTGTACTGGATCCCGAGGAAAACAGAAATAGATGTTCGTTCATATAACGAAAAAAAAAATCATAAAGAGCCAAGGCGTCTCCACTATAATCTTTGTTCCAAATAGTTTCATCGCTATCGGTAATCCGAATAAATCTGAATGGTCATTTTGTTAGTACATTATTCAGTGAAAATGAAATGGTCTCTTTCTTTTTACTAAGCTTGGGATGAATTCGAAAGAGACAGATAGATACTTCGGTATCGGACTGGATTGCAATATTTACTTTTGTCTTTTAATTTATTATCGACGAAATACTGTATTTTAAGTGAAATAATAAATTGCAAATGATAAAACAAAAGCTTATTTTACTGAAAATATGATACATCGTCTTCAATTTGCTTTTTTTTCGTAGTTTATACACGTTTTTACAATACAGTACGGCATTGCGCAACGTGTTGTCGTTCAGTTGTCAAAATCAAGACTGGCGCGCGATTGTTGCTCTTTTAGCGTTTTGTTTCTCTTTTAGTTCGGACACTTTTGAGCGATGATCCGAAATCCATTGTATATAAAATCATTGCCTCTAATCAACATTTTATCACAAGGCAACGGGTTTCAATTTTTTTTTCCAAGTTAAAATAAAGCTGCTACTTTTTATTAAATTCATTCGGCCATTTTGGATATGGTTTCGTCATTATAAATGTGCCCGGTGACGGCAATGGGCTGGCCCCCTATTACGTGGAACTGAAATGAATGTATGTATGTAAAAATGACTTCAAAACATTCCCACCTTCCCATCCCTCGAGCCCGTAGCAAAGACCTTCCCATCAACACTCCAAGCACAACACCATATAATCCTACTGTGTACTCCATTCGTTTTGTCTGTTGCTGCTACTATCCCGAACGAATTTGACCCTTTATCCCGTTGATACAAAGTCCATCTTCGATCGCGGGACACCGAGAGCAACTGTTGGCTGTCCGGCGAGAACGCTAGTTGAGTTACTGTGAGTTGGTGGGATATTAGTTTTTGAGTTTGTTGCCAGTTTTGAGTTTCCCTGCAACATAATTAATATATTTAATTTTCACACATAAATTGACTGTCTTTAAAAAATCTGCCGTTATGGCAAATAGTATGAAATTTTGTTCAGTAATTTTAATGGTAAATGAAAGGTTACATAATACGACTAATAGTATGGTTATAACCATACTACCCATGGTGTAGAGTCCGGTAACGGGAATAGTAAAACTTATTACGTGGAACCAACAAAACTAATGTGCAATACACCTCTGCCTACCCCCTCGAGTATGTAAAATTTGTTTCTTAAAAATGAGATAATTTTTGATACTTACCACAGAACCTATATCTAAAATTCTTTTTTTACTTTACAGTGGAATTATCCCGTGGGAATCGACAATAATAGAAACTAGTACTAAACAAAAGTTAACTATTAGAAGTATTACACATCATACCATATCAGTACAGCGGCATGTTCGGGCGTGGTCGCTTTACAAGCGGAAGCGATAAGCGATCCGTCCGCGCTCGCGTCCAGCGCGAACACTTCGTACCCGTGGCCGTATAACTTATGTATTTCGGGCCATAGAGTGTTCTGCATTAATGTTTCTTCTGTTGGTGGCTCTGAAGTGTCAAAATAGTAAAAATATTTCTGGGTCCTTAAGGCATTCGCATCAGCACTCGGTGCACCTGGTGACCTACAATAGGTTTGCCTCTGATTCATTGGACCAACAATAATACACTGGCAAAAAGCGATTGGGAGCGACTATTATCCCTGTCCTTATCACTCGTACGACGAGAGCTGTCGTCGCGTTTACAATGGTACAAGAAAACATTTAGTCAATCAAGAATCAATTTCAAGAATCAATCAAGAATCAATTTCATTTATTCAGTTTAGGCACATAAAGAGCACATATGAATGTCAAAATTTTACAATTTTGTCAAGTAATATTATAAAAATACTAAATTAAGTAAGTACATAAATAACCATTAGAAAATGATTCTTTCGCTGGTTCGGTAAGTTGGTTCTCCTGAGAAGAGACCAGCAAGAAACTCAGGTAGATTATCCATTTTCTTTTTTAATATTGTTTTGTTTACATTGTTACAATTAGTTTCTATTGTATTATACGAGTGGCCAACAACAGAAGATTAGGGTGAACATGCATTTTTATCATTAAGATATTCGTCTACATTATAGTAGCCTTTCATCATCAAACATTTTTTAACTACTATTTTAAACTTATTAAGAGGCATGTCAACCATTTGGAACCTGAGGAATTTTATTATAAATTTTTATACATTTGCCTACAAACGAATTACCAACTTTATGAAGTCCAATTTTTGTCATTGCCAGTTTATTTTTATTTCTTGTATTAAAATTATGGTTATCGGAATTTTTTTTTAAGAGATCTATGTTCTTCCGTACATATAAGATGTTGTCGTAAACATATTGAGAAGCAACTGTTAAAATATTAATTTCTTTAAATAGTTCTTTCAGCGAGTCACGGGGTCCGAGTTTATAGATTGCTCGTATAGCTCGTTTCTGTAATATGTATATTGTCTCAAAATCGGCAGCTGAGCCCCACAGTAGCAGACCATATGACATAACGCTATGAAAGTAGCTAAAATAAACTTATCGTGCCGTTTTTTCGTCAGTCAGTGACCTTATCTTTCTAACCGCATAGGCAGCTGAGCTAAGTCTTCCTGCCAAGGCTGTGATATGAGGATCCCATTGTAGTTTACAATCTAGTACCACAGTTGTCAACATTGTATACCTACATGTCATAAATAAGTCTGATTCGGACTATTCCAGCAAATCTTCTTTGTCTAATACAGACGACAGCAATTAGAATAGGCAATTCAAAATAATCTATACTACTATTATAAAGAGGAAAGATTTGTATTTTTGTTTGTAATGAATAAACTCAAAAACTATTGTGCCGATTTCAAAAATTCTTTCACCATTGGAAAGCTGAGTTCATTCACCCTGAGTAACATAGGCTACTTTTTATCCCGGTATTGTGTTCCCGCGGGAACAGCATTTGATTTTCTATTGCATATGCATATTAATATTACTTGGGACCAACTAAATTACTAGCAAAGTGTGGGTATATAATTTACCTGTGCATGCCCTTCAGGGATTTAGACAAGATTGACAGACAGACACATATCACGCCCATTTGCCAGTATTTTTGGTCCCACGCAATAGGAGGCAAGCCTATTGCCGTCACCGGGCACACATATAATGGGTTATATCTAAAATGGCCAAATAAATTTAATAAAAAGTAGCAGCTAAATTGTAATTTTGAAAAAAAAAATGAAACCCGTTGCCATGCGATGAAATGTTGATGAAAGGCAACAAAATCTTACGTGCCAGCCGCTATGGCACAGCCAATTAAAGTCCTGGGCGTCTCGGACTCATCCTAGGCGTCTTGGACTCACAAGATTGTATGTATGTAAATATATCTAACCTTTCAAGTCAACTGGTACAAAACGGCCATCGTTACTCTCGTCTGCGTCGCCTTGGTCTTCTCCGCTGAGGAACACGGCCTTGTTGGACAGACCCAGGGACGGTACTGATGCGCCCTGAGGACCTAGGGCAGGGATACATAGCATGTATTAAAATAAACAAGGTCGGGTTTGTTATACCACTTATAACACGACAACGGCTGGACCGATGTTTGAATTGTATTTTTTGATTAAAAACATACTTTCCACTCAAAGTAAAGACCGTATTTAAATATAGGTATCCTTAATATTCGGATAATGTCCGGCCAAGTGCGAGTTGAGCTCGTACACAAAGGATTCCGTACCTAAACGTATTTTTTTAGTATTAGTTGTTCTAGCGGCAACAGAAATGCATAATCAGTCCAAAATTTCAACTTTCTAACTATCACCGTTCATGAGATACAGCTTTATGACAGACGGACGGACAGACAGCGAAGTCTCAGTAATAGGGTTCCAGTTTTACCCTTTGGATACGGAACCCTAAAAATGAAGAAAAGAATAACACCTCAAGTACAAAGTTACCTGCACTATCCCCCTCTATAAGTTGTCCAACGATATTCTCAAAGTTGTTGATAAAGCAGTGCGGCGCGCGGAACACTCTGATGACTTTCTCTTCGGCCGCGGAGGCGAAGGTCGTGCTGGAGATGGCAGCCACGGAGGCTAGGTCGTACCCGTGCACCTGGGGGCGGGCTATCTCGTGCCATGACGGACCTACAGTCACATTAATACCAGTTTTGACCTTAGATCAAAAATACCTAGATTACCGATTAGTAATACCATGTTAACAATAAAACACTTTTACACCGTTTCACTTTTATTTATTGTACAGGATTTAATTATAAAGCGAAACCGGTCAGATTAAATCCTGTGTACAAGTGTTTTTTGTTAACATGTATTACTATAAGTTTCAGCAAGTGCCGACAATCGAAACCATCAACTATATTACCGATTAGTGTTTTAAAAACGGCACCACTTCACTTCGGTCTTGCACACTTGAGCGCTTCAACCGCTTTCGTACTAAGTTCCTATTCCGCTTGCTGACTCTCGAGGGATGCGACAACGCGCTGTACATTGATGCTTTTGTTGTTAATTATTACGAATTATTTCTATGTCAACCATCAATGTCCAATCTTGTTTATTTTATAGATATACAGTATTCGAGTGCCAAGATTCCGCGTTGTATTTGTACTGAAGAATCCAATATCTATAGTATTTTTGATCTAAGGTTTTGACACATAGTTACGGTAATCGGAACCTAACATAACTTATACGTAGGTCACACTATAAGTTTTGCATAACTTAAAAAAACCACATGTTAAAACCAAAATATTATGTTTATTGCTTTTCAAAATACTCTCCTTTACATTTTAAACATTTTTTCATGCCTTCGAACCGTTTTTTAAAACAGGAGGACCACATATCTAAAGCCATGTTTTCTACGTGCTGATTGAACGCTATCACTGCCTCTTCGAAGTTGGTAAAAGTGAAACCTCTCATCAAATCTTTGATTTTGGGGAAAATACAGAAATCACAGGGTACTAGGTCGGGGCTATGCGCAGGATGGGTGACGATTTGTACTTTTTCGGAAGCTAAAAAATGACTTTGTTTTGTTGGTCGTGTGTGAAGAAGCGTTGTCATGATGTAGGAGAACGCGGCATTTGGGTCGTCTTTCGCAAACTTTTTCTAACACCCTGGGTAAACAAATGGTAGAATACCACTCGGCATTAACACTCTTTTGATCTTCAAGTGGAATTGTACAGATGGGACCCGTAGCTGAGAAAAAAAACGCGATCATTTTTTTACCAACGTTTCTCGCCTGCCTCACTTTTGTTGGCTTGTTCTCATTTTCAAATACCCATTCACAATATTGCTGTTTTTTTTCGGGTTCAAAACAATAAATCCACGTTTCGTCTCCTGTGACTCTGTCATAAACAGCATTAGAATGTCCGTGGTCGTACTTCAGTAGCATCTGTGAGCACCATGCCACGCGAGCCCGCTTCTGCTCCGCTGTCAGTTCATGAGGGATCCAACGACAACGTTTCGGAACTTGCAATTCTTCGTGTAAAATTTTCTGGATTTCACTCATACCAAGCCCCAGTAGTCCTCGAATTGTCTCATAGGTAATCCGCGGGTTTTCTTCAATTAACCGCTTAACAGCAGCCACATTATTTTCGTTGACGGCAGTTGAAGGCCGCCCTTCACGAAATTCGTCATGTAAAGAAACCCGACCTCTCTCAAATTCAGCAAACCATCGCCTCACGGTGCTCAAACAAGGTGCTTCTCTCCCAAAAGCATTTTGAAGAAGAGCGGCACAGTCTTGCGGAGAGAGAGAACTTTTAAAATAATAAAAATTCCTCGCTCTAAAATCTTTTCGACCTAATTCCATTTTCGTTGCATACGTGGAACTTTGATGTGTGATAAAAAACAATTGAGAAATTATTTCCCGCCAATTGTTTTTTTTTATTACTAAGAAGGTTGCAACGTTTAAAAAAATATAAAATTCGAAATTCAAATAGTTCCGATTAGCTAGAAGTGCAAAACTTTTAGTGTGCCCCATGTATACAAGTTTTGTTGCGATTTCTTACAGATATATAAAGCGTCCATAGCATGGTGGATAAGGTTGAGTTTCGACGTTTCGGTCCGCACACTTATGATGCGAACCGACTCCTAACACAATCACTTTTAGCTTAGCCGTATAGGTTAACGGGAAAGCTTTACAATTTTTTTTGTCTTTTTAATTTAATTAATTATTGATTTAGGTATGTATTGTATGACTTTAAGTTTTAATGTAATATGACATCATTATGTATTGTTGAATTTAAGATTTATTCATGAATTTTATACTCAGACGAAATATTTGTTTGCAGGGCCGTCTTTAAACTATTGGGGGCCCTGGGCCATGCCCAGGGCAGGATAATGGGGCCCCTATTTTTTTAAGTAGCCCATTAAAGTCGTATCGCCCCCAACGTTCATTGCCGATCGTCCAAGGTAGAATTCCTGTGGCGCCGACGGACTTTGACCACCTATGTGGCCTCTGTCGCGAAGTTGGATCGCGTGTTCTCACGCATCTTTGGGGTCGAATTTTATACCACATCACGTCAGTGAGTGAATCTGCGTGCTGCAGGGCTGGGGCCTCGCGGACAGGACTGCGGGTGGCTAGCCCGCGTCCTCAGGTCCCGATTATAAAGGTCGATGGTCTAGAGCGTAGATGAGCCTGCGGCCTGGCCGTCGACTTCGAAACTCAGCTGGGAGTTCCTCGCTCCCTCTCCCTCTCGGCAGTCTCCTCCGCGAGAATATCCTGCTCGCAGAAGGACACGGCCACGCTCTACCTACTGCCACTGGAGACCATGGTTCGAAGCATGGTCTCCAGCGAGAGGGTATCCACACCCAGATCCATGACGAGGTCCCGGCGCTTATACGGCTTGATGGATTTCGACGAATTTGGTCTTAAATAAAATATACCTATTTATGAAAGGAATTTATCTCCTGAGTGTTATAGGGTAGGTACATACGGGCGCCACTGGAAATACCTTCTGGGGTTACCGGAGACGCCCAAAAAAGGGGGTAGGTACATAAAATGTGAGCAAGAGGTATACAGGGTTACCTGGTAAGTCGTGCGAACCCCGTTCAGGGGTGGTAGTTCCCACCATTTCTGACAAATTTCACCTTGGACCCCTGCCCCCAACGTACGTACGTAATATACCTATTATCTCCAAGATGTCACAGGATATAAAAGCTCGAATGTTCTACCTATACAGGCATGCAGATTACAATTACCTATCTAAGACACTAAATTATCGTACTTAATAGCACTGCATACCTAATTCAAATTATAATAAAACTTTCAATAGAGCGAGAGCTGGTAGATATTTTAAGGGAGATGTTTGAAATTTTAAAGTTTGTCGCAGGAAGTAGGAGGCCTCTAACCATCGCGGGGCCCTGGGCAAGTGCCCATTGTGCTCAATGGGAAATATGGGCCTGTTTGTATTTCAAACGGCAGAATGTATAAAACATAACTGTATTAACCATCTCTTTGTAATTATGTACCTACATTCTATGCAAAAAAAAAATTATATTCTAGTATTTGTGATTCAGAGACGCGCGGCAACGGACGTTAGAGCAGCTGCGGCCCTGGGCCGCGGATTTAAAAAATATATATATTTGTGATTGTTAATATACTTTAAAAAAAAAATTAGCAGGAAATTGTTATTGTCAGTAATGAATCTTTAGTGTACGTGCACCAATCAATTAATTAAGAAATTACAAGATAAAACAAACATAGGATGTACCAAAATAGCTAAAAATTATACTGGATTTAAAAAAATTACTTGCTATAAATATTTTAAAAACAAAGGTACCTTTAGGAGAGTTCCAAGCTGCATGTACCCTGGTAGTCTGGTCTGAAGACACGCTGATGAGGTACCGTCCGTGATGTGGCTCCCATCGGATATCCTCTACTGAACTGAAGTGACCCCCACATACTACTGACGGATGCCACTGGTTTGTTTCCTACACACAAACAAACAAATAAAATTACGTCTATATCCCCAAGGGGTAGACAGAGGTGTTTACGCCCACATTTCGCCAGTCACTGTTGGTTTCATGTATTGGGGGGGGATCTCTTTACGAACGGGAGCAATAAGCTTACCCCATTATGAACGCAACAAATTATTGGCAAAGAAGAATCAAGAATAAAAAAAAATCGTTTATTCAGTTTAGGCACATAAAGAGCACATAATAACATGAATATCAAAATTTTACAATTTTATGTCAAGCAATATTATAAAAATACTAAATTAAGTACATAAATAACCATTTGAAAACGATTCCTTCCCTGGTTCGGTAAGTTGGTACTCCTGAAATAAACTACTCCCTCCATGTTATCGGCTTAGCAAGGTTAGTCATTCTTTCAGGGGGGAAGGCTTTTATAATAAATTGCCTGAATCAGTCCTTTGTATGCCCGACAATAAATTAAAAACCTTTATAAAGACCACTTTATGTCAAAAAGCATATTATAAGACAGTTGATTACCTTAACGATTAAAGTGTCTGGCTTGAGCATGTTTTTTTTTTGTTGCATTATACACGCCCTGTTTGATTTTGACACGAGACCAATGAACATTCATCCACATTTAGTCTTAAAAAATGTGTAAAGGAGTTAATTACTGAAAAAGAGTGACCGAGAGTATTATTGCCAGGTTCTTTCTCTCGGTTCTACTCATTTCTACTCATTTCATTGCTTTGCGAATCTGGCCGTACATGTAAATATAGAACCAATGACATTTTATTTTATTTTAAGTACTTACTAACGTTTGTTAGAGCCATTTAGTGACCTATACAAATAAATAAATCATTTCATTTCATATTATTTCCTGAGAAGATACCAGCAAGAAACTCAGGTAGATTATGCATTTTCTTTTTTAATACTGTTTTGTTTACAATTGTGTTACAATAATTTATATTGTATTGTACGAGTGGCTAACAACAGCAGATTAGGGTGACCATGCATTTTTATCATTAAGATATTCGTCTACATTATAATAGCCTTTCTTCATCAAACATTTTTTCACCACTATTTTAAACTTATTAAGAGGGTCAACCAAATC
>OY748292.1:21704466-21755205 GCA_963556515.1 Nudaria mundana | reverse complement strand
CGTTCCTCGAGAGCTCAATAATAAAAACTACATCGAAAGATGTATAGGGCTAGCTTCGCGGAAACTAGGAATACTGAATAAGGTAAAGAGATTGTTTACACCGGACCAGAGGTGTCTGCTGTACAAGACGCAGATTAGACCCTGCGTCGAATACTGCTCTCACCTCTGGGTCGGCTCCGCGAAGTATCTGCTGGACGCTTTCGACGCTATGCAGCGACGGGCTATCCGTATTATAGGTTGTCCGGAGGTAACGGGAAGCCTTGAGCCGCTAGCTCAGCGCCGAACAATAGCTTCCTTGGCCGCATTCTACCGTATTTACCACGGCGAGTGTTCTGAAGAGCTGTTCAATCTGATCCCACCCTCTTCCTTCCGATCCCGAACAACGCGTGGCGGGCAGAGATGCCACTCCCACACAGTGGATAGAATGTTCGCGAGAACCGAGCGTTTTAAACGTTCGTTTCTCTGCCGAACGATAGTGGCCTGGAACGCCTTGCCTGTGCACGTGTTTCCTCCCACATATAATCCTGGGTTCTTTAAGCGGAGCGTGAAGAGGCACATTAGTAGGTCGTCAAGTTGAGGGCCACTCTCTATAGTATTGTATGCTGTGAGAGTGGCCCACAATCGCTAGACGTCGTCGCGACTTACCACCAGGCGGGCGGCGTCAATTTGGCGAACCCAATATAAAAAAAAAAAAAAAAATATGGGGTGATTTAATTGTTGTTTCCAGGCACTTTCGAATAGTGATTAAAGAAGGAAGTTAAGAGTGTTTTGTATACTTGTAAAACTGAAGCAAACACACATTCAAAATGTTACAACTGTTTGTCTAATTTCAGGTGAAAGTTCTGTCATTGACTGGTCAAAAGGTGTCCCTAACTATGAAGGATGTGTGTCAGGAGACTGGCAAAGATCTTTGTCCAACATCACATGCACATTTGGAGGTAAGTTAATCTTGTTAATTGTGAATTATATTATGCTGCAGGGCCAGTCTCATGTTAATTGTTGGTTCATATGAACCTGATTGGTATATTTTTGTACCTAATAGGGGGCAAGCTTATTTCCGTTACTGGCATTTTTTGGTGTACTTTACCGACTATAGAAAAACTTTAACTATAGAAAATCCATAACCACTCTGTAATACAAACGGAAAGTCCAACAGTAAGGACAGATGTTACGTTCCACTAAATAGAATCTCTGTAGTCCGAGTAATGTATACATATTAGCATAAATATAAAAGTATATAAGAATTTTAGTTATAATAGCACAGACTATTGACAATAGGAACTAACAAATATTGGTTCTTCTTTCTTTAAAAACGTGGCTCCATCGATATTCATCGATGATTTTGCCAATGTCAAGGTAATGCTTGATTAGTTAATATTCCCGCACAGAAAAACTAGTTATTCCTAACTAGCTCCAGGTGCAGGACAAGAAACGTTGTTCGGTATGAGAGTGTCTGGAAACCCGATTTTTTCGGAGCGCCAGAGGTAACCTAAAAAGCCACCAGCCTGCTCAATCGAACTCCTACGAGTGTACAAATATTTTTTTTTTTTGATAGTAGGTACTGCTGTCATTATCATAGACTTTATATGTCAACATGTGAAATCATTATTCGGGAGTTCGATTTTTGCTGAGCGCATGGCTGGTGGCTTTTTAGGTTACCTCTGGCGCTCCGCAAAAATCGGGCTTCCAGATAGCTTAACTAGTTCTTCTGTGCGGGACTATCAACTAATCAAGCATTACCTTGACATTGGCGAATCATCGATAAATATCGATGGAGCCAGGTTTTTAAAAGAAGAAGAAGAAGAAATCATTATTCGAATTTTTCGACATGAGTACACATTTCCGTTTTATTACTATAGGCTGAACGCGAAGGTCGTAACCCGGATCGACCGCCGCCGAACGCGACAGTACTGGCTGGACTACAAGGTGGCTTGGAGCCAGACGAAGACTCCAGTCGCAAACGTGTCACCAGGATCTCTAGTCCCGAGAGATGGGAGATCAAACAGGTATGGTGTCATTTTATTTATCTTTGTCTTACTCATACAGAAATTACATAAAATACATATTTAAACAACTCACTACACTAACCGCATTAATTTTTTTTATTTTTTTTGGGACAACAAACAGTTACGACAAAATATAGAACAATAATTAAAAACTAAAATTATCTTAGAGTACGCAATATCGCAACCCACAGCCTTATCCGCAGATACTAAATACAAAATATTAGCAGAATAAAATGTTATTATTTTCTTATAAGTCCCATTCTATCCAAAGGTTGCCTGGAAGCGATCGCTTCTTAGCGAAAGGGCTGCCCCTTGTACATTAATTCCAAGGCATGGTGTATTTATTTATACATTACTTTTTATTGATTGTGTACTTTTAATGTTACATTGTTGTAATAGGAATGCACTTTTAAAACTACCTATTTGACACTCATGGATTACTTACCCATAGAGAAAAGGCAAAATAATATAACTTTTCAACCGATTTCCAAAAAAGGAGGAGGTTCTCAATTCGGCTGTATGTTTTTTTGTTTGTTACCTCATATCTCTGGACTGGGTAAACCGATTTTGATTTTTTTTTAAATTAAACCTACTACTTCCCAAATAGTTCCATTTCAATTTGGTCCCATTCTGACAGTTATTTAGTCCCAATTCGGTAATTTGAAGTCGTTTGTTGTATAAATTTTTGACGTGTATTTATTTTATACTCAGGAAAGTAATCGTTATGATATTGTTATACAATAAAAAGTTCAGTCGCTAATTTCACAATTTCTAATTGAATATAATTATTATTTCCAGATGATATCATCTGGTGTGATAGACAAAAGTGAACTGCCAGATTTTGACGACGAAACAGGATTGTTGCCGAAAGACGAAGATGGTGAGGCAGATATAGAGATAGAGTTAGTAGAAGACGAGCCGCCATTCCTCCAAGGTCACGGACGAGCATTACACGACCTATCTCCTGTTAGAATTGTCAAGAATCCTGACGGTTCTTTAGCTCAGGCGGCCATGATGCAGTCCGCTCTAGCTAAAGAGAGGAGAGAACAGAAAATGATTCAAAGGGAACAAGAAATAGAAAGCTTACCAATGGGTCTGAATAAAAACTGGATAGACCCGCTACCAGAGGATGATGGTCGAGCCCTAGCTGCCAACATGAGAGGGACAGGCATCACGCCACAAGATCTACCCGAGTGGAAGAAACATGTCATTGGAGGGAAGAAATCTTCTTTTGGCAAGAAGACCAACTTGTCTCT
The DNA here is from genome assembly GCA_963556515.1 of Nudaria mundana. Taxonomy (NCBI): domain Eukaryota; kingdom Metazoa; phylum Arthropoda; class Insecta; order Lepidoptera; family Erebidae; genus Nudaria; species Nudaria mundana. Next base: position 21,751,943 of record OY748292.1, on the reverse strand, counting down.
GTTGGAACAGAGGCAGTCGCTGCCTATTTATAAATTGAGAGACGAACTTACTAAGGTAAGTTTTTAAAAATTTTGTTACTTTTTATTTTTACTTTACTTGGTTTCCAAAAGTATAGCCTTCGATATAAAAATAATAGAGAGTATAAATTGTATGTTTGTAATAAATAAACTCTAGAATTACTGGACCGATTTCTAATTTTTTTTTACTACCACCCACAGCTGCGTCTATTGCTTTTTACTTGGGGAGCTGATGGTCGGTTCGCTTATAAGTCATATTAAATCGACTATCGGTGTCAATATCAGCCGGCTTACTATGACTTTTTCATTTGCAATGCTACCTCCCGTACTATATGTTTGAGCCAGAGAGCCTTTCCGTTAATTGGCAGGTGCACTACTTGCAAATCAGGTTGGCTTGGGCCTCCCAGATCTTAATTTAATCGCCGGTAATTATGTAGTATAGTATATTAAGTATTATATTTGTCTCAGGCCGTCGCAGACAACCAAATCCTCATAGTGATCGGTGAGACAGGTTCGGGCAAGACTACCCAGATCACTCAGTACCTGGCGGAGTGTGGACTCACGGCGCGCGGCAAGATAGCGTGCACCCAGCCGCGACGTGTCGCCGCCATGTCTGTCGCCAAGCGTGTCGCCGAGGAGTTCGGGTGTCGACTGGGGCAGGAGGTTGGGTACACTATACGGTTCGAGGACTGCACCAGTCCGGAGACTGTCATCAAGTGAGTACAGAGTCTCACTTAATTATTGCAGTCAATTAAAATTAAACCAATAGGACGTCAACTATTTTCATTTTGGGGAAAGTTAAGGCTATAAAGTAGCATAACAGCTACACAGGGTCTCAATATATCTCCGGAGTAAACTTTATCAAGATCGAGCCAGTTTTTATGTTATACCTGAACAAACTATCTATACAATATGTAGAGAAAAAATAAACATCTATATTTAAAACGTCATTTCTTTCCCAGGTACATGACAGACGGTATGTTGCTCCGAGAATGTTTGATGGACCTCGACCTCAAGACCTACTCGGTCATCATGTTGGACGAAGCTCACGAGCGTACCATACACACTGACGTACTGTTTGGTCTCCTCAAGCAAGCCGTACAGAAGCGGCCTGAACTCAAACTTATAGTAACATCGGCCACACTAGACGCTGTCAAATTCTCACAATACTTCTTCGAAGCCCCCATCTTTACTATACCAGGAAGAACATTCCCTGTTGAAGTTCTATACACGAAAGAACCAGAGACAGATTACTTAGACGCTTCACTAATAACAGTTATGCAAATTCATCTGCGAGAGCCTCCGGGAGATATCTTGTTGTTTTTGACGGGCCAGGAAGAAATTGATACTGCATGTGAGATCCTATACGAGAGAATGAAGTCTTTAGGTCCCGATGTACCTGAACTTATTATCCTACCGGTATATTCGGCGTTGCCGTCTGAAATGCAGACTCGTATCTTCGAACCAGCTCCTCCAGGATCCCGAAAGGTGGTCATCGCTACGAATATAGCGGAGACTTCACTGACAATTGACGGGATATATTACGTGGTGGATCCCGGCTTTGTCAAACAGAAGGTTTATAATTCTAAGACTGGGATGGACTCGTTGGTGGTTACACCTATTTCACAGGTCAGTGTTAATTTTAATAATGTAAAAATAAATACCTGCCATATTTTATTTATTTATTTTTGATCGCTTAAAACGTATATATTTTACAAGAATTTGTCTATCTGTCTGTCTGTATGTTGTACACGCTAATTTCAGAATAGATTGAACGGATTTTCTTACTATTTTTACAGATAAATAAAACTCAACCAAAAAAATGTATACGACAAAAAATATATAAAATATATACGATCGCTATTCTTTGGATTGGGTTTGACGCAGAATGCGCACTTCGCAAAATGAGCACTCGACGCAAAATGTGCATTACGCGGAAGGAGCACTTCTCACAAGGGGCATTTCTCATAATGTGCATTTCGCATAATGAGCACTTCGCAAAATGTGCACTTCGCAAAATGAGCACTTCGCAAAATGAGCACTTTTCTAGGGTATGGGTCAGCCCCATAGATAACCTCCTAATAGATTCCGCATTACTGTAATTTTGTTCCTTACCGAGTTCACCTGTTTTGGCGGAATGCGAGGGGCGCGCGGAAACATGTAAGTGCGCTATGATTGGCTGTTTCAAGGTCAATCTTCGAATGCACCGAATACTAGAGATGGGATAGGGATGAAAATGTGTCGATAAAATTTTGATAGGTACTCGTATATTATAATTATATTTTTATAATTTTATTATATCGTTTATTCCTTTATATTCTTATTTTATACATTTTTAAACACATTTATAAAAAATTATAATAATAAATAAAAAAAATTTTTTTTTTATTTATTATTATAATTTTTATAGGTAGGTATCGGGACTTAATCAAGAGGGACAGGTATTATTAACTCTCAGTTCCTATTTCCTCAAACTTTAAGTAAAAATTTTCTACCTATTCCGACCTCTGATGATCGCACATCTACCGAGCCTTTTCCCAACTCAGGATCAGCTTTGCAGTGTAACTGCGATGCAGCTGAACTTTAATATTTTCCGTGGAGCGGCTGCCATCATTCTGACCTCCACAAACTATGGGCGATATCAAAGCTCTGTAGTTAGACCAGTTGGATTTTGATTTAGGGCCCCAAATACCCGTAACGACTGCCATAGATTTTCGTATAATAACCGGGACCGACGGCTTAACGTGCTCCCAGAGGCACGGAGGTCTCAATTTCTAAAAAAATGGTCACCGATCCTAAGACCGACCTGGTTAGATGTTTCTTAACCTTAGCAATGTGTTAATATACACGGTTACCACTAAGCCACGAGCCCCCCATCTCTAATGATGATACATTATAATTTTATATTTTTATTCAGTAGATGTAAAATAATATAATTTATATTAAGAAAGAAATTATAAATAGATCACAAAAACTGATGTCATCGGCGGGACTATAATTTCTTTCTTAATATTTTACGTTGTTATTGGTGGGAAACCAACTCTCCCCACGAGATGTTGCATCTACCCATTTCTTTTTCCTCGGGGCATCCAGGAAACCTATAAAATAATATATATCTCAGTTACATTGCTAATACTAAATCACATTAGCTGCGAAAAAAAATTTAAATAATGCCAACGCACAAATTGGTCGCAAATAAATCGCAGCTTACCGAAATTCAAGCGGGCGCAGTCGCAGGCGACAACATGTTGCTTATTTATAGGTACTACTTTTTAAAGCACCTACGGCAATAATACTGCAAAATATCGATGACGTACAATATCATACCGATATCCCATCACTATCGATTCAAGTGCTATTGTAATGTATTGTTAGAAAAGGATAGCTATTATAATTTGGCTAATGAGTGAAAGAGTAATTTCAAAAAGACATCAACGGGTTCGAAATTGTTTGTGTTTATGTTCTATTACCAACCAGAATAAATTGAACTCCGGTGCCTGGTCAATTTATATTTACATTTATGTCTAATTTACTTACCGGTGAAATGTAATGCCATCTTTTTGGTAATTTGATGTCTTCGCCGACTTGCCACACCATTTTACGAAACAGGAAGCCATTTCAAATGTAAAATTATCACAAAAACATTTTTTTTTAAATTATATAATCGCACGTGGTCAATGGTCGCGAAGTTGGTTGTCACTGACGTCGTGATTTTGGGCATAGCTTTATATGCTTGGGAAATCAAGTGTGAGTGGCGCGCGTTTGTTGCCCTGCATGCGGAATCTATTAGGAGGTTATCTATGGTCAGCCCCCATGGTGGGTCAGTTAGTCACAAAATAAAAATGATATGACTTGTATTTAAAATAAAATAAACACTTTTACAATGTAATCATTTATTCAAAAAATAATAAGTCTAGACTTAGTTTTCATATATTGTCAGTTAAATAATTAAAAAACTAAGGAAAAATAAGAAATAGGTACTGTGCAAAAAATTGGGTAGGTAGTTAACACAACGTTCTTTATCTTTTAATAGTAGAAAGGGAAGTAGGTACATAAAGTTCGATACACTCATATCAGTGAAGCCCAAGCCTCGCTTTATACTGAAACGAAAGGGGTTGCCATCTTGGGAGATTTTAATTCCCTACTTTAAGTGTAACTGTTTAGTAGTGAGTGTATGGAATAATAATAGATTGATACTAATATTACAGTGAATAGTTTTTCGAGGTGGCAGTAGTAATACCGACATGATAATAACATAAATATATGGAAGTAATCGATTGCATCTTTTCAGCGTTATTTCCATTACACTTCATTATCGAACGTGTAAAGAATTTTTTTTCTGTACATACTTACACATTGTCATCTAGCTCAAACTAAGCTGTAAGCTTGTACTATGGGATCTAGATAACTAATAAACATATTAAAGGAAGGCCAACGAGACGAGATAAATAATGTAAACAAAGTTTCAGTTCAATTCTGATCGCTGTCGTCCGTATTAGACAAAGTTGCTTCGTTGGAATAATCGCAATTTAACTCAGTAACGGTCCGTTAGTTTACCGTATCGTTGGCCTTAGTTTATATATTTCTAAATACATACATATTATAGATAGAAAGTTAAAGTATGTATATGGCATGTGACAGGCAGCAGCGAAGCAGCGTGCGGGTCGCGCGGGAAGGACCGGCCCGGGCAAGTGCTACCGGCTGTACACGGAGCGCGCCTACCGCGACGAGATGCTGCCCACTCCCGTGCCGGAGATACAGCGGACCAACCTCGCCACTACCGTAACTATTCACATATTTAAAATCCACATCACCACTGCGCCGTGTCAGGGGCAGCACCAATAGTGTCCTGACAATGATAGCCGGCAGGCTTGACTGTCGTTATCTAAACCATTGTTCACGCTTGCATTTGATGAAACCCTCCATAACTTAGATTACCCGCTTTTATTGTTATTTTTTTTATGCAATGTCCAACCAGAATCCCATGATGATGACGATTATTATTAGTATTTTTTTTTTATTGACATTTAATAACCTATTCAATTTAATTATTTACAGTTTTCTTTAATTTGACATTTAATTGATTCTATACGGACATTCCATGATGATATTGACATTTAATCAAGTTTTTTTTTTTTTTTTACTTATTTCAAGATTTAATTTTTATTATTTATTACGTTACGGAGAGAAACCAAAAAAAAATAAGTGTAAGTTTTATATGGGCATGTACCCGAAATAAAGATTGATTTGATTTGATTTAAAAGCCTTATTCATTTGGGTTATAAAAACACTTATGGAAGTCAAAATTGAAATTAAAAAGAGTGATTCTACATGTGCATTTACTGCGAAATTCACAAAATAAGAATTTGACAAGAAACCTCTGGGCCACTATTTTTCAAATGGCCATGATATTGGTACTTATTATTGACATTATAACCGTTACATAATTATCGTCCTACAGTACTACAAGCTGCAAAACCTTGTAGACAATACTAATATTGTCAAGAGGAAAGTTTTAATTGTTTGTTTGCATTGCGTAGGCTCCAAAACTACTAAACCGATTTTGAAAATTATTTTACCAACATTATTCTTTAGCGCTATAGGCTACTTTTTATCCGGGTAATGTGTTCTCGTGGAAATTTGGGAACGTTTTTTTTACCAACTTAACCCCAGGAATAGTTTCGCTCCCGTTGCTTATTACGAAAAGTAGCAATTAATTATATCTTTTCCTTAGTGTTAGTTTGATCTTTGTGCAAAATTTTATAAATCACTAGCTGATCGCCGCAGCTCCGCCCGTGTGATTTAGTTTACTCGTTCCCGGTTCCCGTTACCGTCCCATTACCGGGATAAAAAGTAGCCTATGTTACTCAGGGTGAATGTAGCTTTCCAATGGTAAAATAATTTTTGAAATCGGCACAGTAGTTACAAACATACAAAAATACAAACCTTTCCTCTTTATCTAGTATAGATTATTTATAATGGCAGAATTGAGTCGATTAACCCTTACTACCTTTACTATACACGCTGATTTTATCATCGTCAGCAGTCGAAAGGGTTCGCTCTCGGAATAATATTTGGATTCCTTTTTTAACATCTAAATTACTGTAAAATACTGATAATAATAAAAAAATTAGTCATTTCTGTAATTCTTCTCACTCGATCAAGTTTAACATTAGTAGCAGTACGATATTTCATTGATGAATTGACGCGGACGCCAGGCTCAAGGCTGCACGTCTCGCACACACACATCCATCCTTCGAGCGCTTCTAAGTACCGCGCAAATCATGTGTTAGGGAGCAATGACCCCTCGCAGCCGATATGGCCAGTATCACTACGAAACATACCTACTTGAACATAAAATACACACTCCAACTTCTCCTTAATACCTACTTTATTATTAACAATAGCGACTTAATGACTTTTGAACTATGTAATAATAATAATAAAAATACACTGAACTACAACTGACTGCGAGGAGGTATTTCAGGCGTATTTAAAAAATTGGAGCTATTTACAAATAAAATCAAACTTACATACCTATTTACAGTTTATTTACACTAATTTACAGTTCTCTGTACCGAAGTAACAGCTCCATATGGAGTCCATTCCTTTCGATACACAAACGTGCATGTGTTAATTGATTGTCTTTCAACTTTTCGATGTGTCTCTATCACTTTTCACAATATCAAAAGCGTCCACTATCGCACTGCGTAGTTCTTCGCGGGTTTGATGACTTCCATTTGGGAATAATCATTCAAACGTACTCGGGCTTGTGCATGTAACGGTGTCCGGAATTGTCCGTGGTCGAGTAAGCGCGGGGTCAACGGGTTCTCATTTGATGTCTAGAAACTAAATATTATTTTTTAGATTTCTAAAAAAAATGTGTTTGTTTTTCAAAGTAATGATGCCAGTTGGTTCAAAAATTATTCCGAAAGCTAACCCTTGCGTAGTGCTGACGGTAATAAAATCAACGTGTATATTCCAGGTGTTACAATTGAAAACTATGGGCATCAACGACTTGCTTCACTTCGACTTCATGGACGCCCCACCAGTGGAATCTCTCATCATGGCATTAGAACAACTCCACTCGCTCTCTGCCCTTGACTCAGAAGGACTGCTGACCAGGCTTGGCCGAAGGGTACGTTATATTCTTAAATAAACTAATTAAACAAACATCAATGATTTTAACAATTAACTTATTTATAGGGTTCCGTAACTAAAGGTTAAAACAGAAACCCTATTACTAAGACTAAGCTGTCCGTCCGTGCGTCTCTGTCATCAGGCTGTATCTAGTGAATCGTGATAATTAGAAAGTTGAAATGATCACAAATGATGTATTTCTGTTGCTACTATTACTACAAATACTAAACAAACAGAATATAATAAATAATGAAGGGGTCTTCCATACAACTAAAGTGATTTATTGGCAATCGGCATACGGAACCCTTTGTGCGCAAGTCTGACTTGCACTTGGCTGGTTTTTAATTACAACATACATCATTTATATTTTGAGTAATAATTCATTTTTAATTTAAATCTACTACAATGTTAACTGATTGCACATTAACGGATATACAAACTTATTACAGATGGCAGAATTCCCACTAGAGCCAAATCTATCAAAAATCCTCATCATGTCGGTTGCACTACAGTGCTCAGATGAGATTCTCACCATAGTTTCAATGCTGAGCGTTCAAAACGTATTCTATAGACCTAAGGACAAGCAAGCGTTAGCTGACCAGAAGAAAGCCAAGTTCAACCAGCCCGAAGGTGACCACTTAACTCTGTTGGCTGTGTACAATAGCTGGAGGAACAACAAGTTCTCGAATGCGTGGTGCTATGAGAACTTCGTACAGATCCGCACTTTGAAACGAGCTCAGGATGTAAGGAAGCAGTTGCTTGGCATTATGGATAGGTAAGTTCTAAAAGATATTTTTTTTTCTACTTCGATAGACAGACACACATACAAAACGCCTATATCTATACTACTATTATAAACAGGAAAGATTTGTATTTTTGTGTGTATGTTTGTAATGAATAAACTCAAAAACTACTGTGCCGATTTCAAAAATTCTGTCATCATTGGAAAGCTACATTCATCCTGAGTAACATAGGCTACTTTTTATTCCGGTAATGTGTTCCCACGGGAACAGTGAACGAGTAAACTAAATCACGGAGGCGGAGTTGCGGCGATCAGCTAGTCCTATATATATAGATTTGTAATTTTTTTCGGCCGGTGTTTTTGTTGGTCCCACGTAATAGGGAACAAACTTATTGCCATTCTTGGTCACTATAGAAAATCCATAACTAGTCTGTAGTTCAAACTAAAATTCCAATAGCCAGGACAGATGTTACAAGCTCTAAACCCCGCCTGCAACAAACAAACAAAATACTTTTTGCATCAAAGAAAAAAGTTAATATTTAATTTAATGTTATAGGCACAAGCTAGACGTGGTGTCAGCCGGCAAGAACACAGTACGCATCCAGAAGACAGTATGTTCAGGCTTCTTCAGGAACGCTGCCAAGAAGGACCCGCAGGAAGGGTACAGGACCCTGGTCGACAGCCAGGTCGTCTACATACATCCCTCCAGTGCCCTATTCAATAGACAACCGGAGTGGTAAGTTTTTGTACTATTTCTCTTAGAGTGTCTTTTATCACGAAATAAAAGTTATTGCCTAGGTCTCAATTTTTTCCATGCAGTCGTTGTTAGCTGCTGGAGACCCTATAAACATGTCTGGTGGCCCTGCTGACAAAGGGTCTGGTAGATATTTAATATATTGAATGGAATCAGGCGTTACCTGGCGAAATGTCACCAACCAAAATACAATGTAGGATGAGTGATAGAACTTTACATCTTTGTCTCTAAAGAGGTAGACCGAGGAACATATTGCCAGTCAATTTGTCGGTCCCACGAAATAGGGGGTGCACCGGGCACATTGGGCATATTAAATAACAATGGGGTAAGATGTTGAATTTTTTATATAATTGCACTAGGCATTCTCAAGACTTGTCTCAAAGAAAACAGCCATGTTCTCTTTGAGACAGTCTTGAGAATGCCTCGTGAGTAGGTGAAACATATGTCGATGTTTATAATATCTTCTATTTAGCGAAATTAGTGCAATTATATAAAAAATTACCCCATTGATATTTAATATGCCCAATGTGCCCGGTGCACCCCCTATTTCGTGGGACCGACAAATTGACTGGCAAAATGTTCCTCGGTCTACCTCTTTAGAGACAAAGATTTAAAGTTCTATCACTCATCCTACAAAAGCTAGTTTCAGGATAGTGTTCTTTTTGTATTTTGGTTGGTGACATTTTATCATTATTTCAATAGTTCATTTCTATTTCCTACAGGGTGATCTATCACGAATTAGTTCAAACAACCAAAGAGTATATGCGAGAAGTAACGACTATCGACCCAAAATGGCTGGTGGAGTTTGCCCCAGCATTCTTCAAATTCTCTGACCCAACGAAACTGTCCAAGTTCAAGAAGAACCAACGTTTGGAGCCACTCTACAACAAGTACGAAGAGCCCAATGCCTGGAGAATATCCAGGGTACGCAGAAGGAGGAATTAATCTTTCAAATACATCATTATTTTCTTTTGTAAATAATATCGTCCATCGTCTACATTCTACATTATAGTTATTTATAAGCATATCTTGACTTTATTTTTTTATAATGGCATCCCTGATAAACACGTCAAACATTGATATAAAAACCGACTTCAAATTGGAAGTTTTTTGACTTTTTTTGACTGCTTCGGTGGCGTGGTCGGTAGTGCATCGGCTTTCGACGCCGGAGTCTCGGGTTCGATTCCCGGTCGGGACAAACTTTGTGTGATGACATATGCGTTTGTACCGAAGTCTGGATGTTTCCTATGTATAATATGTATGTATTTACAAAACAAAAATGTATATAAGTATTTATATCAGTTTATCTAGTACTCATATCACAAGCTCTGCTTAGTTTGAGACTAGATGGCGTTGTGTGCATTGTCCTAATATATTATTAAAAGTTCGATTTTTGCTGAGCACGTGGCTGGTGGCTTTTTAGGTTACCACTGGCGCTCCGCAAAAATCGGGTTTCCAGACTCTCTCATACCGAACAACGTTTCTTGTCCTGCACCTGGAGCTAGTTAGGAATAACTAGTTCTTCTGTGCGGGAATATTAACTAATCAAGCATTACCTTGACATTGGCGAAATCATCGATAAATATCGATGGAGCCACGTTTTTAAAGAAAGAAGACTTCAAATTACCGGAATGAGACCAAATTGAATTGAAACACTCCGGAAGCAGTAGCTTTCAACTAAAAAAAATCTAACTGTTCACCCAGTCGAAAGATATGAGGTAATAAACATCACTCGCTACATCTATATCTAAACATAGTATAAAACAAAGTCGCTTTTCCTGTCTGTCTGTCCCTATGTAGGCTTAGATCTTTAAAACTACTACCTACCTAACTTTTTTTAATAGATAGAGTGATTCAACAGAAAGGTTTTAATGTATAATACATGTATAATATACTAGAGTAATACCGATTATTTTAAAGGTTTCTAATGTAATGTCGTAAATAAACACATTTTTTGCGCTTTCATTGCAAACGCTGACGAAACCCTACGAAACAGATCCAAATAATGTACTACAGTATTGTACACCATAGAAAGATCTACAAAAAAGTCCGCGATAGCATATGTCTATCTCTTAAGGATAACTCACAGTAACCATTTTTATCTTTTATAAATGACAAAAAAATAATGTTTCATTTGCCAAGCTATTTTTACCAATGCAGTATTATTTCTTATCTAATTGAATACTTTACATATGTTGTGCATTTAATGTAGACCAAAATTGCCATTCAAACCATATAATTTGGACGAATGGGCGCTTTCACATGACATTACACGATATCGTAGATTTTATCGAATTTTATCGTGACGATATCGTCACGATATCGCCACGATATCGTAGTAGTAGCAGCAGTAACATAACTTAATAAATTTAATTTACTACTGGGTTCTGGTAATCTTGCGTATTTTTGTGGGATGGGAATTCCCGGGATTTTTTTTTGCAGGCGAATAGAATAAGACTCGGCAGGGGTGCAGGGGAACAAAAATTTGCTCAGAATTGAGCTGGGAAGCTCCGTTACCGGGATATATATATAAATTCCATGTAATTGACTTTAATTCTGTTTTTAAGAGAACTGTATATAAATACAATTTGTCAACTTCTGACAGTAAGTTTAACAATAACAAACATATTGTTTATGTAAACAAAGGTAGGTATTTTCTACCAAAGCATTATAAGAGACAAATAGCGAGTTTGCTATTCAATTATTTTTACACTTCAGCCAAGAACTTGGCTGACAAAACTGCTTCTATTGAGCAATGTAGATTTAGTGTTAAGACTTTGGAATCTGTTCCAAGTAATTTTTTTTTTTTTTTTTTTTTATATTTAGGTCGACAAATTGACGCCACTCGCCTGATGGTAAGCTGAGGCGACGTCTGGCAATTGAGGGCGACTCTCACAGTACACAGGAATACTATAGAGAGTGGCCCTCAACTTGACGACCCTGTAATGTGCCTCTTCACGCTTCGCTTAAAGAGCCCAGGGTTATATGTAGGAGGAAACACGTGCGCAGGCAGGGCGTTCCAAGCCACCATCGTTCGGCAGAGAAACGATCGTTTAAAACGCTCGGTTCTCGCGAAGACGGTTTCCACGGTATGAGGGTGACATCTCTGCCCGGCACGCGTTGTTCGGGATCGGAAGGGAGAGGGTGGGATCAGGTTGAAGAGCTCTTCAGAACACTCACCGTGGTAAATACGGTAGAACGCGGCCAAGGAAGCAATTGTTCGGCGCTGGGCTAGCGGCTCAAGGCTTCCCGTTACCTCCGGACAGTCTATAATGCGAACAGCGCGTCGCTGCATAGCGTCGAGTGCGTCCAGCAAATACTTCGCGGAGCCGTCCCAGAGGTGAGAGCAGTATTCAACGCAGGGTCTAATCTGCGTTTTGTACAGCAGACACCTCTGGTGCGGTGTAAAGAATCGCTTTACCTTGTTCAGTATTCCTAGTTTCCGCGAAGCTAGCCCAATACATCTCTCAATGTATTTTGTGTTATTGAGCTCTCGACGAACGTCTATGCCAAGGATGTCTAGATTGTCCTTCATTGGTAATATTGCATTCTGAAGAGTGGGTAGGGGAAGGAAAGGGGATTTTTTCGCTGTAAATGCACACGCCTGTGTTTTGTGGGCATTGAACTCGACCAAGTTCTCGGCACCCCATTGGGAGATACTGTCGAGGCTTCGGTCGAGATCACCCACGAGATGTCGTCTCTCCTCCTCTATCACAGATCGCCCCGCCGTCGGACGAACCGAGTAACTCCCGTGCAATGTACTGTCATCTGCATAGCAATGAATGTTCCCGAGGGAAAGCATATCATTGATATGCAGAAGAAAGAGAGTTGGTGACAGTACGGACCCCTGCGGTACCCCGGCATTCACTTGCAAAAAGCGAGAAGCCTGGCCATCGCAGAGGACCCGCACTCGGCGCTCGTTTAAAAAACTGGCAATCCAGCTGCACAGTTGAGGAGGTAGACCATATGCCGGAAGCTTGGAAAGGAGCGAAGCATGCCAGACCCTATCGAAAGCTTTGGCGATGTCCAGGCTAATAGCCAAGGACTCGCCAAACTTTTCCATAGCCTCACCCCATACATGCGTGACGAATGCCAGGAGGTCACCCGTTGATCGTTTTGGCCTGAAGCCATATTGCCGATCATTGATTAGCGAGTGATCCTCCAGGTATCGCATGAGCTGCTTATTAATAAGAAGCTCGAGCACCTTGCAAATGACTGAGGTGACAGCTATGGGTCGATAGTTGCCTGGATCGGATCGATCCCCTTTCTTGGGGATCGGTTGTACGTTCGCCTCCTTCCAGGCCTCCGGCACGAGGCCTGTAGAGTATGACAGGCGGTACAGACGCGTTAATACTGGAGACAACTCAGCAGTACATTTTCGTAGCACCACCGCCGGAATACCGTCAGGGCCACTGGCTTTCCGCGTGTCGAGTGACCGCAGCACTGCCCGTACATCACATTGCCTGATAACAATATCAGGCATAGTGTGGCCACAGTTGGCGATGGCGGGGGGCTGCAGGCCACGGTCATCGACCCGGGAATTAGCCGCAAAGAGGTCTGCGAGCATGGCCGCCTTCTCTTGGGCTTTGTGAGCCAGTGATCCATCAGGAAAACGCAGTGGTGGCAGCGAGGGTTGACAAAAATTTGACTGTACGGCTTTGGCCAGTTGCCAGTATCCACGGCTGCCCGTGGGATGGGATGTGAGCTCCTGACCAAGCCGCGCGACGCGCTGGGCATCCGCTCTCTTGAAGGCCCTCTTGCTGAACCTAGTGGCCCGATTGTACGCTGCTTTGAGGCGGTTCACGTTCGGGTCACGTGCCGCCCGAGCCCTGACCCAGGCGCGATATGCCGACTGTTTTTTCTGGACAGCCTCGGCACATTCACGCCCGAACCAGGGGCGAGCTTTGCGGATGCTGGCGACATCAGTGAAAGGGATATAATATTCTATCCCTAGACTGATCTCGCCAGCAATGGCAGCAGCGCTATCCGAAGGCGCCTTCCCTACAAAGCAGCGCTGGCTCCACGGGATGGACGCAAAGTAATCGCGGAGACCGTCCCAGTCTGCCGATGAGTAGTGCCATAGTCGTCGAGTCATTTGTTCAGCACGAGCAGGCGGTGGCACTTGGAAGCTGGCATGCACCACACAGTGGTCGGATGTGCCCAGTGGGGCGCGTACCGACACACTGTACTCGGCTGGGCGACTCGTCAGCAGTAGATCCAGCAAGGCGGGCGTGTGGTCTGACCTGTCAGGTATCCGGGTGATCCCCCGTACCATCTGGGTCAGCCCGTGGGAGAGAGCGAATGCATGGGCGGTTCGTCCCGCATGATCGGTCCTAAGGGACCCCAGCCACTCAACGTGATGACCGTTAAAGTCCCCCAGGAAAACCAGGTCAGCGTTCGGGAACCGCACCTGCGCATCGTCAGCCATCTCGCTGAGGTATTCGAAAAGCCTTGTTGTCCCAGTGTCCCCTGTGTGGGAGCGGTAGACGCACACGTAGATCTGGCTCATGGAGCCATGATCCACGTGCAGCCAAAGGACGGAGTAGGAGGGGTTCTCCAGACAGCGCAACCGGCGGCAGCAAACATCCGCCCTAACGAACACGCACACCCCGGCTTTATCGCGGAATTGTTCTTCAATGATATAGCCCGGGTAACAGAGGTACGACGTGTCGTCAGGGCGGCGTATCTGTGTCTCCGTTAGGAACATCACAGAAGGCCGTGCCGACTCCAGGTGATGGTGGACGGTATCGAGGTTTGCATGGAGTCCGCGGATATTCGCGAACTCCACCTCAAACGAAGTCAACTTTGTGGGGTTTCTAGGGGCCGCTGTGTACCGTCTATTCTCTTGTTGCACTGTCATTTTGAAATATGGGGAAGCGTGAAGACAGGGCGATATTTGGTGCGGCAGTAAGTGACAAAGTGCAGAGGCTAGCTTCGTCTAGAACCGTGTGGTTAGGTCGGAGCCGACCCGCCGGACGGAAGGGCTCCCAAACCCCCCTGATGCAAGGCCGCCGCTACCCCACACCGGTTACCACCCGGAGCGGCGACCCCACAACAGGATTATGCGCAACATGTGGGGCAGCCTACTGGGGTGGTTGGTCCCAGGCGGGCCCCATGACTATGTTGCGGGCGGCCGCGGCAACGCCGTTGCTAAGGGTCTCCCTGGCCGGCGAATCGACCCACACCACCCACACTAGACTCAGCTTCGCCCCCACTGGACCCCTGCCTGCCGCACCATACACCGCCCCGGGCCCGGCAGTGCAGCTGCTGAACCCCTAACGCAACCCAGCCTGGGCTGGGTTACTTGGGGGGCTTTAGCACAGCTGCACGGTGGTACCCCCCCGGACCAACACTGTTGTACCACCTGGTATCCACGTAGGGGCCAAAGCCACCACATGGGTACCGTAATATACGAACCTCGTCCGTTAATCAGCAGGTGCGCCACTAGCAGGTGAGGTCGCTGGGGCCCGATAGATGTAAGAAGGGCCCCTTTGCACCCAACGGATTTAAATTAAGTTCTACGACAACAGAGGCAATAATTACCCTTTAGCAGACATAGTCAATTAATTGAATTAAATTTAGTTACAAATATTAATTATGTTGAAAAATGCCCTCCAAATCAAACCAAATCAAAAAATGTAAATTATATCAACATAGGGCATCAAAATATTGGTTGTTTAACACATGGCAAAGAGTTAGAGTTGGAACTGTTAATGAATTCAGATAATATTGATATTTTTTGTATTGCAGAACATATGCGTAAGTCGAATGAGCTCATATTCAATTTCAGTAATCACCGGGTTGGTAGTGCATTCTGCAGGGTGACCACAGTACGGGGAAGAACGGAAAGATATTGTGTCTCTTTCTCTAGAGTGTAAAGTCGAACTGTCGTGCGTGGAAATGGAGCAATTAATTTAAATGAATATTTTCGAAGATATTACAGATCAATAGGTTAGGTATATCATAGGCTTTTTCATTAAAAAATCATTTTCATTCATACATAGTTACCTTGGTTGGATAGGAATTAGAATAAAACATAATAGAATTATAGCTAAAAAGCGGTTTAAAGTAATGTATTTAAGTTTAAAAAAGAAATTAATAGGATAGGTATAAAGTCATATCTGAAAGACGTCGTCGTTCAAACATAGGTCGTAGTACAGGGAATGCCCAAAGAGCACGTTCAGCTAGAGACGAAGACTCGTCAAGGGAATGTGAGGCTCGGCTCAGCCAGCTTCGGGCTAGATATAGAGCTGAAGGAGTCAGAGAATCCTCAGTTGAGCGCGAGGCTCACTGCAGCCAAGATCGGGAAAGACATAGTGTTCGGAGAGCTAGAGAATCGTCTGCCAAGCTTGAGGCTCGCCTCAGCCAGGATAGGGGTAGGCATCGATTACAGAGAGCCAGAACTAATTCGTGGGTAAATAAAGAAAATTCTGCCATGAAGTACGATCCATCGATTCCTTACAAGGACGATCGATAGTATTGTAACGCCATCTCGTAGCGAGTAATAAGACTACCAAACTTAGCGCCATCTAGTAGCAAATCGCAGTACTACTACGTAACGTCTTTCGGGAATGTTCTGTCAAGGTACTTCTATGTAACGTGTTATCTAGAAGCATCTCGAAGGTGTGGAATGTTCGCGATAATTCTTCCGTGAAGATTCTAGAGTAATCTAGAGTAATGACCGTACTATAAAGGCGGAGCACTTCGGTGGCGGGGGATCAGTATTTCCAGAGCGATAATACGAGTTATACCTGCGAGTTCAAGTGCGATTTAAAGTGTTCAGTGAAGCTTATAGTGAAGTGTAAATTAGTGTTGTAATAAATAAAGTGTTTTGTGGTAGTTTGATCGGCATTTTTAATTCCGTAGAACCCCGGCTCGTAACAATTGGTGTCAGAAGTGGGATTTGGACAATGCCGGTGTTACCGAAAGAAGACACAGAGGGCGTCCGTACCAGGGGTCAGCGCCAGCAGGAGTTGGACAGCAGGCGCTTCGGAGGTAATACGCCGGAGAGGTTGGGTGGTCAGCAGCAGCCAACGGTGGAAGCTTGCCCGCCCACGGTATCTCCAGCGCCAGCACCTCCAGACTTTGCTGCGCTGATGGCGATGCTACAGGAGCAAGCCCGTCGCCAGGAGGAGCAAGCCCGTCGCCAGGAGGAGCAGGCCCGCCACCAGGAGGAGCAAGCCCGCCGGTTGGAAGAACAGCTGCTGCGGGACAAGGAGGAGCAGGCACGCCGCCAGGAGGAGCAGGCACGCCGCCAGGAGGAGCAGGCCCGCCGGTTGGAAGAACAGCTGCTGCGTGACAAGGATGAGCAGGCACGCCGCCAGGAGGAGCAGGCACGCCGCCAGGAGGAGCAGGCCCGCCGGTTGGAAGAACAGCTGCTGCGCGACAAGGAGGAGCAGGCACGCCACCAGGAGGAACAGACGCTCCTCATGAAAGATCTTCGAGCGACTTTTGGCAAGGAGATGAATGTGATGAAGGATCAGGTTCATCATGTTGAGAACCGCATCACGGAAGCCGAAACTCGGATTGGAGATGTAAAAAACCAGATTACAGATGTGAGGAAAGAGCTGGGAAATCTGAAAGCTGGAGATGGGATTGCGACTTCCTTACCTGCCGTACCTTCAGCGCGTGGATTTAAAGTACCGCCATTCGATGGGACATCTTCATGGTCGGCCTATAAAAAGCAGTTTGAGGCCGTTAAGAAGGCAAACGGGTGGAGCAAAGCCCAGGCCATGACTGCGCTTACATTGGGTCTGCGAGACAAGGCGTTAACCATCCTAGAAGCTCTCGGAGACGATGTATCCTACGAGCAGCTACTAGAAGCCTTGGAAGCCAGATACGGTGACGCTCACCTGGAACACGTGTATCGTGCGCAGCTGAAGGATCGTGTCCAGCGCACTGGCGAAAACTTGCAACAGTGGGCCCTGGAAGTAGAGAAGCTGGTACGGAAAGCATACCAGTCGGTACCTGCGCTCATCAATGGGAATCTGGTGCAAGCATTAATCGACGGCATCCACGACCTGGAAGTCAGGGCTGCTGTGAGGCTCGGGCACCATGAGACTCTCAAAGACGCCTTGGCTCATGCTTTGGAGGTCGAAGCCGTACGGAAAGATCATCGATCTCACCGCGTCAGGGAAGTTGTAGCATCACCGGCTCGCGACCGTTTCACGAGGTATAGCCCTAGGTGCTACACATGTGGTGAGAGGGGCCACCTTCGATCCAGTTGCCCAAAGCGGACTGCTGAAAGAGAAGAAAGTCGTTCCCAAGAAGATAGGGTGGCTAACGTCACCGCCCAGCAACAGCAGGGAAAACGAATTATAGCCAGGTCTGCGTGGCGGGTGCCGGCTGATGTTAGAAGAGCCCCAAGGGTTTCGATCTCACAAACCCAGGATGGCAGATTCCATGGCAACGCAGACGCATTGTCAAGAAGACCTTGCCCTGAAGACCGTAAGCACTGTGCCAAACAGGAGATAAAGGTAGCCATACCTGTGAAGATGTTTAAAACGGATCTGAGCGACGAATGGAAAGAAATCCTACAACATGCTCAACAGGACGACGCAGACATCAAGCCAATATTTGAGTGGATTAAATCAAGTGCTCCTAAGCCCATGTGGAGTGACGTCGCTTCAATGAGTTCAATCACAAAAAGTTATTGGGCGCAATGGGACAGTTTAGTTATTCAGGATGGAGTCTTGTGCCGCAAATGGGAAAATGCTCGAGGAGACAGCTGTCATTTGCAAATGGTCGTCCCTAAAGTTAAGGTCCCAGATGTGCTACAGCTCTACCATAATGGATGTTCAGGGGGCCATATGGGAGTAAAAAGGACTCTGTTGAAGATACGTGAGCGGTTTTACTGGATCCACTGTCGCGACGACGTTGAGGACTGGTGTCGCAAATGTACGAGTTGTGCTGCTGTGAAAGGACCTCATACACGGAGCAGAGGTGCACTGAAACTGTATAACGTTGGGGCACCATGGGAAAGGATAGCCCTAGATGTTGCGGGACCGTTTCCTGAAAGTGAAAGCGGAAACAAGTACTTCATGGTTGTGATGGATTATTTCACGAAGTGGCCAGAAGTCTTCGCTATACCTAATCAAGAAGCTACTACGGTCGCAGATAAATTAGTTCACGAAGTCTTCTGTCGTTTCGGGGTGCCTCTAGAAATCCATAGCGATCAAGGAAGAAATTTTGAATCTCAGGTGTTCCAGGAAATGTGTCGGGTCATGGGTACTCACAAAACCAGAACGACCTCTTACCACCCGCAGTCAGATGGAATGGTGGAGCGATTTAATCAGACATTGGAGAGATATCTGGCAAAAGTTGTGGAAAGCAGGCAAAAAGATTGGGACAAGCACATCCAACCGTTTCTTTTGTCTTACCGAAGTGCGGTTCATGAAAGCACGTCAGTGACACCAGCTTATGCGAACTTTGGAAGAGAATTACGGTTGCCTGCCGACTTAATAACCGGTATACCACCTGACGCTCCACGCAATATCACCGATTATGCGAATGACTTGCGCAGCAGGATGAATGACATTTATGAGCATGACAGACAATCAGGTCAACAAATGTCTGAAAAGATGAAGACCCGTTACGACCGAAAGACAAACAATAAGAGCTTCGATGAAGGTTCGTTAGTGTGGTTACATAACCCAGTCCGCAGTAAAGGGAAGTCTCCTAAGCTGCAAGCTAAATGGGATGGACCATACCGAGTTGTGACCAAGATTAACGATGTCCCTTACCGAATACGGAAGAGTCCAAGAAGTGCGCCAAAGATAGTTCATGTGGATCGATTGGCGCGATATTATGGGCCTGACAATGCTCGGGACGAGCATGTCTTAGGAGGGGGCAGTGTAACGCCATCTCGTAGCGAGTAATAAGACTACCAAACTCAGCGCCATCTAGTAGCAAATCGCAGTACTACTACGTAACGTCTTTCGGGAATGTTCTGTCAAGGTACTTCTATGTAACGTGTTATCTAGAAGCATCTCGAAGGTGTGGAATGTTCGCGATAATTCTTCCGTGAAGATTCTAGAGTAATCTAGAGTAATGACCGTACTATAAAGGCGGAACACTTCGGTGGCGGGGGATCAGTATTTCCAGAGCGATAATACGAGTTATACCTGCGAGTTCAAGTGCGATTTAAAGTGTTCAGTGAAGCTTATAGTGAAGTGTAAATTAGTGTTGTAATAAATAAAGTGTTTTGTGGTAGTTTGATCGGCATTTTTAATTCCGTAGAACCCCGGCTCGTAACAGTATCAATTGATAGCATGTCAGTAGTGATTGAACATTGTTTGGCATTGAAATTCAAAGACTAATCTAATTCCACAATTCTAATACCACAGATAAAGACAATCATTCTACCACAGATAAAGACAATCATTTATCCAATGCAATGCATACAAATATTTGCATTGGGATATTTGAATTTTAAGACTCATGCTACATAGTCTACATTGCACCCGTGCGAAGCATGGGCGGGTCGCTAGTAATATTATAAAACGAAAGTCCTCTGCCGCGTCTGTTTGCGACTAAACTCAAAAACTACTGCACCGATTTTAATGCTGTTTTCATCAATGGATGGGAGTGGTTCTCGTGGAAGGTTTTGGGTTATAATCTGCTAAAATACTATTTCACGCGGGCAAAGCCTATTTTTAACTAGCAGACGCTAGTTAAAAAATACAAACATACCGTCAAATTGAGCACCTCTTTCTTTTTACCCGACTGCATCAGTGAGGGTTATGTGTTTCGCGCGTATATATGTTTGCATGTTCTTTGTTTGGCGCAAAAAATTTTCGTTGTCAAAAAAGTCTTGTTCAAACTTTTCGAGTGGTGTATCAAAATGAAGAGTTTTTAAAGAGGATTTTAGAAATATACATCTTATAATATGTTTCAATGTAAGTTGGTACCTATGTGAAATCGTATTACAGAAGTTTTTAACTAAAAAGCAAATAAAAATAAATAATTAAATAAAAACACCCGACTGCACATACACATATATTTAACTATAAGCAGGCGGGACTCCAATAATATTAGTTCAAACCTAGATACAAAGTTAGTCCCGCCTGCTTATAGTTAAATATCTGGATATGTCATTGTGCAGTCAGATTTTTTTTTTGTTAATTTATTTATTTTTATTTGAAGTCTGTAAAGATAAAATATTTACTAAATTACCTTATGTACTGAACACAAGTTATACTTTGACTAGCGATTGTCATTGATGCTAAAATAGGACCACTCTTTCTTTATTCTCTGCCCCTCTGCATCTCAAAAATCAGGTGCCCAACACCTGATTTTTGAGATGCAAGATAATCTGCCTCGGTGGCGCAGTGGTATATGTAAATATTTGTGTTTGTTTCGGAGTTTAATTTTTTAAGTACCTACATTTAGTATGTATAAGTATGTTTTTTTTTTCTTTTTTATGAGCGCACCTCTACCAATGGCAGAGCCTATTCTGCAGCGTTATATTTATCTAGTCTGCCTATTCAATCGACAGCCTTCTCAGGGCTCATTATGTACCGCACTCCACACGTTGGTGGAGTGCTCAGCGTGGGCGAGTCAGCGCCGGGACCTCGTAGTGGGTCTGGGCGTGGATACCCTCTCGCTGGAGACCATGCTTCAAGCCATGGTCTCCAGTCGGAGTAGGTGGAACGCGGCCGTGTCCTTCTGCGAGCAAGTCATGCTCGCGAAGGAGGCGGCCGGGAGGGAGAGGGAGCGTACCCTCCCCGCCGAGTTCCGTAGTCGGCGGCCAGGGCGCCCCAGACTCCGCGACTACGCCCAAGACTATCGACCTCCATGATCAGGGCCTGAGGACGGCGGGATCGCCATCCGCCGTCCTTACAGAAGCAGGCTAGGCGACGCGGGATAAAACCCTTCCCCAACGACGCGGGATTCTCGTCCCGACCCAACACCCGAAGAGACCACAGACGTGGTCATAGTCCGCCGGGCGCCACTGGACATACCCTCTGCTAGTAACCAGAGACGCCCGGCAACGGACGTTAGAGCGGCCGGAATAAAAAAAAAAAAAAAGGGGTCATTATGTTTTACGCTAAACTTACACCCGTATTTGCCGGCCACGCCACGGGGTGCATGGTCGCCATGCACTGGAAAATGGTGATTAACCAGCGCACAGCGCCGCACCCCCCCTGGCGCCACCCGCAAATACGTCGTTTTTTACTATTAAATCATCTTTCATTCCTGTTCTCTTGTACCATTCCATTTCTTCTTTTATGCCTACTAGAATGTTTTGATCTTTACATTTTTCTTATCTCTATTTAACAGTTCTTAAATCTAACGATCTTAAGTTTTAACAAAATATTCTTATGCAATCTATTATCTACTTATATTTAGTTTAACAATCTTATACCTTTTGTACTTGTTTTATAATTTTTATAATATTTAACTTCTTAATACATTTAAGTTTTATATCTATTTTACAACTTGTACGGGTTGAACCTGTTTACATCTATTCTATTCTTTAATTAACAATTGCATTTGTCTAATTGTTTATGTTCTTTGACATTAACGTTTCTTTTTTAACTAAGTATTTTAGTATATATAGCAGCCAATATTCATTATAATATTGCTTTATATAACGTGGTTTCCGCCATTTCTAATATGTGCTATTCTGATTATTTTTTCCGTGTATTTTAGAAACGGGTCTCTATGTTGTTTTATTAATATGGACAGGTTTTCCTGGCTTAGCATTATATGATTTTCTTGTTCAAAATTGAAGCGGTCAGTTAAGTGGACTGGGCACTCAAGTAGCAGGTGTATGATGGTTTTCAAGTACCTACGTCCGGGTCGCAGGCGCACGATGGGCTCGCCTTGCACCTGAAACGGTGTAGGTACTCTGCGAACCCACCGTGCCCCGTCAGCAGTTACGTGGTAATGCCAGCGACCGGCATCTTGCGGACGATACTGTACGCCTCCACTGCACAAGGGAGGAAAAGCTTGGTGACGGAGGTGGTCGTACCTTCTTTGTACCTCTCATTCCACTCGCGAAGCGTGCGCTGACGCAGTACACGCTTCACGAATGAAACCGGGTACAAACCGTAGTCCGGGGCCTTGTCGAATGGCAGTTCGGGCTTCCACCGCCAGGGGATGGAGGGCATGACGGTTAATCACCGTCAGGAGTGCGGCTCTGCTATCAGAGAAGATGCCGAACGTGGTAGCGCCACGCCTGAGAATCTCACTGGCCGCTCTGCACAACGCCAGGAGCTCGGCCTGGTAGACGGTGCAGTGCGGCGCGAGAGCAAGTTTTAGGGCCTTCGTTTCGGCCGCGTTATTCCAAAATGATACCGACCCGGCCCTCAATCTTGCTCCCGTCCGTAAATATTCGTACATCTAAATGTGTGAATTTATCTACTTGTTCCTCGTCTACCAGGTCCGTAAACTCCAAAGCGGTGTGCACAGCGGGGTGAGGACCCTCGATTGCTCGGGCCATCCGTTCAATCTCCCAGTCCCCAAGCCCTTGCTGGCCAACTCCTCTCTTGGCTTGGCTTGGCCACCTCATGAATTCTGAGGTCCAGAGGGAGCAGGCCAGACAGGACCAGTGCCGAGTTCAAGGAGACCGTCCGGTGGGCCTTACACTATTTCTGGGCGAAACCGCGCTGCACCACGTTCAGCTGCTTTTGGACGCCAAGCTTGTTCGCCGTTGTGTGCCAAGCACTGGGTGCGTACAATATCGTCGGCTCCACGGCAGCTACATAGATTGTCCGGATCACCTCGGGGTGTAATCCCCAGCTGATGCGGGCCATCCGTGCAAGCTTGTGGTAGATGCCGATCGCTTTCCTGCAGATGTTTTTGGTGTGTTCGTTGAAGGTGAGTTTGTGGTCGATTGTTAAGCCTAAGATTTTAATTTCTTGCAAGAGGCCGATGTCCACCCAGCCCATGTGCAGGCGTGGAGTATCATATTTTAAACGTCGTGTTATTAACATTGCGCAAGTCTTTTGTGGCGCAAATTTAAGCTTATTTTTGACACCCCACTCCCGCACATAGGCGAGGGAGGCATTGGCCTGTGTCTCTATTTCAAGTGCCGAATCGCCGTCGAACACCAACACCACATCATCCGCGAACGCCTGTACATTCGTCCTCTTTCGTTCCAGTCCATTCAACAAAGGATTCAACAGTAAGTTCCACAGTAAGGGACCTCCGATCGAGCCTTGGACGCACCCTTTGTCCGTTGAGCGGCTGCACTCCTCGCCCGCGTACCTTACCCTTACCTTCCTTTCGCTAAGGTAGCTGCTGACCACGCGCCTCAAGTTCGTCGGACATCCTTCCTCCGCCAGTCGTACTTTTATGACCGGCCACCAGGCGCTGTCGAAGGCGCCCTCTATGTCCAAGGACACCATAGTGACTATTCTCTTTGCGTCGAGCTTAGTCACTATGTGCCCCATGAGGTCATAGAGGGCGTCTTCGGTTGCTCTTCTGGGGCATAAAGCCGTACTGGCGGAGATTCATCCTCGGTAAAAGATGAAACTTGAGTCGGGTGACCAGCATCCTCTCGTACACCTTTCCCAAGACGGGTAACGGGCCAATTGGTCTGTACGACTTGGGAACTGTGTACGAGTCCTTGCCTGGCTTTTTCAGCACCACCACCACGGCTTCCTTCCATATCTTAGGAAAGTAGCCGTGCCGGAGGCACTGATTAAGCAGCTCCAGGAAATATAAGGGGTCGGCCCTGACAGCGTGTGTGCAGATATCGGATGTAAATCCATCCGCCCCCGGAGCTTTCTTGGGGTTGAACCTATGAAGGGCATCGTGCAATTCCTCGAGAGTAAAAGGTGGGTCATCTCCATGATGACCCTCGCCGCTGTCGTCGTCATCCATCTCTGCTGCCTTTTTTCTAATGGCACGATGCCACTCGTTATCCTCCTCAACTCTATCTTCTGGGTAGAAGGTTTGAGCGAGGAGGTTGGCTGAACCCCAAGAATCCAGATGGGTTCCATTATGAACTACAGGCTGATCTTCTTCCCTTACTGTAGTATAAGTATCTTTAGAGAAGGAACACTACACAAAACCTTATAGCAACCCGTCCGGCAAGCGTGGTTTAAGTAGTCTGAATTCCCCCCTCTTTGGCTGATGCCTATGCCCATGCCCAGCAGTGGGTTGAGATAATGATGATGAAGAGTAATATCATTCTCAATAAATGCATATCCCCTTTTTAATGGGAAGGTTTATTTAACGTGCAGCACTTATCTCACAAATGTCATAAAGACGTACGTTCATCGGAGAATCTAGTATTAGAAATGCCAGAGCATGCAACCGGTTTCTATGACAAATCTTTTACTGTGCAGGCTGTCCGTCTATGGAATGCTCTGCCCGTGACAATCAGACGTGCACAAACACTTGCCGTTTTCAAGAAAATGGTTAAAGATCACTTTTTGAGCTGCTGAAGTCGTTATTTGCTGTCTTATACGTTGCGTTATTCTAATTGTACCTATAATAGTGTATGTAAGTTTATGATATAAAATATGTATGTATATGTATGTGTATCTAAGATATATTATATTTATATTCTTTATATTTATGTGTGTACCTACTTATGGTATGTAATATGTATATCTATTGCAATTCAACGTTACTTGTATTTATGTATGATAAGTACTTAGTACATTTTTCCCAAGAAACTGTTTTATTTATATTCTTATTTCTTCACCAATGCCTACCCTCTCTTCCTTAAATTCTATTCCTTCTACTTTGTCCATCCAAAGGTTGCCTGTAAGAAATCACTTTTTAGTGATAAGGCCGCCATTTGTACATTATAAAACCTGTTTGTATTTGTTATGCTTTTTATATTGGTGTACAATAAAGTTTTATTGTATTGTATTGTATTGTAAGACGTAGGAATCTATTCTCTAAAAAAATTTTGAATCTTGCTGCAGGCACCAATTCAGTGCTAAAAGTGACAACATTGCGCCAATCAAAGACTAGAATAGTCTGGAAGGCGCCAATCACAAGCGTCATTTCATTCCAACAATCAGCTGTACATGACGTTATGTTACTTCTATCTGTTACACAAAATTTGACAGAATTACACAATAAAATTCCGTTCTCGGATGCATTGAAAAATTCGGCTTTGTGATTTATTGCAGGATTTTACTAAAACTTGATTTTAAAAATTACAAGTTTTCTTTAAATTATGATCTAACAGTGTGTAGAATATTAGAACCATGGATTTTATGTCCGAAGTTATCGCTGAATCCGTAATACTGGGCATTGATTCACTTATCCTAGGGTTTTGTGTTCAACAGCTGAGTAAATGTAAACATATCCTAAATGGCCTACAAGTAAGGACTTTAATATTTATTGTGACATATTATTTACCTGACAAATTCAATATAAATATTATAAATTCTAACCTAACCTATGTAAAATAATTCTGTGCATTCTATATTGTTTGTATCGAATGTTGCAGTCAGCGCCGGTTCTAGATATAGACTCTACTTTAAATAAGGAGCTCAACAAATACCCCAGCAATATAATTCCTTACGTTGTAATACGGGGACTAGTGAAACCTCTTGGAAATGCCATCAATAGTAACTACAATAATTCAGTCACTGGGGTTGTGCAAAGGTAATATTGGTTTTCTAAATAAATTATGCATACTACACAAGCATTTAGTATATTTGAAGGTGTTAATGGGAACTAATAGTAGTAACTCGTATTTGTGATTGCTAGTATTATTTTAAAAAATAAACAATAAACAAAGTAAAATCAATTTTAATAAAATAACTCTGTTTGTTTTGTATTTAAGCGCTCTGGTTATTTATATATTTTATATTATATGTAACAATGTTGTTGCCAAATTATCAGTAAATCCAATAGAAAATATTAGAATTTTTTTTTTGTGAGATGGTATAATTTGTTAGGAAGGTTTGCAATAAAAGTTGCATTTTGGGTTCCAGATTAACAATAAAAGAACATGTAATAGCCAGGACATCTGCCGGCTTCTGGTCAGACCAGACTCGTACAATACACGAAGTATGTAACTCGACACCTTTCGTGTTGAAAAATGGCAAGTACAGCATTGAGGTTGTGGATGCACTTGCTGCCGAGTTACTTGGTAAGTAATAAAAATAGCACACTTATGGAATAACTAGCTGCCCGTGACTTCATTGATGTGAAGTAGTTTTCTCATTCCTAGTTCCTACGGGAACACATTACACAAATAATAAGTAGCCTATGTGTTATTCTGATGTATGAGCTTTCAGATTACAATCCTGTCAATAGATTTTGCATGAGAGTATTTACTAACAATTCTCCAAACAAACTTTCACGTTTATAATTGACCGAGCGAGTGTAGCGGCATGGAGTGGGGGGAAATCCCCAAAAATGTTTTATATAGCGAGGTCTTCTGTTCGACCATAGGACGACCACTAGTATTAGTAGGACAAGTAAGACCTATCGGATTCAAATTCAAATATATTTATTAAAAATCTGAATTTCAGATATGGATGTTATATCAGACAAGTTCGAGCCCATGTCGCCGGGCGTGATCGACCACGTTTGGGGCTTTTTCTCTGGCGTGCGACAACGCGGGCTGCAGACTATGGAGGAGATGTTACGAGATGGGTCTTACATAACGGCTATCGGCGAGCTCAGTAGAACCCAAAGTGGAGCACTCAAAATACAACCACCCAGAGATGGACTACCTTTATATTTGACAACTGCTACTAAGTCCAGTTTACTGAAACGGTTGGCTAGCTCTAGAGACTTTTTAAGGTAAGGGGTAGTTATTTTTAAGTAGCATGAACATTTTTTTTTCAAATTTATGAAGCGGGCACAGAAGATTAATATCTTCAACTCTTTTCTGCAAAATGCTAGTCTATGACTATCTAGGCCACAGTACCTATACAGGGACTGAATATAATGTTTCAACTAAAAATGAGTTGCTAGCTTTCTAGCATAGCCTAGTGTCAGTGTAGGCCCAGAATCATGTCTTACTCCCCGAAGGGTTAGACAGACGCGTTCGTTACGCCCACATTTCAACAGTCACTGTTAAGTGTTAATCCCATTCAGCAAACTTATTGCCATTCTCAGGCACTTCTTGGGTTTTAGCACTGAATATACTATGATTTAAAATGTGGTTAAATCAAGTTGTAAACGCAAGCCAAGCTATAAATAGTGTTGGTTTTGAATGGTGTTATAGTAGTAAAGTGCTCATCCATCCTCGTGCTTTGATGCTTTAGAGATATTGATAAGAGGCCTATAGCACTCAAGTAAAGTATGAAAAGGGTTTTTACCGAGCGCTTGGTTGAGAGCTTTTTAGGTTACCTATGGTGTTTTTTTAAAAGCTTCTCTTTACTTGCACTCTGAAAATAAGTGTTTGTGTTGTTTTGGTGGTGGACTAATACAGAAGGTTAGTTTGGTGTGCTAATTTCTGTGGAAATGAGCGTGGATAGGCCCCCTAATGGGTGGTGGGTTGCCTCCCGACATGTCCGTCGGGATCGGGAAAGGCATAAAGAGACATGGAGACCCTTGTCCATCCATCGATGCGGAAGTGAAAAAGGTCCGCTCCCCAGCTGAATCTATTCAATCAGTGTATGCAAAACCCGGGTTTGACGCTGAAAGCACTCAAGTAAAGTATGATGTATATTTGTAGGGTGTTACTAGTGATATTCGGTACGATAGCCACAGCGGCGTCTTGTCGCATCGTGTACAAGTACCTGCGACGTCGCAAGCGTCGCGCGCTCGAGGACAGCGTCAAGCGCCAGCTGGCGGCGGGGCGGCGGGAGCGGAGAGCTCACGCCAGGGAGAAGGACCTGACCGAGGTGCAGCTGTGTGTCGTCTGTACTGAGAACCCCAAGGAGGTAACGTAAGCCTTCAACCCTTTATACTCGTATAATAACGTTGTATTAGTTCATGTTACTATTGAAAAAGAGTGGTCGGAGATTTAAGCTCTACCTGTTTCTTTGCGAATTTGGCAGTAAATGTATCTAAATGTAAAATCACACTTTTTGACTTTCATAAGTTCCTACACATAACGTTCATAATTAAAAAGAAAGATTTGTAGGTATTTTTATAAATAATGAATAAACTCAACTCGTTACACTACGATCAATAGAAGTGGATGAGTGAGAAGGTAAAATGTTGCCAAAACTAAGTTACCACGTGGACAAAGTCGCGGGCGTCTGCAGAGTACAGTCTAAAGCTCACTCTCGATCGCGGTTAACAAACATCGCTTAAAACTAGTTAATCATCCTTCCATGCCGGTGCCATTTAGTTTTTTTTTCTTTTTTTTTGTCGAGGCTTTTATCCACATTTACAGTTTGTATGTCATTTTTATTTTGCAGTTTATCTGATCTTAAACTTTAATAAAACTCCCATTACCATTAAATACCGAAAAAGGTTATAAGACAGCATTCATCCATACAACTCGTCTCATCTTGCTCATTTTGCATGCTCATCTTCATTTGACCTTATGCTTTATAGTAGCATGTGTTAACCTTTTATATATCACGTTCCAGATAATTTTACTCCCGTGCGGGCACGTGTGCGTGTGCGAGGACTGTTCCGACAACATCACGGACAAGTGTCCCGTCTGCCGCGAGAGGATAGAGTCCAGAGCACCCGCTTTCATAACGTAGACTTAGACAATACAGTACAAAGATTTTTAATTAGCCTGCGTTATTCGTTCAAATGTTTATGATTTCTTGAAATTCTGTAAAAATATCATTAATATATATATAAAAAAAAAGTGTGTGTGTCAGCTCCGACGCACGACTGGAGCTTACTCCTTAAGTACGAGTATCTAACCATAACAAATTAGAAAGTTGCGCACTAGAGGTGCGCACCAAAAACGTGACACGATTTTCGTTACTTGTTAGTAGGTTTTACCCCTCGGATTTTTCTCATACCGGGCGCCTTATATATGAAAATCGATTCTTAAGGAGTAAACTCCAATAATATCTAGTATTGGCGCTTTAACGGAAAATTAATTATTATAGAAAGGCTTCTAAGAAATATGTATTTATTTTGTTAATAGTGAAGTTCAGGTTAAGTTAAGACAAGATGACGTGTAAATAAAAAGAAAATGTTTTAACATTTTTGTAAATCGCAAGTGAATTGTAAAGTGTGTGCCGGTATCTCCGTCCTGTCTTCTAATTTCTAAAGCATTATGTTATGTTCCTTTCATTTTTCAGTCAATTATTATTTGTAGTATATGCTGTGTTCAATACTTATACATACAACAGTCTCAGGCGCCTGTTCGTGATAATTCAAAATAAACGGATATTCATGCAGTTTTCACCAATAGAATTCATTAAAAAGTTTTACATGTTTTATTCTCCGAAGTTTATTGCCGTGTATTAACTTGCCACTCATCTGCTCTATGGTTTTACCCATACAACAAAAGAGGTTAGAAGGGAACTGCGGCCAGGCGCAAGGGCGCGCCGCTCATATTGTGAAAGTTCATATGTCAACCTGTTTCTTTTCACCGGTACATAGGTACCCTTAAAATACCAGGATATTTGTAATTTTTACAATTATATTATGTAGTTTGTAGACAAAAACGACGACTACATCGCAAACAGATCTAAAATTATACATTTCTTGCTTGTAGTAGAGCTTATGAGTGGGAGAAAATCGGCGACTGTGTGCGACGAAATATTTGGTTTTACCGTAGGGAAGCTGAGTTGCCAGTCATAAAATAATAAAACGTTACAATATAACTGAGTGAAATACTGTTTTAGTTTATCCCTACACCAGTGGGGATTAGGTCAGTAGGGATATGTGGAATAGGGGTAAAAAGTAAGAAATTCAGTTTATGAATTGATTAGAATCTAGTATTGTACAAGTATTTGGTAATATATGACGTTGTTTATTAAACTCGTACTGTGGTATGCCCAATTGTATGTACACTAATTAAGGCATTGGACTGTTACAATTAGCTCCACTAAATAGTTTCACTGAAGGGTGCAATAGGATTTCTCAAGTCTATAATTAAGTAGAATGTAATTTGTGTGCTCCAACCATTAAGTACAAAATTACTCTTAAGCTTTGGGCTAAAACCTAAATGAGGTTCTATTGTAAAAATGTTGATAAAATGCACAATTCAATGTTGTAAAGGTGATTTTTTTTTTAATTCCGCAGCCCTAGGCCGCGGCCGCACCTACGTCCATTGCCGAGCGCCTCCGGTAGACACAGAAATTCCCAGTGGCGCCCGGCGGGTAATGATGTGATACAATTAATATACACCTTTAAAATATACATGTTTTTATTTGTTAAAAACCTATTTGCAGTGATCCTAGTTTCCCACAAGCGCTAGAACATGTGTCTTCATCCTCCTGCTCTTTATGCAATGTACTATCATTGTCTGAATCTGATTCATTTACTTCATTATCTCCTATATTTGTTCTATCTACTTTGGATTCATCTAATCCATACTCTTCCAGTAGTATATTAAGTTTTTGATTACTTACACCTTGATCAGCACTTTGTACATCCCTATTTTTACAGCTACCCCCACAACAACTGCTTTTACTGTCTTTTGTATTAGATTCATTTTTCTTACATTTATTTTTCCACACCTTATTCTTATCTATATATACATCATTTAAATCATTAGTTGTATCTGTTAATACACTGTTTCCATTTTGTTTGGAATGATATTCTTCAAGCATTCTCTTTGCTTTGGAACTCTTGCCTATGCCGAGTTTGGGTAACCCTTTATTCAGACCTTCCAGTAGAACACATGCTTTGCAAACTTCTTGAGAGGACACAAACTTACATCTGCTACACACACCTTGTGTAGGTAATATAACTTGTTCTTTCACTGACATGGTTTCACCTGCAAGGGAATATCTGGTGTTAATAATGATGACAATACTTTCTATTTAACAACTTGACATCGAGACATTATGAGTAAATTGTGATTTAATTAAAGAGTTGCCTCATTATTAGTACCTATTTATTGCACAGTAGCTGATTACCGTGGCTTTACCCGTGTGATATAGTTTTCTCATTCCTTATTTCCACCTAAAGACGTTAGTCCGAGACATCCAGGGCTTTAATTGGCTGTGCCATAGCGGCTGGCGCATAAGATGTAGTTGCCTTTAATCAACATTTCATCGCAAGGCAAAGCTGCTACTCTTTATTATTAAACTTATTCGGCCATTGTGGACGTAAACTATTATACAGGATGTTACATAAGGGTTATATCAACCTGAAGACATTCCCATCAGCTGATCGCCCAGAACGCCTTTCGATATGTTTCGACCGCGAAACAAGAAAAAAAAGTTCATCCAAAAAAAAAACATTTACCGAATAAAATACTCTCGTTTGAACAACACTTGCTAAAATCTGCTGATTCGGTCAGCTGTATAAAACACATAAAAAAATTCTGTAGTGCCCGGTTATGGCAATAGGCTTGCCCCTATTACGTGCGACCAAAAAATTACTGGCAGACTGGGTGTGTAATGCACCTCTGCCTACCCCTTCGCGGATAGAGGCGTGATATCTGTATGTGTATGTATGTTACATTTACAGTTACATTACTAGGATAAAAAGTAGCCTAAATCACTGGGATCTGTAGCTGGGTACTATAGCTACATATTAGTTAAACATTTTTTTAAATCGGTTCACTAATTCTAGAACCTAATCAACTTAAACAAACAAACAAATCTTTCCCCTTTATAATATTTCAGTTATATTAGTATTATTGTATTTCAAAGCAATGAGTTTGCTTAAACTATTCTTAAAATATTAAGAAAGAAGGCTTAAAATATTAAGAAGGTGGGATCCCGCCGATGACATCAGTTTTTGTGATCTATTTATAATTTCTTTCTTAATATATTAGTATTAAATAAATAAATATGATGAAATATGAATTAGAAAATTAAGTGTAAGTTAGTACTATTTTTATACTGGTCCCAAAAGATAGGGGCTGCTAGTTCAATATTATAGTTTTTTTGTACATAATAATGCCCATAAACACTCAATACCTGAATAAATAATATCCATAATACATGCAGGTCTAATTTTCTCCATATCTTTGAGTAGTGCCCGCGCATGTCCTCTGTATGCATTAGGAGCAAACACACACTCTGTAGAGAAATAGACTAATTTTTTATAGTGTGCATACATCACTATCTCTTTCTCATAGGTGTACTTGAGAGGTTTAACTCTAGGTATTGTGCCCTCACTGCCCTGGAAAAGAAGACAGAATACTGTTTATAGTACTTATGTACCAACTTTCAAAGAGTACTTTTTGGAGACTACTTTCAATAACCAGAATGGGACCAAACCATTATTGGAATGGAACCAAATTGAAATGGGGCCACATGTGAAACAGTAGCTTTCAGTTAAGAAAATCTAAATCGGTTCACCTAGTTGAAAGAGAAATATAACAAAAAATGTCAAATTAAAAGAAAGAAAGACCTTCCTTTTTTAAGTCAGTTTAATTTGGTTTTTGGTTTACTGGTTTAAGGAGGGAGCATAAATTAATGAGAACAGCCAATTCAACCAATGTTATGCAAATTAACACATATTTAAATTTTCTGCTAAATTATTTGTCAATAATATTTTTTATTTTTTTTATTTTTTTAGACATTCTCACACAACCTCATCTAGCCCAAATTAAGCTAATATAAGCTTGTGCTACGGGATCTAGACGACTGATAAACAAACTTATATATATATTTTATAATTATGTTAATCTACTTAAGTAGACACAGGCGGTGCTAAGTTTTTGCAATAAAGTTGAAGTTTCAAACATTACGAATTCCTATTAATATTATAATTCTTATGCAAAAAATGTTTATCTCCTCTGGTGGTTATATCCTCAAGTTTTCATTGTTAAAAAAAAACTTACAGTTGTTATAGCTGTACATCTTTTTAACCTTGCAATATCTCCTCTCAGCACATTCATGAGCACAGTTTCTGCTATGTCGTCTGCATTATGTCCTGTTGCTATGCACTTGACACCCAATAGGGCTGCTCCTCTATCCAGTGCCTGACGTCTAAATACACCACAAAAGGTGCAGTTATTCTTCCTACCTATTTGGGCCACAATTTCGTCCATGGTCCAACCATAGAGATCTTTGTAGGACAATATTTTTAAAGACATTTCATAATCATCACGATTCTGTTTTACTGTCTCTAAACTATCATCTCTATAGCCTGTTATACCTTCATCTATTGATAATAACATAAGGTTAAGTCCATAATTGTATTGTTGATTTAATGTCTTCATAACATGCGCTAATACAGTGGAATCTTTCCCACCAGAGGCAGCAATGGCAACTGAATCTCCTTTATTAAATAACTGCGCTTTTATGATAGTATAATGTATTTCTGTTTCAAAAGCCCAAAAGAAGCATTGCTTACAGAGTGCATCACCCGTTTTGGGGCGCTGAAATAAAACGGAACATAAATTAATCTATGTTTAGAATCTTATAAATGTGATTATAATCTTAACTCATAGTATTATATCAAACTAGTGGTCGCTCGCGACTTCATCCGCGTGGTAATTTGGATTTTTCCCGTTCCCGTCGCGCCGCGTCATATTTTGAACAATTCACACAATATCTGTATAAATTGAAGCCTATGTGTTATTCTGATGTATAAGCTATATTATTTTAGTTTCATTAAAATCCATTCAGAAGTTTTTACGTGAAAGAGTAACAAACATCCATCCATCCAGACATACATACTTACATACTCACAAACTTTCGCGTTTATAATATATTAGTAGGATTCACAACATGTAAAAAACAAAGTCGCTGCCGTTCCCTATGTGCGCTTAATCTTTAAAACTACGCAACCGATTTTGATGCGGTTTTCACCAATGGATAGAGTGGTTCTCGAGAAAGGTTTAAGTATACAATATGTCAAGCGGTATATAGTAATATTTTTAGTCTATAATTATGTTTATTTTGTATATTGTAATTCTTATTGTAAATATAGTAATACACAGATTAAAATAATATCAAGTCAAAAATCTCTTAATTATATGTTGACAAACCTTTAGCACGGCGTTATTTCCACAGCCTCTTCTGCAAGGTACAGGCATTTTAAAGATATAGGTATAAAAAATATGCACTTGGTAAGAGATTGATTGCACCACTTTAGGTTAGTTTATTACATAGATTGTTCAAACGTTATGTGATCATAATATCGTGTTTTATTTGTGGTACCTAGAAAATATTGAACAATATTTCCCTACTTGATGTGGAAAATAATAATAAATAATATGTAAATACTTCTATCCTCCTGCCTGCTGAATTAAAAAATAACCTAATTTTTCCCGAAATGACCAAAGAGAATACAATACTACGTAAGAAATGACGTTGACGTTGAGTCGTTTTAATGACGTTGACGTTGAGTCGTTTTTTTTACTTTGAATTGTTGACTGACATCAATAGACGTCAAAACATGACCACACATTCGTTCAGAAACTAAAAACGTGATGCAAGATACTCTCACTAAAAATTTTTAATTGTCAGAAACGAAATTCCATAATGCTTAGGTTTGTTCCTTTGTTTTTAGCAAAAAACGGTTCAGGGAAAGGAAAATGTGAAGAATTCCAACTTTCCACATTTATTTTTTATAACATCAGGTATGCACAGCAGGTTCAATGGCTGATTGACAGCTGCGTTTCTGAACGATCTGAAACGTACGTATCGCTCATACATACCACGGTAATCGCCACCAATATTCTAATAGCAACAATTTTCGATATTTGCTCAAAATATTAGGGTTTAAATAAAGTGGCACTGATTCCTAGTCAAGCATGATCTATTGGAAACCGTTCATATGTGTAATGTAAGTCGGATAATCGTGTAATGGATATTGTAGCGGTTAGTGTTGATGTGTCCATTGAATACCCGTCAGGTGAATGTTGTTTACGGTGTAGTAAAGGTGTAAGGTAGGCGGTTTCGATATGCACGAGCTTTTGAAGCATGTTCTCACTGAGCGCGACCTTACCCGCGCCGGGGATATCTTCGCTATCCAAGATACCGACATCGTCGACGATCTTAACGAAGTCGTAAGTCATTATTTTCATAGTTTATTTACATAAAATTAGCTCGGCCTCTGGCCCACTCATAATATTAGGAACTAGAAAATATGTAAATTAAAAGTTATGTCAGACCGAAACCAGTTTTGTAAGCATTTAAGGATCAGCAATGATTGAATTTGGGTTTATGTAGGAATTGGTCATCATTTCATTACATATTCGACACACACATTCTTTAAATTACGGGTATTTGAATTATATTTACATAATAACTACTTAAAGGTTGTTTATATTCAAATTATAATTACTTCAATGTATAAATTCCGAGTTTGTAAATAATGTAAGTAAATACATGCGGAGTTCAGCAAAAGGAAGCCTAAAATTACATACTTAAAAAAGTCATCATCATTCATCTAAATAATAATATGTACATTTATGGGTAGATAATATTAATGATATGTACTGGGTAATTGCAAATCAAAACAGTTATCATTTCGTAGATGTGATAAGGTTTTGTAGAATTTTGTTATTAGTCTGCTGTAGATTGATTTGACTTTCTTTTAATCTAATTTTTAAGGAGGCTTTGACTAGTCTAGCCAGTCATGACAGCCTCATAGTAGCATTCCTACGTTTACTCATTACATTTACAGATTGATTTGACTTTGAAAAAATAAATGAGTTATAAATGAAAATATTTTTTATTTTTTTTTATTTTATTTATTTATATTAAAAGTGAAACCAGGATGATCTAAGAAGTGTGCATCATAAACTGGAATGGCTATGAAATTTATCTATTTATCTATCTGCGTCTTCTGTTATAAATAAAAAGTTGCAAAAGTTCAGGGAATACTGACAAGGTTTTTTCAGGCAGTACGAAGTTTACCGGAACAGCTAGTAATGAATAAATGTTTTTAATAAGTTATTAAAGTTCAATCGGAAATTGTATTTATATGTACCCATTTCACGGTTAACCCACTCTTAGAATAAGTTAACTGAGAGATATAATATGTATAGTTTTTTTTAGTTAAAACAAATAACTGAGATATCATCACGACCAGACTACTGCAGAAACGACCGCGACCAAGCCCTGATAGAGATATGTGTGACAAGAGTGACATCATGTGTGAAGGAGACAGGAACACTGGACAAGTACTGTCGAGCTTTAGTAGAGTTACTAGAGTCTTGTCTGCATCACAACCTGATGCCACTTGGTCACCTCCGGGACGATGATCCACCTCATGCTAAGATTGCATCAGATATAATAGCATGCATTGTTTTGGTAAGAATTATAACAATTTAATAAAGGCATACCATTTTTGTTTAAATCTTTATCTAATCTCATGTCGAAAAGATCTAATTATAATTTCAAAATTTGGCATATAAAGCCTATGCTTATGATACAGTAGTATAAAAAATTAAAAAGTTATTTTATGATACAGATCTTCTATGAGATTTTCTCCAAAACTGTATCATAAATAAATTAACTTTTTTAATTATGAAGAATAAAAAAGTTCCTTTTTTTAATCTTAGAAATACAGTGTATAAAATCTATATCTATCTATATATATAAAACAAAGTCATGTGTTGGTTATAGATTAATGGCTCGAGAACGGCTCTACGGATTTCGCTAATTACTTTTTGTTGTGTTCGTTTTTATCAGGAGATCAGAAATGATCCTTTCATTTGAATGAAAAAAAAAAACATGTGCGAAACATTATAAAAATTAATGCGGTACGAAATTTGCCGGTACAGCTAGTAAAGTATAAAAAAAGGAAAATACGGCTAAAGACTTTCGAGCATACCACAGACCACACTGCCTTGTATTATGTAAAGGCTGCTACACACAGTGCCGCCGGCGGGTTGCGCGAGGTGCCGGCGTCATTTCATACATACATGACTGTACAACCGGAATGATGCTTGGCGGCTATGCGCGGCCTAAGCCGGCGGCTTGTATTGCCGGCGGCAGTGCCCCTCGGATAAACCCGGCGGCACTGCCGCCGGCCATGCCGCCGCTTTTAGACTGAAATTTAGTGACTATACCAGGGCTGCTCGTCTAAAGGAAACCTCGTAAAGCTCAGCCCACGGCGCACTTATAAGCTTAGAATTTTTCACGGCTCCTTAACTTTGCAAGTCGAAATAGTTAAGTTAGGCAGATACTTGCCAAAGCTTATTTCTTTAAAACTTATGCAACAGTTTTATAAAATACTATTATAGATAAAGAAAAAACATTTTAAACATTAAATCTAAGTATTATCCAATATAAATCGTAAAAACAAAAAAAAACTAATAGGCAAAGGTTTTTAATTGTGGTCAAGTTATGTTCATAATTATTACATCTGATTTAGAATACATCTTACCTTGTTTCGATAAATGAATGCAGCATTTCTATGGCTGAATATCGTCATATTCAGCCATAGAAATTCAGATCCTTTGGCGCTATTTAGAAACCTATCTCTTTCTCTCCAGGTATCATTTCCTGTGCAATCCGAGAAGGAGCACTACAGCAATAAGAGCGTGATGGAGCTATTTCTGCCAGTTGCCGTCCAGTTCTTACACAAGGGCAACCGCGAGATCTCACGACATATGGCCCGATATCTGTCTCTCGCCGCGGTAAACCACGCCGTGTTGTTGAAGCCTCACGTGCAGACGATAATGGACTCTATTATGTCCGGTAATTAAGGCGATTTGGGGTTTTACTGTTTTGTCAAAAATTGCACAGAAATATTGTTAATAATATCTATATAATAATCAGTCTCCTTTTGTACAATTATGAGCCTATTGATAGTCTTCTGTTTGTATATGATACATTGAAACTACTCAACGGATTTAAAACAGTTTATGAATAGAGTGATTCAAGAAGAGGGTTTATATGAAGGTATGCTAGCGACCTACCACGGTTTCTTACGGGTGCAACGTCGATACTAACGTAGCAGTGTGGATCCGCTATTATATAGTTTATTTATTAGTTGTCACTAACAAAACATAAATGATGTATCCATTCTAGGCAATTACCCACTGTGTCGCATCCTGACCAATCTATACGAAGTGTCCCCCGAGCCCCTGGAGGGTCACGCGTCAGCACTAGTGTCACTCCTACCGCACGCCGAGCCCGTCGAGAAGAACTCGCTGTTCACGCTCTTCGAACACATCGCGGTGAGGAGACCTGAAGCGCTCAAGAACTGCGTGCCACAGCTCCTCTCCTACTTGTGTCCACACACGGCTAATACTAACGACCCTGGGTGCATGTGTGTGGACATACTGCAGGTTCGTTTTATTTTAATTTTTTTGTGTTGAGAGTTTGACAAGTCTCGTCAGTCATATAAGGTGACATGATTTGACAGTAGTCTACCCGATTCAACTAGACTAAGTATGCTTAATATCGCGCACCATACATTATTATGAACACGGTCATACGAAACCAACAGCACATGGTCTCGTATGGCGCGCGTTGTTCTGTCGTGGGTTGTATGAACAGCGCTGAAGGCCCATTCGCACGAGTTATAAAGCGCGCGTTTAAAAATAGATCAAATGTATTTGTTTACAAGTCAGCGGTTCTAAAACGTGACGGTTTTTTCAGTTCCGTGTTGGATTTTAAACGCTGGGTGTTGAGCGTAAACTGTCGGTAAAAAAAGTGGCGTTTTTTAAACACTCGTTTAAAAAACGTCGCGTTTTTACAACTCCCGTTTGAATGGGGCCTTACTGGAATGTTTGTGTTCAGGTGGTGAGCTGTGTGTCAGTGTCGCGCGTGTCTCTAGTCCTGGAGCACGCGGCGGGAGTGAGGAGAGGGGCGAGGCCGCCGCACGCCTCTCCGCGTGCTGTCGCACTCGTCGCGCATATACTCACGCAGCTTGGATACACTGGCAGGGTGAGCGAGCACACACAAACACTCATACACATATACACACAAAGTCTAAGTCCCCGAAATTATACACTAATAATGGCGCAATTACACTTTGTCATTAGCTTGTATTCAGAAAAACAGCTAGCCTGTCGCCTGCTGTGCCTGTATGTCTGTCTGTCTAACAAATTCATGACTTTTTGCTCTCTTACACTTAAATTATCGTGGCACTAACATTTATTCAACAAACTTGGAATTTTTTTGTTTTTTTTTTCTATCGTAGTCTCAAACTGCACTTTAATCCTTGCAGTTTGTATAGTAAGTTTGATAATAAAGTGTATACATTGTCGTGGTAGGAGCGTGCCCAGGAAGCGCTGAACTTCGTGGTGGAACGGCTGGGGAGGGCGGGGGAGGGCGAGGGGCAGGGCGGGGGCGGGCAGCAGGCGGCGCTGCTGCGGGACGCCACGTCGCTGTGCAGCGCCTTCCCCGCACTCTTCACCGACAAGCTGCTCACCGCCGTCAGGGCGAACCACAGGTGGGTACGAGCGTGCCACGACTTACAGTGACGCCACACGATGCGATTTCGATCCGGTTGCTGCGTCGGCCCGGTACCGCACCGTTTTAGTTCCCGATGACATGTCATATGACAGCTTGTCATATGTACAGATGACAAGCTGTCACATTGTACTTTGTACTGCACCGCACCGATACCGTACCGCGTGGACTCAGGCTTAAGTTGTATGCGAACCTAGCGGATGTCCACGCATAAACAATTTAAACAGGGTGCGTCTCATAACGTATAAACTCATTTAGTCTAATTTCATTTTATTATCGTTCATAAGATATAATCAACGTGAGATAATTATACCGACTGTTGATATAACTTCATTACAGATAACATTTATTTATTCTAAAACTTAATTAGTATAACGTTGTTTGATATAACGTTTATGTAATCGAAAATCGACAAAAATATATTGTTTATTTAATCGAAAATCATTAGGTCTAACGTTTAATATACATAAAAAACGTCATTATGGTTAACACCCGGACTCAGAGTACCCCAACTCGGATATTCGGTTTTTTTTTAAACCACCCGAAAACCCGTCGACCTGTCTTTTGCGGATTTTGGCGACTTGAGACTTTGGCGGATTCCTGAACTTCGCAACTAAGCGACGTGTGAATGCAGCTTTACAATGACAGATTCTTACAGACTCTATATTTGTACTTACCTCGTTGCTTTGCGAATCTGGCAATAAAAGTAACTGCAAGCATGGATAATGACGTTCATAAACGTTCCTATCTGGTTACTATGTAACCGAAGTTAATAAATATTTGGAAATTCGACGTCTTTCATTTACGCACACACCTTTCTGGTTAGGTTGCATATAACCTCTAGTGGTGTATACAATACAACTTACATCATATTTTTTCAAAACAGCAATCGCCCAAAATCTGGTTCGAGTCAGGGAGAGATCAACCGGACGTCGACAGGTGTTACTATTGTAAGACTAGGAGGGACACAGACTCAAGTAAATCACTCGGCGAATGGACCCAACGTGGGACCTGTTAGTACCACGACGGGGGCGTCAGGAGCGTCAGGGGCTCCAGGGGCAACAAGTGGGGGATACGCGCGACGGGCAAAGTTGGGTGATTCGAGAAGTACTGGCCGACTGCATCCAGGGCCTGCGCCACATAGAAGTATGACGAGGCTTAATGTTGCAGGTACCTTTGCGATAATAATGTTTGAAAAAAAAAAAGATGTCGTGTCATCTATAAAGACGCGCGAAAACTATTACATCTATAAAATCATGAAAAATTTTTTTCTTTAAGTTTTATATTTTGATTATTGTCAGTCTTCGTAAATGACACTTACAATTCTCTTTGTACACAAATTTGTTTTTAAATATAAATCATCATTATCATCATCCCCACTGCAGTCCACTGTGGATATAAGCCTCTTCCACTACACGCCACCTTACTAGATCGTGGGCTACTTGCACTCAGCCAGCGCCCGCTATCCCACGTATACCGCGGGAGTCCCACGCTACGCTTGCCGGTTGGTGATTATAAAGGATTTTGACATTCACTATAATGGTTATTGGTCAGCTGGCATAGCTCAGCCAGCGTCGACTTTCGATCGATATAATATTCACTAATATCGAATAAATACTAGTAGATAATCAACTTCTTTGTTAAATCGTAAAATACCTATAAAGCTGCATGTCGCTAAATGAGAAAAGGGTTGTCAAGAACAGACTTCCTTTAATCATAGGACATACTACACAGAACTTAACACATCAACGACTGCCCCGCGCTCCTTCACACCGCGTCTCACAGTTGTTCCGCCACGAGTTGACTCGCTATTAGTATTTTGTTACAAAACATGTCATTAGAACGAAAGAAGAAAGAAAGAATTAAATAAATTTATTAAACACAGCACACCATACATAACACAAAAGAAAAAAAAGAAATAAAAGGTACCTTACCTAACCTACTTACTAAAAATATTAGAAGCTGTGCGCCGCATACGCACTCAGACTGCATTGTGCGGGAGCAGTGTCTCATACGTACAAAACAAAGTCGCCGCTCTATATGTATGCGTAGATCTTTAAAACTACGCAACGGATTTTGATGCGGTTTTCCCCAATGGATAGAGTGGTTCCCGAGAAAGGTTTTTAGTATAGAATTTGTAGAGCGGGTGAACCCGCGGGCTTCCATTAGACTAATTTATAGGTTATAGACATACCTATAGATTTAATATACATACCTATGTAGATGCTCTTGGAACTGCTTATCCGTCAAAGAAGTGGGATTTCCGACATAGCCCAAGGAAGTGCCAGTGGACCGGTCATAATATTTATGGCATATGCATCACAGATAGGTGCAATAGATGCTGCGTATTTGCATGAAACCAAACGTAATTGGAGTTTACTCCTTAAGAATCGATTTTCATATATAAGGCGCCCGGTATGAGAAAAATCCGAGGGGTAAAACCTACTAACAAGTAACGAAAATCGTGTCACGTTATTGGTTGCGCACCTCTAGTGCGCAACTTTCTAATTTGTTATGGTTAGATACTCGTACTTAAGGAGTAAACTCCAGTCGTGCGTCGGAGCTGACACACACACTTTTTATGGTTAGATACTCGTACTTAAGGAGTAAACTCCAGTCGTGCGTCGGAGCTGACACACACACTTTTTATGGTTAGATACTCGTACTTAAGGAGTAAACTCCAGTCGTGCGTCGGAGCTGACACACACACTTTTTATGGTTAGATACTCGTACTTAAGGAGTAAACTCCAGTCGTGCGTCGGAGCTGACACACACACTTTTTATGGTTAGATACTCGTACTTAAGGAGTAAACTCCAGTCGTGCGTCGGAGCTGACACACACACTTTTTATGGTTAGATACTCGTACTTAAGGAGTAAACTCCAGTCGTGCGTCGGAGCTGACACACACACTTTTTATGGTTAGATACTCGTACTTAAGGAGTAAACTCCAGTCGTGCGTCGGAGCTGACACACACACTTTTTATGGTTAGATACTCGTACTTAAGGAGTAAACTCCAGTCATGCGTCGGAGCTGACACACACACTTTTTATGGTTAGATACTCGTACTTAAGGAGTAAACTCCAGTCGTGCGTCGGAGCTGACACACACACTTTTTATGGTTAGATACTCGTACTTAAGGAGTAAACTCCAGTCGTGCGTCGGAGCTGACACACACACTTTTTATGGTTAGATACTCGTACTTAAGGAGTAAACTCCAGTCGTGCGTCGGAGCTGACACACA
This sequence comes from Nudaria mundana, assembly GCA_963556515.1. Lineage (NCBI taxonomy): Eukaryota > Metazoa > Arthropoda > Insecta > Lepidoptera > Erebidae > Nudaria > Nudaria mundana. The sequence goes on along the minus strand of OY748292.1, from coordinate 21,708,694 downwards.
CACTTTTTTTTTTTAACGTATAAATGAATCCGCATCTAAAGAGGAGCATTGTTCTCCATTTTGGCACGCAAAGTACACACACTCGGGATCTATGTGTATAGTATGTATGTGCATCATCTGTATAATATTGTCAGGTGGTTCTGTGGGTGGTCTACACAAGAGTATGACGCGATTATCTTCGTCACAACAAATCAACACACCGCCTAATGGCACCACCAATACAGGTACGTAAGCCTTTCACTTTTTTATAAAAAAAAATCTCTATAGTATATGTAAATAAATTTAAAAAATACTAAAAAATGTCGTGTATCACAAAGGTTCAGTTAATGCTTGTACTACGCTATCGCACTCGCTACACATCTGTATATCAGCACTAAGAGCATTGCGTCTTCTTGGTTTGCAGTTTACTCGATCGTAGAAAACTTCGGTCACGTGACCAATTTAACACATTATTATTAATTTTTTGTGAAATAATTGGTTGTATATTGGTTGGTGCTCTAATGATATCTACGTTGACTGTGCTCTAGGCATGCAGGATTTCTGCTTCATATATTATTTTGTCTATATATCGTCTATTCGTGATATTTCCATGATAATTGTTAGATAGCTTTCCAGTTTATTATTTTCTTCATACTGCAGACTGCCTCTATGGCGTAGTTGGTTAAACGTAATACCTATGGAAGACCAGGGTTCGCTCCATAGGTCGGATCAAATGTTTGTAAATATAAAAATTGAGTTATTTGTATTGTTTTTTATTTTATATTTAATAAGTATTTGTAACAGTTATGTAGTTCTCACAGTACCTACAATATTTGCTTATTTGAGACTAGATAGCATGATAAACTATAACTATTTAAAATAATATCTCGTTGTATTCATTTATTACAACACAAAAACTATTTTAAATGAATGAATGTGGCTTAATATACAGGGTGTAAAATAACATTTAAATTCTATAGCATCGAGTAGCAAGCCGTCAATAGCGTCTAGCGGCGCGGTGGGTAGCGGCAAGTCTAGTGGAGCCATCACTGTCACCACCATCTCCCCACAACGCGTACTGCGCCCCAACACCAGGTCCCACCATCATCATAATATTATCATTGGACCTTCCATTTCTAATGTAAGTTGATCTTTGAAAGCTCCTTAGATTTACTGGTGCCTAACTGATACATACCTGCATATAATTCAAACAGCAAAATACGCTTTAAAAAATTGTCGGTACGTCATTCAGTATAAATGTTAATGAATCTTTAATCGTTAGCGAACCCAAAATGTTACCTTGTAGAACACCATTTTTGTTCTCGACGTCAGAAAATTTAGATTATTTTATATTTAGCCTTTCGATGTCTATCAATAAATTTGCTATGTTTGAGTTAGTGCACATCGTCGGGGACAATTTTTAATTACTATTTCCTCATTATTCATTATGATATATTAGGTCAAATGCCTTTGACTTACTCTCACTGAATTATGATTAATTCTTACTGACACTTTAATTACACTGTTTTATGATTTCAAATCCTGCCCATACCTATCACACGATTTATTTTCGAACTTCTTAGAAACATTAAAGGTGACATTAAACGTTTTCACTGTTCAGTAATAAACGTAAGTCTTAATTACTTGTTGGCGTATTATAGTAAAATGATAAAAATCTACACATAGCTTTTCTACCAGCCAAAGTTTCACGTAAGTATTTTGTTACAGAACACAGGTCAAACAATAATATCTGGACCGTCAGCATTACAACCACAATCGATATCTGTCAACCCTCTCACATCCGGCAAATCTTCAGATGCTTTAACACCTATCACTTCATCCGTATCCATTCAACACTCGAACACAGCACTAGGCAACGTGTCCATAATCACACCAGGAGCGAACACACATACTTCTTCTGGACCTAATACGAACCCGGTGTCGATAACAGGGCCAGTAACAGTGACATCTCGGCGTGCCAACAATACTAGTGTTACAATGATAAACACTAATTCGAATAACAATTCGAACTCGAATCATAGGATAAGCGTATTCGAACCGTATCCTATGCGAGATACAGTACAACACTTCTGTGAGAAACATCTGGACAAGATCAAGGCGTACATGGACAACGTGTCGCTAAGGTTACCGCCACCAGCCAAATGTACCATCGAAGGTAAGGTTACTTATACTATTTGTCTCTGTTCCTTCTTTCAGAGTTGCACTGTTGCAGCTCCACATTAACTGCCAGAGAATGAGTTTTCTTTCTCATTCCTCATACAAATCAATTTTCATAATGTAGGATGCGATATGGTATCTCCTGAGGCTATCAAGATTAAGTACATTACGGCCTTAGCGGCAAAAGTGGTGGTATTCATTCTTTAGAATTCGCACAAACTTTTTAAATTACAGACATAGTTTATTTACTTCTTGTTTTGACCTCGATTTGATATTCAATTTCATCAATCTCCAAATAATTTTTAGGATTCCGTATATGGTAACCGTATTACTGAGACTTCGCTGTCCCTCAGTCCGTCCGTCTGTATTTAGCTGTATCTCATGAACCGTGATAGTTAGAAAGTTGAAATTTTCACAGATGATGTATTTCTGTTGCCTCTACAACAACAAATACTCAAAAACAGAATTAAATATTTAAGGTGGCTCCCATACAACAAACGTGTTTATTTTCCTTTAACACTCGACACTGAATGCTGTCCGCCTTACGCAGAGCGCCGCAGCAAGAAGCAGGCGCGCCTGGTGTTCGCGTGCGGGCGCCGCGGGCCGCACTGCCTGTACGCGCGCGCGCAGTTCTCGCTGCGCACCCGCCTGCCGCGCGTGTGGATCCACCTCATGTTCCTGGCGCTGCAGGCGAGGCACCCCGCCGCGCTGTCCTCGCGCGACCCCACCGTGGCCTCGCTCAAGCACTGCTGGGACATCCTCAAGTGCGAGAACAAGACCTTCCTCACGCTCGTCACCGGCGCCTTCCCGGGGATCAAGGTGAGCGAACCCGCTCGTCTAGTAGTGAGTAGAGAGCAACCGTAGTAGTGACAGACTTGTTATACCAAACGCATTTTAATGTCGTCTCTGGGCGATGTAAGTATGACGTCACACGTTGTATTATGCCAGTTGCAAATGTGTACAACCTGGGGAGCTATTCCATTATGCAAGTATTGCCTCCAAGTATGACCTTACATTTGCAATTTGCATACTACTTGTACAAAATTGAACAAACTTGTATACAAATTGAACAAACCTGTATACAACCATTATACAGGTTTCTTCAACTTGTATGCAAGTAGGAAATGTGATGTCATGCTTGCATGCAAGACTTCCCTAATGGAATTGCATCTTATATTTGAAAGATAAATTAGCTTATCGAGGCAAAAACTTTATGTGTAGGTACTAAACAGAATCGAAATGTGACACCTGTTGTTTCTGCCATTAACAACAATTACATACAACGCCATCTAGTCTCAAACCTCTCTCGATATTTAAAGAAGTTTTTAGTTTTACTAAAATCGATGACATGGTTCCTAAAAACAGATCTTCGTATGTCTTATAGTTTCAGACTTTCCTGACTGACCCATACGAATGTTACACCCTATATACTAACTAATATTGTATTATGGTGTGTAGGAGCAAGAGATGATACTGAACGAGTTGCGTGCGGCGGGTTCTTCGACGTGTTCGAGGTGGTCGCGCGACGGAACGACGGCGCCGCGCTGCCTCCCACGCAGGTCTGACACCTCACACTTACTTGATTACAATAGTACCCAAAGGGCAAAACGGGACCTTATTACTAAGACTTCGCAGTCTGTCAAATCTGTCACCAGACCGTCTCATAGGTAGACACAGGTTCCACAGGAATCGTGCCGGAGGTCTGGAAAGAGGCGAACGTACAACCGATCCCCAAGAAAGGGGATCGGTCTGATCCGGGCAACTATATATATACTCAGTCATCTGCAAGGTGTTTGAGCTCCTCATCAACAAGCAGCTCATGCGATATCTCGAGGATCACTCGCTACTAAATGATCGGCAGTACGGCTTCAGGCCAAAACGATCAACGGGTGATCTTCTGGCATTCGTAACGCATGTCTGGGGTGAGGCTATGGAAAGGCACGGCGAGTCCTTGGCGATTAGCCTGGACATCGCCAAAACCTTCGACAGAGTCTGGCATGCTTCGCTCTTTCCAAGCTTCCGGCATATGGTCTACCTCCTCAACTGTGCAGCTGGATGGCCAGCTTTCTGA
>OY748292.1:21515383-21704266 GCA_963556515.1 Nudaria mundana | reverse complement strand
TCAATGGGGTACCGAGAACCTGGTCGAGTTCAATGCCCGCAAAACACAGGCGTGTGCATTTACAGCGAAGAAATCCCCTTTCCTTCCCCTACCCTCTCTTCAGAATGCATTATTACCAACGAAGCACAACCTTGAAATCCTTGGCATAGACGTTCGTCGAGAGCTCAATAAGAAAAACTACATCGAAAGATGTATTGGGCTAGCTTCGCAGAAACTAGGAATACTGAATAAGGTAAAGCGATTCTTTACACCGGACCAGAGGTGTCTGCTGTACAAGACGCAGATTAGACCCTGCGTCGAATACTGCTCTCACCTTTGGGACGGCTCCGCGAAGTATCTGCTGGACGCTCTCGACGCTATGCAGCGACGGACTATCGGTATTATAGATTGTCCGGAGGTAACGGGAAGCCTAGAGTCGCTAGCTCAGCGCCGAACAATAGCTTCCTTGGCCGCATTCTACCGTATTTACCACGGCGAGTGTTCTGAAGAGCTCTTCAATCTGATCCCACCCTCTTCCTTCCGATCCCGAACAACGCGTGCCGAGCAGAGATGCCACTCCCATACAGTGGATAGCATCCTGGGTTCTTTAAGCGGAGCGTGAAGAGGCACATCAGTAGGTCGTCAAGTTGAGGGCCACTCTCTATAGTATTGTGTGCTGTGAGAGTGGCCCACAATCGCTAGACGTCGTTACGACTTACCACCAGGCGGGCGGCGTCAATTTGTGAACTAAATATTTAAAAAAAAGATAAAAACACAGGCTACAATTTATAAAGATACGGCGACGGGAACAATAATCACGCAGACGAAGTCGCGGGCGACCACTAGTATTTAATAAAAATGTTTTGTAGGCTAATAAACCGTATTATTGTTTATGAACCAAGTTATACCTGAACGATGTCCCTATATATGAGAAGTAGACTAAGTATCTAGCTTTCATTGTATTGATTCTCACATCACACAACAATACGTGAAAAAAAGAGGCACCACCAAAAACAAAGTTTCATTTTGATGATTTGAGTTATTGAGAACAGTAAAGTTAGGTTATTATTAAATTAGATGTCAAAACAATTTTTTGTTGTAAATTTGCCCATTCAAGAGACAGGCTAGAGTCCTAAGACCATACTGCTCTGTCAAAACAAATAACAAAATCAGTTTTTTTTTATTTTTTGGGATAAACCAACAAAGGTTCATCAGGTCATATTAATGTCACACCGCCGCCTTAGCAGGCGTTCCCCTCGCTCACATGATTATGACCTATAGGTCATAAGTTAGAAATAAAACAAATTGGCGTCTTGACAACTTACTAGACTAGATCTAGTTGCGCGGCTATTGTCATCCCCAAAAATGCCAACCTACTCAGTTTTTTGTTGCAAAAAAAGGTCAGGCACATCTAGTTTACAAAAAGATGGTATTACCTTCCATAGGTAACTATTTTTAATTAAATAATAATACAAATTTCTTTGTTTATAATAATCAAAGTCTCATTATTTCGGATTTTTCTATCAACACGAAGTCGATCGTTTCATACAATTCGCAAATCAGTCAAACATGTCAAACGACTGACATGGGTGTTGCCATGGCAACAAATACACAGTTATAGTGTCTGTATCGGAGTGATGTACCAAGTTAGGTATCGATAAAATACCTTGAAAATGCAAAGAGGTGCAATATAAATTACTGGTTTGAATATTATTTAAATTACGTAGGTCTGTATATTATCATCTTGATTAAGTATAATATAGATAAAGGTTTTGATAAGTTTAATAGGTATAATATTGAGTCTTGTTGTATATTTTTTTTATTATACTGAAGAATTACATTACCTAATAAATACTTCGACGATATTTTTGTTCATTTATTTATTACAGGTTTCCGAAAGATTCGAGAGTAAGGGAATTATGGATATTGTTTTGTAACAACAGACGTTTGACAATGTTAACATCAATCTTGGATGTTGTTTACTTGTTTTATACAAAATTACATGTGCCTTAATGAAAAAAATATCAATTGGATACGTTGAATTTACCGTCCAAAACGTAAGATAGGTAGAAACTGACGTTCCACTTAATGGGCACATGTTGCAACTCATTGAATCTACGACGCGAAGTTCCTAGGTCTGGTTATCGATGTCTAAACTACAGTAGAGCCTGACTGACTGAGTGACGTATTTGTAGCGAGTATTTTCAGTTCTGCTACAAACACGTCAGTCATTACATAAAATAAATAGCAAGTAAAAAAAAATTAGGCATTTGAGTAGCTGTATTAAAATATTTTATTGTACCCGGCTTCCACAGTACAATTTGAATAACTTACAGCATTCTGCTGTGGGATAAATGTGCTGATATAAATGTCCCATTTTCGTTTTACAAAAGCGAGCCGTTAGATCTATAGTATAAACTTGGCCCAGCCACATTCTAACTGTTGTATAATATAGACCGTTTTCATTCAATTGTAAGGTACGGTACTTGGAGACTATAGTGTTACTTAGACTTAGTTGAGTTAATTATTTCATTACTTTACTATTTTATTTTTATAAAATCGGTGCTGTACTCGTAGTGCCCTTGCCCTCATTTTATTCTCCATCGAGTTGATGCTACTATATCACTAGTGTTAACGAAAGTGACCAAAGTTCATTCAAATGTTTGATTTTATGGGGTAGGTATTTATTATACATATAGAGTGTAATATTTATATGGGCAGCATGGAAAAGTCTGAAACTATAAGACATACAAAGATCTGTTCTTAGTAACCATGTAATCGATTGTAGTAAAAATAGAAAACTGAATTATGACATTAAGCATTATGATTTAAAAATAAACTGTATACATAGTCCACTGTATACAGCTATAGATATACCCTGTATACAGACTCTTCGATTTTATTTAGTTGTTTAGATTTATATGATGTATAGGTTTGATATAATACCTACCCTAAGTTACAAATAGCAAATAAAGTCACACTTTTATAAACAACATCCACCTTGGTATCATTTTTGACACCTGATTTTAATAGTCGATTTTGTCAAATTTATCGTTAAAATGTATCGACACTGTTACATCAATAGTGGGCGGTAACTTTTGGTAGTGTCATTATAGTGTTATGATATAAAATGTATATGTATGTGTTTGTGAAAATGTTAATGTGGTATTCTTATTGTCATGTGTGAGTTTCGTAGTGGCACCCGATTGGGTTTGAGCGTCTGAGAATGTGTGCGTGTCGATGACCCCCCCGCACCAAACATGCTAGACTTTTATGTATCGGGAAAATGCATAATGCCTTGTCCCGTCGTATACGGCGACAGCGTAAACGACGCCCGCGTTGGTCTATGTATTAATGTAGTCTTTGTTCAAAACAAAATTTTTGTAACATTCTAGTTTGCAGGCTTCATACTTTTCAGTTCTGACACGGGACCATTTAATTTTATATGTTTTATTTTATGGTTTGGCTGGTGAAAGCGGCAATCGGATCGGAAGAGATCTTTGTCACTGCCACAAACGTGTCATGCGTGTCATTGTCATATCATATCACTAGGTACCTACTTATACTTTTTGTTTTCATTCATGCCAAAATGGCACAACGGACGTGGCATCTGTTTACGTTGATAACATTATTATTTACAATTTTATCAATTGTTGGCGATGTTTTGTCGTCCACAGCTACACCATGGTACGAGAATATGCCGGCGGTGACGATGGACTATAAAGTTCATATAGATGCAGGAAAAGAAGATTGTTACTTTCAATATGTTCCGCAAGGTGCTACATTTTATGCCAGTTATCAGGTACACATCCACCTTTTCTCTAACAATGCAATTTTTAGTAAATTTTTAGTTCATATAGCATCGACAACTAGTTTAAAGTTACTTTATTCGGTACTTTTACTATTGTCCCATTAGGTATTGAAAGGCGGCGACGGTATGTGTGGGTTTGCCATCCGGCACCCCAACGGTAATATAGTTCACCCATACGAATGGAGGCAGAGTGCAGAGTATGCCGATCAGACATCCTCCGGCGGCTACTATTCTGTATGCATTGACAATCAGTTCTCAAGATTTGCCGGAAAATTAGTCAATTTATATTTGTCGGTAATTAGGTATGACATGTGGGAGAAATACGCTAAGGAAGTGGAGGAGCTGGATATGAATATAAAGAACTTTACTGTAAGTTACCAATTTATACTTTTATACTAATACTATAATGAGGTAAGATTTGATTGTTTGTTTGCTCAAATAAGCTCGAAAACTACTGAACTCATTTTCAAAATGTTTTAAGTAATATCTGGCTACTTTATCCCTGTAATGTGTTTCCATGGGAATTGGAACGACAATACTATAATATCACGCAGTCTTGAATCTTGGGAATCAGCTAGATATGTATATTTAAATAATGTAGCTTTATATTGGCTCAATCTCCGCAAGTCCACATCTAGTGCGCGGGTTTTGCATGTCTATAATGATTGACCTAAATCTATATGAAAAAAATTAATGGAATTTGCACATAATATTAATATCCACTTGAATGAAGCAAAGAACAAAGTTCCTAATAATATTATATGCTTATTTTTAAATTGACCAACTAGACGGTTTTTAAAGGAAATAAATATTTATAGATTTTAAAGAAATGTAATAGACAATTTTCATTTATTCAAGCATAGTTTAAATATCACTTTATTTTTCATTATTTTCTTCCTCTCATATTACTGTCGGGCACCACTGGAAATTCTCTGTGTGCTCACCAGAGGCGCTCGGCAATGGACGTAGGAGTGCCAGGCCACGGAATTAAAAAAGCCCTCATATTAATGTGCAAATGTGTTAATTTCAGAGTTCCATTCAATTTGTGGAGCGCAACATCAACGATATACTACAGTACCAGTATCATTCTCGGGCAAAAGAATCCCGGGACTACAACTTGTTGCAGGACAACAATGCTTACGTACTACGGTGAGTTAATTGAGCAAAGTTCACTAACTTCATCATTATCATCTCAGCCCATTTGCCACCCACTGCTGGGTATAGGCTTTCCCTAAAGTTGAGGCGAATTCAGCCTACATTGACCATGCTGGCCGGTCAGTTGTCAGGTTTTGTGTCCTGAGTTCAGTGTTACCAACTCCCAGATATATTTATCCCTAAACCTAGGTTGAAAACCCATAAAATTGGCAAATTTATAAAAAAAACCCCTAAATTTTGTATTAAAATTAGAAAATGTTATCAGGGTTTTTTTGGCAACTTTCAATTCAATTAAAACCAACATATTTCCAGTAAGCGCAGTCGCCACAGACAATAGGTAGTTGTGAGATTATAATTATTATTCTCATGTGGATTATAACGCGACATTTTATTTGTCATTCTCTCTACATTCTCGTACTTTTTACATGTCCTTGATAGCTTTTTCTCATGTAAAAACCCTCTAAATTTGGGGGGAAACCCCCTAAGTTGATAACCCTGCCTGAGTTTTTCTTCTCTAAACATATTCTAAATAACACAAATGTTTTTATTAGGGCAGTCTCATACACATACCACTGCCCCACTGAGGCAGTCAAGACAATAAACGTAACTGTAATTTACACACAACCATAGTGGTTAGTTCCCTAACTACTGGTAGATGGCGCTCTGAAGCGAGCCGTAAGTCGCGCACTGATAATGTGAACGCAGTTTTTGAAGTCTTGGGCAAGTGATGTCTTGGTCAGTTGGTAGAACATTCTTCCTGGAAAGGGAACAGTGGCTGGTTCAAGTCCAGCCCAGGACTATAGTTTTGCTCAAAAACCTTCCTTGAGAATCCATTGGTGAAAACCGCATCAAAATCCGTTGCGTAGTTTAAAAGATCTGAGCATATAATAATATACAGAACGGGCTACTTAGTTTTATACTATAGTATGATTATAGCACCAAATAAACTGTCTATCATTATTCTAATCTTCATCAGGTGGTCCATGGTGCAAATCCTAGCAATCGCCGCAACTGCAACATTACAAGTGTACTTTGTTAGAAAATTATTCGAGGTCAAAGACAATTCATCAAGAACAAAAATTTGAACACATCACTATCCACAACTAAGCATAATATCAACAACTAGGCATCAGCAACTCAGTACAATTGATCTTAACTGAATTCTCATTCCCATTTAATTTTATGTTATGAATGTTAAAACCGTATTCACACATATTGGACATCCGAAAATAGACAATAGACATACGAATCCGTTATGAGTACCTTTAGTCGCGAGAACCTTATTGGTTGATTCGGGAATCCGCGATGAGGATCCGATTGTGGAGATATTCGATAAGTATGAATACAGCCTTATAGCAGCTTTGGTTTTTTTTTATTTTTAATATTACGTTCATATTGTTTTCATCCTTTATGGACAGGCTAAGCTTAGACCATACTGCCACATCATCAGTTTAGTCAAATAGTAACAGACATTGCATATGGCTTGTGTTCATTGAGTATGTGAAATGTCAAAATTTGTTTCTAAATTTTGACATTTGCCGTAGTCTGTGGATGCTCAACTTGAAATTAACAATTCAGAAACATAATTAAGACAATAGTAACCAAATCTTTTTCTTTTTAATTTTTATTTTTATTATAGGCAATAATGAAACATTCCTAACCATGATTTTTATAACTTAATTTTAACAATTGCTTGAGATTATAGTAATATTTTTTTGACCTTTTTACCTAGTTGTAAAGATTTTATACATTGTACTTATTAACGCGCACATTGTTATTTATAAGTTTAAAGTACAATCTGTTCTGAAGTTATGAAAATGTGTTCATTTTTTTATTTATTTAAGATCTGAAAGACATTTTATTATTGATGCTTGTTATTAAAATAAAAAAGTAATTTTAAGCAGAGTCTATTAACTATTGGACAAGATGTTTTATCTAAAAGTAAATATATGATGTACTTAATATATTACTGGCTTTTTTATTTATTTGTCTAATAAGAGCACATATAAGCATTCTCTGGCGACGTACAGGTCCTTCTCTGACAGCTAGCGTCGACCTCAGACGATCGACCTAACTACGATATAAAATAATACATTTTTGAAATTTTCTGCTGAGTTTGGTTGGAACTCGACGACGCTGCTATGCTTTTAGCGCTGCTGGGGCTATTCGCATACATTTTAAAATGATGACCAGAACGAATTTCCCCTATCAAAGCGTAATTTTTTTTTTTTATGACTAAATTTGAGTGCGTTTGACCACAATCTTACCTGAATGTTAAGTAACGATGCGGTCTAAGATGAAGCACGCAAACTCAAATAATGCCTATTTACTCTTGCCTTGAAAATCCCAAGATTATATGTATCGGGGAACAATGACGCTGGAAGGGAATTCCATTCCTTTGCGGCTCGCATGATGAAAGAAGAAGCGAATCGAGAGGTACGAAGAGGTGGAATATCGACCACATACGGATGGAATCTCAGACCACGCCTTGATGTCCGATGATGGAATGGTGCCGGTGGAATTAATTCATGCAATTCCTGCGCACACTCTCCGAAATGTAACCTGTAGAAGACACACAGACTCGCAACCAGACGGCGATGGTCGAGGCTCTGAAGTCGGTTGCTTGTGAGCGCCTCATCGCTTATAAATTTTCTGGCGCGTCTGTCAATAGCTTCCAGGGCCTCAAGCTGGTAGCGGGCGGATCCATCCCAAAGGTGCGAGCAGTACTCCATGCAGGAGCGTACCTGTGCTGAGTAAAGACTAAGTAGTTGACTCGAAGTAAAATATTTACGCACCTTAGAGAGGATGCCTAGTTTTTTCGAAGCTGTTTTAGCCCTGGATTCTATGTAGCTTCCAAAGTTCAGGTTGGATGTTAAGTCCACACCAAGGAGCTGAAGATGCTGAGTCACAGGTACAGGGACATCCCGGAAAGTCTTGGTGGCCTTGGTGAACGGGCTCTTTTTAGCGGAGAAAAGACACGCCTGGGTTTTCGTAGTGTTGAATGTGACAAGGTTAGCATCGCCCCAGTCAGACACTGCCTGAAGGGTTAAGTTAGTGCGTTCAACCATTGCCACTCTACGATCGTCGATTTCCGGTTTCTTGGCCTTTGCGCTGGAGAAATATCTCTCTGCAACCGTGCTATCGTCCGCATACCCAAACATACCGGGTCTGAGCAGGTCGTTTATATGTAGCAGGAATAACGTTGCCGAGAGAACAGATCCCTGAGGTACCCCAGCGTTAATTGCTAATAGATCAGACGAGCAGCCGTCAACAACCACTCGAATAGATCGTTCCCTCAGGAAATCTGAAATCCAAGCACAAACATTAGCCGGAACTCAGTAGGCAGGAAGCTTGGTTATAAGGGCTTCGTGCCAGACCCTGTCGAAAGCCTTTGAAATGTCAAGTGACACAGCACGAAAAGACATACGGAACAGTCGTGTCAAGACAGGAGACAACTCGGCTGCGCAGTTCCTCAGAACAATGGCTGGAATACCGTCGGGACCACTGGCTTTATTTACATTTACAGTGCGTAGTATTTTGAGAACCTCCTTTTGATGAATGCGGATTTCTGGCATTTTGCAATCACTAGGAGGTAGCTGAGGTGGTGTTTTAGTACAGATTAGCCTTTTCCACAGCTGTGCATGTTTACATGCTTAATCTGACACTAGCTATACGACAAGTGATTTAGAAGTCCTGTGCAATGTCTGTATCAGCTTCTACATAGAAGGAAATAAACTATAAAGCTGGATTCAAACCTATCGGACATCCGCGCGAAATATACTTACGGACTCTGATTCCCGAATCCACCAATGAGAGTTTGTAAGTCTATTGTCTATAGGACGCACGATACAGGTTGCCAAGTATAAGTTGGAGTTCCCACAGGGGCGATACAATATACATAAATTAGTTCCATTTTATATACTTATACTTGGCAAGCTATACGAGTAAATACGGCTTAAATTACCAATTTGGTGATAGTGTACTTTTACTGAAGTATACTTTTTACAGTAGTCCTTTACTTGTGCTCATTGCAATAAGAAGATATTACTTTTCCAGATATGTAGAGTTTAGATAGTACGTTTTGTGCATATCGTTATAATGAAACTTCATATTGTTTAATTATATTTTATTTATCATAGGTACCATACATATATAACATCCATGATTTGATACATTCGTTACTTAACTCTATTTACACAATAATTTACTTAAGTACATTAGAAACGTAATACAATAGAATTGTTAATGATATGGTGCATTATTAGAGCCTAATAACTTTTCGACTAAATATAAGACTTGTACATTTTGACGACATAAAACATATCTACTTTGAAACTTCTTTCCATAGTGTTTATTTATTTATTTGTTTATTTATTTACATTTTCTAAAATACTTACATATCTAATTTAATTCAATTGAAAAGTTGCTATGTAATATTGAAGAAAATAGTAGGCAAGATGAGATTTTGAAACTATTAAATTAAGTATAAGAAAGGAAATGAATTATATATCTACTTGTGGCATTGGCTAGATGTGGTTATAAAGATATTTAATTTCTAGGTCTTTAGACAGTCCCTCGTAACATTATGACTAATATATATATATAATAAAATATAAAGAATCTGTGATGTATTTCTGGTTAGTTGCTAGACAAGGAATGTGACTATACCTAGATATTAATTCCATGTTCAACTCAACCGCTAATTATGACTAGTCGATTTACGAACAGCGGGCAAGTCTAGCGTTATTATATTGATACATAATACCTACTTAATATACTAATCGGTAAATTATCCTTACTAAATTATGTATATACTGTACACGAAGTGCTGTGAATCTCATACGTAACTGTACATTTCACAACTTAATCTACATTACGCTAAAGTAAGCAAATAAAAATCGCATCAGGTTGTGGTACCAAATATCAATAAGTTTTCAGACTCCTCTTTCCCATTGGGCTTCCTGCCTAATATTATACCTCCTAAGCCTAACCTCGAGACGTCCTCTAAAAAAAAATTTGTAGGACAACCTTTATTTTTGGAGTTTACTCCTTAAGAAGCGATTTTCATATATAAGGCGCCCGGTATGAGAAAAATCCGAGGGGTAAAACCTACTAACAAGTAGAGAGTTAGATACTCGTACTTAAGGAGTAAACTCCAGTCGTGCGTCGGAGCTGACACACACACTTTTTTAAATCGTTTTTTTGTTTAAGGTTTCATAAATTTAATGTTTCATTTAATATAAAGCCCTGTCCAAATTATCAGTCACATTCGAACGTAAACAATAGACGTACGGACTCTCATAGGCAGATTCCGGAAGTGGCCAAGAAGTCTCATTGTGTATTCATAGTGGATTCGGAGATCCGTCAATGACAGTCCGTAAGTCTATTATCTATGCGAGGTTGTCCGATAGGTGTGAATACGGCTTTAGGTTTTACTTTACCCACTTCAATCGAAAAGATTATACATAGCTCGTACTAAAATAATGATTAGGTAAGTATGATTGGTACTCCGTAGAAAATTGAAGAGCAGACGCCCATATGAGATGCAGTTCATACGCTAAAATATAATTATTCGACATTGTTTGTTATACATTTTGTAAAGGTTAACTACCTACTTACTCTGTTTAATTTCAAGTCAAATAGGTATCTATGATATTTATCTAATAAAATTCAAAAGAACAATACAATTTTTCTACTGTCGATAAATAATTTCATATTCCAATACTTTGTCCAGCAAATCGCAGAACTATCACAAGTAAGCACCTTTACTTAAAACGTGTAAGAACACACTATAAATACATACTAACTTACCAATACTTAACTTAGACCACGACATTGTAAAGGTAGTGACTGGACGGATATGCAGAGAATAATTAACAACAAAACGAAGATTCATTCGGACCAGACTAGTTGCTAAGACAGTAACTAAACATATCTCCAAAATAAAATCAGTAGATTATCTATTACCTTACTTTTTTTTTCTATTTTAGATTATCTAGTACTTTACCGAAAACTACAGGTTGCCAAGTATAAGTTGGGTTACCAACGGGGGCGCCACATTACATTGAAAAACGTCAAAAACAAGATTTCAGAACATATTAGTTCCATTTTTTGCCACGCGCCAACTTTTACTTAGCATGCTGTACTGGCGTAGTCCGAACTAGCCTTTACTTTCGAAGTATTGACTGAGTGTGGGTAGTTTTATAAATGTAGGTCAATTTTGTTGGTTGATTTATTTATAAAGCAATTATAAGAAAAATAATATATGTTTGTAATGAATATAGGCGTAAAGTCAACATTTTCAAATACTTAATCTTATACATAGTAACAATACACAGTTATCAATAGAACAATACTTAACAATCCATGTGAGATTCTGTGATGATTATTTTTTATACATTTTTACAATACATATCTATTTTTCATGTGTGAGGTGATTCAGTACCTACATTAAAAACAAAACAATATTCCCGAGTAGGTTTTAACCTATAAGTATGTAAGCACCTTTACCGGTTTTTCACATTTCGTTTCTTTCCTCGTGAATATAATTTCACTTATTACGTTGTAAAAATTATGTGACATTTTTTTCATCGTTATTCAGAAATTGCTCACTAAATGCCAATCACAACTTACGTGAAGCGCTACTATTATTATCTGTACAGTCATTATTAAAAGGTAGATTTACATTTTACTTTTTGTTTTACAACCCACGGATTACGCGTGTCTCTTCTTATTCCCCGTGCCCAGGTACGTCCCGGAGAGCGCGAGCAGGCGGTAGCGCTGGCGGAGGTTGCGCGCGCGGACGTGCGGGGAGGCGATCTCCGCCGTGTAGGCGCCCGGGAACCAGCCCGACTCGCCGTCGCGTGTGCGCTCGCCGTAGTACCAACCTGACGAATTAACAGGTTCTCAATATGTCTGTATTTTTTTCTTTTCATGTTTGTTATCTCAGAACTTTCGAGTGGGTCAATCGATTTTGATGATTCTTTTTTATGGTGACAATTTTTTGATTGTGTGAGTGTGTGTTTACATAGCTGACGACGTCTTACCTTCACTGGTCTTCCTAGTGACATTGACGACGTCTCCCTCGGCGAGTGGCAGCTCGTCAGGCTGCGCGGGCAGGTAGGCGTAGAGCGCGGCCACCTGCGGGCAGTCCCACCCCGCGTACACCGCCTCGCCCTCCAGCCCCGCCGGCGCCACCAGCGCCTCCGACCAGCGAGACCACGCCGTCTCTGAGCCGCACGACATTAACTGCAAACATACAGGTTGCTGATGTCGGTAACATCTGTGCCGGTACAGCGGGTACAGTACCTACACACTGACAGACACCTACAATACATATTGTACCGTAAGTGCATTTACCTATGCAATGCGTCCGATATTCGTCATCCGATTTCTCCAGATGCTTCGGATAATCCGAATAGAATCCGAGTCGAATCGAAATAGCTATGAAGAGACAATGGTGTATTAAGGTACTGGAGCAGGTGTCACAGCGACCACACAATTTTGTAACCCGAAATTTTGTCAGTAATTTTGCTGATAAGGGGAGATGTTTTTAGAACATTCCGAGGCTCATCAGTCATTCTGAGAACAGCTGAACTATAACCCCGAAATCTAGATGGTTCTAATAACTCAACACACTTCGATGTCCAAGCGATAGGTACCAGGAGATCAGCTTCATAGACAGTTGGTGATACATACCATCTCGACAGTCCGTCCCTCGTGGTTCTCCAGCAGCGTGATGAGGAGGGCGTGCTTGGCGCTGGCCACGCCCCCCGCCCCGCCCCCTGCCCCGCCCCCGTCGCTGGCGCACACCTCCAGCAGCGAGCGCGGGCAGTGGTCCACGCACACGTACTGCTCCTCGCTGTACATACACAGGGATCATATGAGTATAATATTAATAGGCATTTAAAAAAGGGGGCTAGAAAGAAAAAAGAAAAGAAAGAAGAAATGACCATGTAATGGCAAGTGCAGTGTTGGACGGTCATCTACCAGTTGGACCGATGACCTCGTGAAAAGCGCTGGATCTCGTTGGATGCAGGTGGTAATAGATTGGTCACTAATGGGAAACTAATTGAAGAGGCCTATAATTATGTTTAGTCAACAAAGGCTGATGCTGATGCGAATCCATGATGACTCATCATGTGACCGAAGCAATTTAATATGACACAATAGATGTGACGCTATTTATTGACATAGGTACGCACTCATAACATCGCTATGACAGAGTATACCTACGCTACTTTGATGAAGATGTAAGATCATGTAGGGAGAAAATCCAAAATGTCATAAGTTATAATTTTTTTTAGGTATAGCTACTAACCTCTTCCTCTTGGTAATTACAAGCAAATCGTTGAAAAGGAACAAATGCAGAGGGATCTTTGTGAACTTCTTGCCGAAGGTTAACTTCAACTCGTCAGACTTCCAAATCAGCTGAGTCATGTCACCAGAACGCACTAACCACCGAACAGGTCTGAAATGAGAAAGTAATAAAGTAGGTAACTTTTCTCACCTTCATTTTAAACGTCCAGAGTTACAGAAACATTAGACTCACTTTCGATCAGCAGTCCCACAAGCTGGCCACATCGACGGCGGATCACGAATATTTGACGGGAACTCTATAATATTGGCAAGTCTGTACATCTCCTCTATCCGCTCTGTATTCCTCGCACCTTCGTTACACTGGGATACGTAGTTGTTAAGCATGACCAGAGCTCTCGCACACGAGTGGTACTCATCATCCTCTGCTGCTAAGTTCTTGAGTACAGCGTCCATGAGTAGAGGCAGACGGGTCACACGCTGCATAGGTAACATTAGGAACGAGTGGAGGGAAAGTGACTGGCATGATGGGTGGCTCTCTAGTCTGAAAGTACAAGAAAATTAGGAGTTATTAAAGGGAGATTTAAGTAAGAGTTTCAAGGTTCCAAGCAGTCATTTAAAGGTCGATGTTTGTACTATACAGAAAGGAATGAAAGTTGAATGAAACCTTATTACTTATTGCCTAACAGGTGGTACTCAAATGAGCCAAAACTTAAGTAATCATCGTTAGCATCTCAACCCTGGATATTCTTGTCAATACTCCAATGATTTTAAATACAATGGATTTCGGATCATCGCTCAAAAGTGTCCGAACTAAAAGAGAAACAAAACGCTAAAAGAGAAACAATCGCGCGCCAGTCTTGATTTTGACAACTGAACGACAACACGTTGCACAATGCCGTACTGTATTGTAAAAACGTGTAAAAACTACGAAAAAAAAAGCAAATTGAAGACGGTGTATCATATTTTCAGTAAATAAGCTTTTATTTTATTATTTGCAATTTATTATTTCACTTAAAATACAGTATTTCGTCGATAATAAATTAAAAGACAAAAGTAAATATTGCAATCCAGTCCAATACCGAAGTACCTATCTGTCTCTTTCGAACTCATCCCAAGCTCAGTAAAAAGAAAGAGACCATTTCATTTTCACTGAATAATGTACTAACAAAATGACCATTCAGATTTATTCGGATTACCGATAGCGATAAAACTATTTGGAACAAAGATTATAGTGGAGACGCCTTGGCTCTTTATGATTTTTTTTTCGTTATATGAACCAACATCTATTTCAGTTTTCCTCGGGATCCAGTACACTGTGCACAATGGAAAAATATTATTGCCCTAGCACGGCGAGAAGAATATTTTGATCCAAAAAATAACAATCTTGTTTGTTCGGCTCATTTTATGGACATAACAAAAAGAGGTCCGATCTTTATGAAACTTGTACAAGAATCCCTTGATTGAATGGAGGAGATAAGCCCAAAAATGTTTTTAATTTTCACAGGGTATCATTGTTTTGTCATAAATATAATTACACATGTCATTTTATTTCGTGTATGTACTGTTATTTTCTTTTTATTTGGATTCTCGGTAATGTATTCCCACGGGAATCGGGGCCGAGATAACTATATCTCGCGGGCGGAGTCACGGTGATCAGCTAGTAGCCAATAATTTCGTATCCCAAAAATTAACCATAAGATAAAAATAAATTAATGATGCGCAGTTTTAGCAACTAATTCAGTCACTTGAAACATGGCTATCTTGTAGTAGACGTAGCGACATAGCGTTATGAAAATAGTAATGAAAGCGGAAGAACTTTGACACCCGCAAGAAGTTTGGCATTTATAATATTATAATTAGTTAAATTCATTAATTCCCTTTTTGTTATTCATACACTACAGTTACTTATTATGAAACTGACTCGAAAAAAAAAATCTTTGTCAGTCGTTAATTAGTTTTTCAGCTTATTTCGTCTAACATAAACAAGTAATTACAATTTATAAGATTATGGAATTTATTGTAGTCTTACATTAATTATTACGCCTACGTAGGTACATATCATGGAATCCTTAAAAGACTTTAACAAAATAAACCTACTCCATTGTTTCTATGTTCACGTAGTTCAAGTATAAGCTGCATAAGGTGAATTAGTCAGGCGGACAGATAGAAGCTACGTAATGCGATAAATTAGTGCAAACAAAAGTGAACACTATTCCGTTGAATCAAGGTTTAAATTTTAATATGAAATTTGTTTATATCTATGTATGCCTATGTATAATGTATAGGTCGACTCGGGACATTATTTTCTTGCGATTTGTTCTAGATCCTATGTCCGTTGTATTATAAGGTCTTTGCAATACTCCAATAAAATTTCAAATGTCATAACTTGAATTATTCTGTACCTACAAAGTGATAACAAACTTACTTTTTTACGGCATTCGTAAAAGCTGGTTTCGTCTGCAACCGCTGCAGTGCTTTGACCATCAGCGTTTGGTTCTCGCAGTATTTGACGTAGACGTCGAAGTGCTTTTCTGCGTGTGCCCGTACGATGTCGCAGATACCCTGGAGTAAGATGTTCTCCTGCCAGCATTTCTCCAACTCGTTCATTAGCAATTGAGAACATGTGCGAACTGGGAAGAATTGAAGAAAAAACATGCCTCAGTAATGATTTTTAGTTATAGGTTAAAGTATGTATTAGTCTCTGAAGTGGGATTTACCTGGTAATATTGTGGAGAATATAGTTTCCCAGTCCTCTCGGGGCATTATATGAGAATCTCTGAACGCTGGGTGTCCGATAAAGTTAGCCTCTAAGACGTTGAGGGAATTCAAATATGAAGCTTCTGATGTCAGCAACTCGAACTTGGCTTCTTGGAGACGCTTTTGAGCTGGTGCAAGGGAACCTGGACAATGCATTAAGGTTACCCTAATTGATTTATCTTACAATATCCAATATCCTTCAATTCTGGGTTCTTTAAGAGTCTTAAAAAATAAAAATAGACTATATAATAGTTTTTTAAGATCGTTATGGTGTGAGGTCCGCCATTTTAACTTATCATGTTGGAGTGAAGGACATCACTATCCTTGATCCCTCAGTTATAAGTACTTATAAGGATATTTTGATGAGTATTGGATTTTTATGAGAAACTTGATGAGATTGTTACTTATTAAGAGGTATTTACGAGTATTATACAATTTAACTAAAATTAGTAAATACCAGTTTCTAGATTAAAAATCAAATCGGTGAACTTACTGAGCACAGTAGAATTGAGGACTTCTGGCACTTCGCACCAGAGCGTGCGGGAAGGGCCGCGAGGTGCCACGAGCGCCATGGCTGACGGTCGCGGCGGGGGGTTCGAGCTGGTGGTACTGGGTGTGCTGCCCTGGGAGCCAGGGTCGTATGCGTCGGAATCTGAGTCCCCGGTCTCGCGGCACACGGACTGTAATTACGATTAGTTTTAAATTACTGAACAATTTGGAAGTTTATGTTCCGAAAATTTGCTGATCCGACCAGTATTGCAGCGAGACTTATCGTTTTGACATTAATAAAAAGGTGATGGAATAACTGCGGAAGGTTTTATCTTAAAATAAAAAGGAAGTGCGACTTGACAGTCAAGTTAAAAAAAGTTTCATCGCATCCGACTTGCTGCATAAGCCTTTTGAAACAATAATAGTACCTCGACTTTAGCCGCGTTGTAAAATTGGTAGAGTGGTTCGTGCGTGAACAACGAGTGTGGAAGTGGTGATGCAGGATGGGATCCCGAAGACGCTCCGGAAGACGATGATATGTTGCCAGCTTGATACAGCCCGGCTTCAGCGTACCTGTGCCGACAAAGAAAAAAAAAATGATGCTTAGTGTCATCGACGTGGCCTCTGGAAATACCTTCTGCGGCCGCGATATGGCAGAATTAAAAAAAAATGTTATCGACTATATATGGTCGATGTCTGTACATCGAAGATATAATAGAGAAACTGTTTCAACAATGGGTTTTAGAAATTTTGTCTGTTTTTCTGAATGTTTGAACACGCTAATGTCAGAAACGGCTGAACCGATTTGAATGCGGTTTTCAATAATGCGTTGTGGTTTATTCAACTTAACAACGGTTTGTTTTATTTCAATCGGTTCATAAAAAAAAGTTATGTCGATCTAAAGTAACACGCAGAACTTTGGGAGCCGCAGCTCCTGTATCGCAGTACACTCCCCCATTTTGCCATTACCTACTTCTGGTTTCACGTAGTCGGGGGCAGACCTATTGGTGTTACGGACCAACATTAATAAATCTGCCCCATTTCTTTAAATCTCGTCAATATCCTTTTATATTTAATTCATGTGATATTATGTATGCGAAATGTCATGTTGAATGTTGAATGAATGAATTTTTTTTATTGTTGCATCACAACTTTACGCTCCACGTTACACAAAGAGAAATGCTATGTTCAAATTAGTATAGGTACCTTAGTATTTTACACCTTACTAGTACGGTGTATTGCGCGGTGCTTCGCGCTGCACCATACGCCATAGGTTTTGGCCTATAAATTTTGACCTATGGCTAGGTCAAATTTTCGATTTTTTGGCTTGCCTCCAGATCGAGGGCTATCCATAGAGGGGTCAACCATCATTGGAGCATAAGCAGTTCTCGGGAGGTAAGGGGGACATTCCCCATTTCTAATATTTGATTTTGTAGTTCCTTGGTCTGTTGATCTGAGCGAGCCTTCACCATTTGGAGGGAACAGCCGGTGGGTCAAGTCCACCCCTACACTAGTCTAGTCAGACACTAGTCACTGGAAATACCTTCTGCGTGTGACCCAGAGACGGTCGGCAACGAAAGTGAGAGCGGATTTAAAAAAAAAGTCAGACACGAGTCGTTTTTGCGATTCAAATTATAATATTATTTGACAAAAAAGTGAGATCTGAATATTTCAGTACTTATGTAATCTTTTTCTTTGGGTTATCCTTCTGACGGGATTCCCGGCAATGGACTTTAAGGCGGAAATAAAAAATAAATTATGTAATATTCAATAGGGAACGTCATTGTTTAAAATCAATATCCTTATGATATAACAGCCATAAAACACATAAATAAGCCTATAGTACCTACACATTATTTAGTTTTATAATTAATAATATTATTTACGGTATATAGGTACCTAACTATAAATATCCAAATGCAGATAACATAATATTTTACTTATGTTTATAACTTATTAAATCACAGATATGGGGCACACTAAAAGTTTTGCACTTCTAGCTAATCTGAACTATTTGAATTTCGAATGTTATATTTTTTTAAACGTTGCAACCTTCTTAGTAATAAAAATAAACAATTGGCGGGAAATCATTTGTCAATTGTTTTTTATCACACATCAAAGTTCTACGTATGCAACGAAAATGGAATTAAGTCGAAAAGATTTTAGAGTGATGATTTTTTTATGATTTTAAAAGTTCTCTCTCTTCGCATGACTGTGCCGCTCGTCTCCAAAATGCTTTTGGGAGAGAAGCACCTTGTTTGAGCACCGTGAGGCGATGGTTTGCAGAATTTGAGAGAGGTCGAGTTTCTGTACATGACGAATTTCGTGAAGGGCGGCCTTCAACTGCCGTCAACGAAAATAATGTGGCTACTGTTAAGCGGTTAATTGAAGAAAACCCGCGGATTATCTATGAGACAAATCGAGGACTATTGGGGATTGGTATGAGTCAAATCCAGAAAATTTTACACGAAGAATTGAAAGTTCGGAAACTTTGTTGTCGTTGGATCCTTCATGAACTGACAGCGGAGTAGAAGCGGGCACGCGTGGAATGGTGCTCACAGATGCTACTGAAGTATGACCACGGACATTCTAATGCTGTTTATGACATTGTCACAGGAGACGAAATGTGGATTTATTGTTTGAATGTTGTTTGTTGTTGAATGGGTGTTTGAAAATGAGAACAAGCCAACAAAAGTGAGGCAGGCGAGAAACGTTGGTAAAAAAATGATCGCGTTTTTTTTCTCAGCTACGGGTCCCATCTGTACAATTCCACTTGAAGATCAAAAGAGTGTTAATGCCGAGTGGTATTCTATCATTTGTTTACCCAGGCTGTTAGAAAAAGTTCGCTAAAGACGACCCAAAAGCCGCGTTCTCCTACATCATGACAACGCTTCTTCACACACGGCCAACAAAACAAAGTCATTTTTAGCTTCCGAAAAAGTACATCTCGTCACCCATCCTGCGCATAGCCCCGACCTAGCACCCTGTGATTTTTGTATTTTCCCCAAAATCAAAGATTTGATGAGAGGTTTCACTTTTACCAACTCCGAAGAGGCAGTGATAGCGTTTAATCAGCACGTCGAAAACATGCCTTCAGATCTGTGGTCCACCTGTTTTAAAAAATGGTTCGATCGCATGAAAAAATAAAGTATTTTGAAAAGCAATAAACATAACATTTTGGTTTTAACATATTGTTTTTTTAAGTTACGCAAAACTTATAGTGTGACCTACGTATCTATACTATAATAATTTTATTAATTGTAATGGGACCTATTTTGCAACTATTATAATGGCAACTATTTCACATCGAAAGAAGAATCACGTAAATCGGATCATAATCAGCGTAAGCGCCTCAATCGGCGTAAATATGCTAACCTAGCATGTGATTACATATTTGAGCCGTTTGGAGTTGAGACACTGGGGTCATGGGGTCCGAGTGCTCGCCGCCTTTATAGAGACATTGCTAAACGCTTAATCGATGCTTCTCAGGACCAGAAGGCTGGCTTTTTTCTGGCCCAAAGAATAAGTATCGCCATCCAACGTGACAACACAGCCGCGGAGGATTTTTTAAACGATATTTTGTAATGTAAATATTTTTAGTATAATTATAATTATGTATATTGTAATTCATATTGATTTAATGATAATGTAGACTGAAATGAATTAAATTTTTGTATGTTTAATTTATAGGTAGGAAAACTGAAATATATTTCAAATATTGGATAGAAACAGGCGTTACTTGGCGAAAATCCATGACAAAGCGATGGTAAGTAAAATGTTTTAAGAAAAAACTTTTTAAATTTATAATAGCATTAATTTTTCGCAGAATTAAAAAGACAACAAAACGTCGACAATTGTTTTTTATAATAAAGAGGAATGATGATTTTGAAAATTCGTTCACTGATAAGTACGTAGCTACATTATCCCTGAGTAACATAGGCTACTTTTTATTCCGGTAATGAGTTACCACGGAGGCGCGGTAATCAGCTAAGTAGTTAGTAGCTGATCTTCTTTTTTAATTCCGCGGCCGCTCTCACGTCCGTTGCTGGGCGTCTCTGGTACGCACGCAGAATGTATGTCCAGTGGCGCCCGGGAAGTGGCGCCCGGCTAGTAACTGCTCTAGTAAATATCGAACGCCTTCTTACCTTCTACAGCAAAATAAATCCAAAAACATGTTTCAACTTTACGGAACACAATTTTTTTTCTATTTATTTCGGGGATTCGATAAATAAATATCATTTATTACTTAGATCAAATTTTGGATCTAAGATTTATTATAATGGTCAGTTAACAAATTGTAACATTGTCTAACAACGCACACGTTTGTAACACAACTGCAGTTAATTCAGTAACTCACGTATTTAATCTAATAGATAATAATAGATAGGTACATAGTTATCCTGTTGAACCGGTAGTGTTTAATATTAAACGTAAAATACACAGTATTACATACATATAATCAAGCCTCTTTCCCATTGGGATCAGCAGAGATCGGCGATTCCCACTTGCTACGATCTTGGCATATGTAGGTAAGTAGGAATTTCGTTTACTGAATCTTCGTAAGACCCCTTATTTTTCTCCTCCGAAGAGGCCACACAGGTGGCCAAAAGAACACGAGCCCGCCAGTCCACCACCGCGCCCGCGTGTTCAGTCTGTTTTCTTACTAACAAATTATTAAAATTATACCAGACTCAATCAATGTTATCAAAATCAGTTGTTACGCTTGAACTTACAAAAGTATTTATATGAGTTTTTTTGGTTCGTAACTAAGCTAAATAATACTGGTTCGAAATTTAAAAAAAAATTAAAACTGCGTGTTTTATAATATCTAGAGATCTAAATGACCTCTAACGGTATGATCGTCGTAGTTTAGTGGTAGATATAGCGTTCGTCCTCGTGTTAAGAAAAGGCCGCTGGTTCTATTCCAGCTAACAACAAAAAATATTAGAGTTACAAACTCATTGCTGTCAAATACAAACTATCTAGAAAAGAGATTTTATCATTTGGAGAGTAGGCATTGAAAGGCGCCAGCCGGCGCCTACACGCCGAGCAGATTGGCCTTCAGATACCTATATCCGTAAATATTTCAACACCGTAAGGTTGAAGCAGTACTTAGCTACTTACATATTATTTATATGTGTACAAAAATCCATAATTAATATTAAAAAACTGAACAGTATTTTTCTGACAACGACTTTACAAGTTCATCGGAGAGTTACATTACATTACATACCTGGAGATAAATAAATAAAGTATAACCTCAATGTTTTCACAATCTCACGTGAAGAGCAATTTAATAGTCCATTGAAATGTTACATGAGCTTTTTTTTTTTTTTAATTCCGCGGCCCAAGGCCGCTGCCGCTCTAACGTCCGTTGCCGGGCGTCTCTGGTTACTAGCAGAGGGTATGTCCAGTGGCGCCCGGCTTACCTCATGTAAGCCACCTTTGCATTTTTTAGAGGACGCAATTTTATTTTTGGGACATCTGTGGGGGTCAATAGAAGCTTAACCTCAAGTTTGTGGGGTCGCCACCCTTGTACTCCGGCCACCATCTTGGAAAAAGGGGTGAAAACACTTTTTTCGCGATATCTCGGAAACTATCCGTCTTACAAAAAATTTGTAATGTCATAATTGGTAGCAAATTGTTTTGCCTACAAATATGTTTAACTTTTTGCCCTAAATTTAAAATTAAAGAAGTTATAAGCAAAAAAGTGAGAAAATCTTTAACCACACACACCTAGTAACATTCATGCTGTATTATTTATGCTTTCTATTGTCGGCACTTGGTGGACATTCTGAATAAACTCACTAATACATTCCACAATTTTCATTATTATTTAAAATCCTGATCGGTTTCGCCCAATATATGGCATCATCAAAGGTATTCACTTTCAGATTACACGCTACATATCACTTTCTAATTAATATTCCTGAGATCATATAGAGATTCCTTATTCCTGAGATAAGGACTTGACACTAAAAAGGAAAGAACTAAGAAGCTAATTTTGTGTTTGTAACTAATAAACTCAAAAATTACTAGATAATAAAAATTATTTCACCAATAAAATGCTACATTATCTGTGAGTAACATAGGCTATATTTATTATCCTACTTGGAAAAATTGTCACTGGTGCGTGGCCGGGTCAGGGCAAATCGCTAGCATATCGATAACTTTTAGATAACTAGATAGATAACTTTTAGAACTGTGTAGAGTACTGACTTTTAAATAGAATATCTTTAGTGGTATCACGCAGTTAATGTACATACGATTTTTAAAAATTCAGGGACATCTTTCTGTATGTAGGTTGAAGATAAAATATTTTTTTTCGCAGAATAGATAAATAAACTAGGTAGGTAGGTAGGGACGACAGGAATCATTATAATGTGGGAAGACATTGACTCATGTATGGCATGACTAAGCCCTGTGACGTAAACTACTTAGGTACTACTCGTAGTAAGTATGATATGAATTTACAAAGTCGGTATAAAACAGTGACGTAGAAGTGTAAAGGAAACTCCCTCACATGGACTCACACCTCACATTGTATATATCCAAGGGGTAGACAAGGTTGAGGTGCACTACCTATAAGTAGGTACACCCAAATTTTGTCAGTAATTTTTTTGGTCTCAAGAGCCAAGGTCAAGCGGTTAGATACTGGACACGATATACAATGAAACATCAAAACTGTATTTCAAACTATAAAATCACACCTTTTTCTTACTGGGGTAGGTAGAGACTACAGATTTCCACCTGTCACCATCTTGCCT
Organism: Nudaria mundana; assembly: GCA_963556515.1. Classification (NCBI taxonomy): domain Eukaryota; kingdom Metazoa; phylum Arthropoda; class Insecta; order Lepidoptera; family Erebidae; genus Nudaria; species Nudaria mundana. The sequence continues at coordinate 21,680,989 of OY748292.1, read as the reverse complement.
GACATTCTTCTTTCGCTTCCTCTACTTTCATTACCTAGAAGGTACTACGTCACTGCCATCTTTTTTGTTCCAAACAAAACAATAATATTGAGAGCTTACAACTTTTTGAGGTCAAAAAAACATGTTTGTGTCAAATCACCTTCAGCACGCGGAGATCTTACCCATCTGCCACATGTTGACTAGTGAAACAGCTATGTATGGTACATGTAAAGGTATCCAAAAACGGCAATTAGATACCCTCTGTTAAAGTGTAATGAACAAAGGAATACGTACGTGATTTAAGATTAGTTTAATTACCTACCTGTACGCAATTATCTGTAACACATTTATAAACTTCTTGGATCACTGATAACTATCGTAACTTCAATCGCACTATTAACATCAATTTACACAAACATGTTCCTAACAATAATAATGTCATTGTAATCAGTCTAATATAACACACACATATCCAATTCCTTACGATGTTCCATCTTATCTTTACTTCAATTGTAAACAAATATTACAAGCGTAAATAATAAAATCGAAACGTATTAATTTAAGGCGCGAAATAACGGACACAATTTAAATCACAACGAACGAAGTCCTTCTGAGACTGATTCTGAGTGTGCTGCGTGAGTTGAGTTATCATTATACCCTGAGTTACAGGCGTAAGCGATTAAACGAGGCACCTTGATTTGTCCCTGCATAAACTCCTTATTATCCTATCCTTGGCGCCTGGAATCCAGTCCTTTCAAATGGCTATACTGTGCGTTTTCGATACAAGACTGGTAATTCAAATTTATTAGATGTACGAACTATAAGTCAAAATGAACTCGATTTCCAGAACCATTATCTTTGCTTTTTATTGAGCAAAGCTCAATCTTAGGCGACTCATGTATTTCGTTTGTCCGCATACTCCTCCTAAATCGATCTCCTTCAAACTTACCACAGTGCTAACGTGTGGCGTGAGGGTGGTTTAAAAAGAAAAAAAATATGAAAATGGGACATACCATCGAGGAATAGTCACCGAAAAAATCAATGGTCCCATTGAAAACTATGTAAAACAGAAAATTTAACACTTCGCTCAGTTTTTTGCAACAGCAGCATGCATTGCATACCTAGTTCTAATTGTATCCTTACGTTTACTTTCAAACTTAGAGCCCGAATATCTGCTTTCCGTCTTCATTTTTCATTCTGATCTGACGTATCTTCTTTATTACCATTCACAATTTCGTAGTACAATAGGTCAATCGCTATTTCTTATCAATCCGCTGTTTGCTCATACATTAAGGCATAGTTAACGGTGGTAAGGGAAACTGGCTTATGACTCATCGGTTTCGTGGATTATAACCGAACTCATGCGCAACTATTCATAACTATAACGATCAAGGGACAGTCCTTTGTGGAATTTCGGAATTTTACTGCTTCGGTGGCGTGGTCGGTAGTGCATCGGCTTTCGACTCCGGAGTCTCAAGTTCGATTACCGGGTCGAATCCAATATTTGTGTGATCCACAAATGTTTGTTCGGAGTTTGGGTGCTTTTCATGTATATTATGTATGTATTTAGAAATATTATAAGTATATTATCAGTTGTCTAGATCCAATGGGCGCTTTCACACTACCACGATATCGTGCATTTTATCGTGGCGATATCGTAACGATATCGTGACTAAACCAGGAGTCACAGTGATTTCACCGTGATTAATCACAGCATAATGAGCATATGATTCGTCACTGTTCGCATCTGTTATCTCGCTCAATTTAGTCTACTAATATTTTACATATTTAAACTGCAACAAAAATGTTGTATTACCAGTATATAGCCCCCAGACCTACTCATAGAACCTAGATATGTAGGGGATACATAGAAACACGTCCAACTGTCACCGGTAATATCATAGTTTTTGAGAAGTGGGATAGGAATTGGGATTTTTTTTATAGGTAGAGATGGAGTTTTGTTACTTGAGGGGAGTTCAAGGGGGGTCCGAAAAAGAAGTCAAAATTGACCTGAGATGCTTACTTTCCGAGATATCGGGTACTGGGAATTTTGGGTATTTTGTGGGATGGGAATTCCCGGGATTTTTTTTTGCAAGCTAATAGAATAAGTCTCGGTCGAAGTGCAGGGGAACAAAAATTTGCTCAGAATTGAGCTGGGAAGCTCCGTTACCGGGATTCAAGTTGTGTGGAAAGTGGGATGAGAATTTTGAAGAAAAAAATTGTGGGAAGATCAAATACTTACAGAGTACTCTGGGGCCGGAAAATGAGGGCAAAATTTACCTGGGATGCTTAGTTTTCGAGATATGGGTAATATTACCGGTGACAGTTGAACGTTTTTCTATAAGTAGGTCTGGGGGCTATATCCTGGTAATGCAACATCAATCATTTGAAAAAAATGCTAATTAATTGTTTCAATTCAAATTTTGTGCTAAAACGGGACCAAATATATAATATCTATGTATTTACAAAAAATAAATGATATAAGTATCTCGCTCAGTCACCTAAGGCTTGGCACCGACGCGCGACGCACCGACGAGTAGCACATACAAATAATACTTAGTATTCAAAGGTACTACATATCAGATTTGCATTAAAGTGATAGTAAATTAAATTTATTAAGTTATGTTACTGCTGCTACTACGATATCGCCACGATATCGCCACGATAAAATTCGATAAAATCCACGATATCGTGTAATGTGAAAGCGCCCAATAGCACAAGCTTATAGCTTAGTTTGGGCTAGATGACGTTTTGTAAGAATGTCCAAAATATTTATTTATTTAATTATGGAAATTAAGAAATGGTACCTATACAAATCAGGTTATTGGTTTAATTTTAAGTTTGAACTGGAACTGTTATTTGGTAATTATTTACGGTTAGTTAACTAAGGAATGAGTTTCACGTATTTTATTCATAAAACAAATGACTAAAATATTTACCTATTTTACTTGTTCTGTGAATCATTAATTGATGACGTATTTGTTTTTTTTAAATAGGTACTCGGGTAGTCAACAATTACTTGACCTCAAATATTTTACGTGTTCATTCGGACTCGAACCAGCAAAAGTTCCCTTTCCAAAAGAATTTTACCAACTGACCAAGTCTCCATTAGCCTAAAACCTCGAAATCATTATATCATATCAATAAGGTAGGTAATACGGGACGATTCATCGTTACGATCCATCGCTTTAGACCGATCGAAACGACGGATCTGTAATGTATGTTACGATCGTTAACGATTTACTTGATCGCAGACGACATCGGAGATCGCAACAAAAACCCATGCAATCATGAATATCGTAACGATGAATCGATAGTGTATTGACTCTTGCGATCAACGATTCGATTTTTGTTCCTTAATTCATTAAAATATTTACATGCGAATACTGATATCGCTTTAATAGCCATTTCTAAACCCACACTTTTCTAGGTTTTCTTATTTTCTTCTGTAACATAATCAAAGTTACCGCTACAGACGAGAAAGGAGTTCGTTTTCCATTTTACAGGACACGTATTGAATTTTTGAGCACGTCTTTATCGTTCCATTTCAAATGTATAAATGATCGATCGTAACGACCAATCGCTACGTGTATGAGCGGCAACACTACAGATCAATCGTTTCGATCGGTCGCTAGCGATGGATCGCAACGATGAATTGTACCGAATAGGGGGGGCTTTACGGCGACGCGGTAAACTGTTACCCTAGCTCCGTCAGTAGGGGGCTCAAGGTCAACGGAAAGGGTCATAGCATCTAGCCAGGTGTTAGGATAAGTGACAATTTTCTTAAGACATTGAAATAACTCTGCGCCTCGGAGAACATGTTAAGCCGTCGCTCTGTCCCGGTTGTCATACGAACATCTATGGCAGTCGTTACGGGTATTTGAAGTTCTAAAAACAAAATTCGACTGGTCTAACTACATCGATATCACCCATGGGTTGTGGAGTTCATATGGGAGGCTGTGTCTTGGCATGTAGGTACACAATAATATCCGAAGTTACTGAAGTTCTAGCGATGTTCAGCTTAGGGCAACAACCTTTGTTTCATCATAATCGGAAGACAGGAATAAAGTTATTGTCAATAGCAGTGGGTATAGTATCTATATTATGTCCACGCGGTAATATAATTAGCTAGATAGGTATAGTTAGTAATAAGTACTAGTGCTAGTATTACGTATTCTGTGCTGTTGGAGAAGGAAGGTTACTTTAACCTTCCTTCTCCAACAGCAAGAAATTAATTGGTCCCGTGTATGCAACATTGTTCATTGCAGCCCTATTGGGCGTAATATTAACCTTTGTTAATATTACGCCCAATAGGGCTGCAATGAACAATGTTGCATACACGGGACCAATTAATTTCTTAAACTAGCCGTTAGTTTAAGAAATTAATTGGCCCCTAGAAAGGTTTTTACGCGGGTTAGAACAAAGTTAACCACATAACCCTTACAATTTAACCTGCAAGAAAAAGGCTTCTTACCTAACCATACCTTTTACAACCACGTTGTAATTACCTACTCTATGTTCATGAGCATGACAGAAAGTCATACTTTCTTGTTTATTGAAGCTCTACTTCATACGTGAAATTATATTTCATGGTTCTAAAAATTTAAGTAAAAATAGAATAAAATTTACAATTAAATAGGATTTACATAAATTCGTTTACAAAACACTTCGAGTTATTCCTGACTGAGAAAGAAGGTCCCTAGAATAATAGATAACCATTTCATTATTTTTGAAGCCTACATCGGGACTTGATTCCTTGTAAGTGTAACACCTATTATATTAATAACTCATTTTTTTTGCATGTTTTTTAAATGAAAATATTTTACATACCTATTATTATCAGAATGTTATTGGTACATTGTTGGTCATAAGGTTGGCAACCCTAAGGCGGAAGCTAAACGCTCGGTGACATTTACGGCACAGTTAAGATTACGGGCCGTTCTGCTTCGTCTCCAATTTACAAAGGTCAACAACTGCAACTCGGCTACAAGTCAATGGGGAAATTTGTCCTCAATATGACCCATAGAATTGAATGGAATTTGTAGCCGATAAGCTAAGGAGATATAGCTAGATAAACGAATTATTTTCGATTTGCTTTCCTGTCCTTACACTTAAAGATTTCACTACAGATCGGAAAAAAGAAAGGTTGACTCGAACTAGCAACAGGAGGAACACTCTGTCTAATTAAGCTACTGAGACATCGAATTTTGCAAACTATACGATTTATATTAGTGGAATATTTGGTAAAAGTTTATACGAAAAAAACGTATTACAAAAATTGACACAACAACCGACTTCAAATTACCGAAATGGGACCAAATAATTGTCGTAATGAGACCAAATTGAAATGGGACCACTTTGGAAGTAGTAGCTTTCAATTAAAATAAATAAATTCAAAATAGGTACGCCTAGTCCAAAGATACATGAAAAAAACATACAGTCCAATTGAGAACCTCCTCCTTTTTTGAAAGTTGGTTGAAAAGTGATTCTGATGTTATAATAATAGGTTACAGTATCGTCTTACAATCAGCTGGACCTTGACATAATGAAATAATGAATAGTGTTCCACTTCCACTTACCACGAAGCGTTGGATGTGTTGGTGGGTGTGTCGGCGCCGCACTCCGCGTACCACGAGGTGCGCGCGCGCGGACTCTTCTCCTTCCTCGACAATGTTGGCAACAACCGCTTCAGTTCTGTTTAACACATATTAAATAGACTGTATTAATTTGAATTTATTGTAGAAATGACAGCTAATTGACAGCTAAACTGACTGATGACCGCGACAATCGCCCACGTGGGATAAGTTTCCTCGTTCCCAATTCCCACGATAACAAATTTCAAGGAAAAAATGTAATAAATTTATTATTCTAATGTATGAGCCATATCGTAATAAAGTTTCATTAAAATCCATTCAGTAGTTTTTGCTCCAATTGTTACAAACATCTAAAAATCCAGAATCTTTCATGTCTTATGTAGGCATATTAGGATGATATGTGCTGTGTGCACAGTTTAGTTACATATTTTAACTATTAGCTTTTAGAAGCACGAAGGTTATTTTACAAGCATGATAATTTGCGATAAGTAAATAGTTCGATATTAAATGTGCCAGTGCTGTACTATAGTAGAAAGCTGAGAATTCGATATTCTACTTTGATATTTGTTTAGTAAACACAAGGCAAGTGTGACGGTCAGAAGCGCAAATGTTATATTAAACAAATGTGTTTACAATATTCAAAAATATTGTCATTTATAATTTCCAGTTTACGCTGCGCAGTTTAAGCTTTAGTTTAAATATACGAGTAAATACAATAACCTACTACTAATTTACACTAAACTTATAACTAAAACTAAAATTTTCCAATATTAAACTTATTTACGAAACAGATTTCTAAACAGCCTGTATGTTTTACGAAGATGGTTTTTAAACATCCTGTAAGTTATAGTCACATGGTGAGATGTGGTGAGGTGATGGGCACAACAAATAATAAATGGTTCTATTCTTGTTCTCTCACGAAACGTCACTTATAAACAATATTAATTGCAACTGTCAAGTGTTTTTTACCACACTTGTTATTCGCATACATATTGGCATTGTTTTAACTACTGTTGTATTGTTATGATATCATACAGCCTTTGTTCACAAATAGCAATATAGGTAGTACTGAACAATCCGTTCGTCTGCTAGACTTCTATGCTGCCACAGACAGCAGATACCTACATTCCTATAGCAAGCCGTCTGACTATAGTATAGGTACCAACCCGTGTCCCGTTCCTTCCGCTTTGGGGGTTTTGGGGGGAGCATAGCCAGCATTAATATATATCATTATGATTACCTCATAACAATTAAAATCTAGCCTTGAGGCTAATAAGTAATTTAAATTTAACTTAATTTGCTGAAAACTTACAATGTAAAGAATGTGTCCATTGGCACTTTTCTTATAGTCTCTATTATACTGGAAAGACACTTAGTTCTTGTGTTCTTCAAGGGTAGTAGTACTCACTGCAGTCCGTAACACTAATTTCACTAAACTAACTCAAAAGCCTTAGTCCTTTTCAGTCTCCTTACTATGTCCGTGGTGTCAAGGAGCTGGATAGCCTCGCCATTCACATGTCGCAGAAGTCTTTGTTCATGAGCTTCGGCGTATTTATTTCTAACCTTAGCAACAAGGTCCACTACTAAATCGCTAATTTCTAGTGTACCAGGGAGCGTTAAATAAACTTCTAGTTTCAATAGTTTCCTTAAATAATAATATTTATTTTGATTGTTATTTTATCTTGATTCAAAACAGATTCAACATTTTGTTTTTTACTTTTTTACCACTTACATATATGTGAGAGTAACGATTGATATTATGTATAATCATAAAATAGTATAAATCCTGGGTTCCTTAAGCGCGGCGTGAAAAGGCACATCACTAGGTCGTCAAGTTGAAGGCCGCTCTCTATAGTATTGTGTACTGTCAGAGTCGCCCACAATCGCTAGACGTCGTTGCAACTTAAAAAAAAGAAAATCTGTCCGTCTCTATGTATGTTTACATCTTTAAACGGATTTTGAGGCGGTTTTCACCAATGGATAGAGTAGTTCTCGAGGAAGTTTCTGATATGGATTCTAAACCTTTTGTGCAGTCTACACCGAGAGTGGTCCCTATAGCATTACTAGATAGATTAAAGGAGGAATTAAACAGATTAATGAAACTAGATATTATTGAGCCTGTTGAACGGATAACTGAGTGGGTCTCTCCAATAGTAGTGGTTAAAAAAGGTGAGACTGATATTAGGTTATGTTGTGACTATACCCATCTAAACAAAAGTGTCATGAGGCCTTACTTCCCGATTCCCAAGGTTGAGTATACTCTGGCTAAAATCAAGGGTGCAAAGTATTTTTCTAAAATTGATTTAACTAAGAGTTTTCATCAGCTGATTCTTGATGAAGAAAGTCAGTTGTTAACAACCTTTATTTGCCCTTTTGGTAGATATATGTATAAGAGATTACCGTTCGGTCTTAATTGTTCTACAGAGTATTTTGTTTCTAAGTTTTCGAAACTGCTTGAGGGTCTGGATGTAATATTTCATGTGGATGATGTCTTGATTTATAGTGAAACAATTCAAAAACATGATGACTGTTTAAGGGAAGTTTTGAAACGTATATCAGAGGCAGGTTTGACAATAAATTTTGAAAAGTGTGTTATTGGTGTTAAAATAATTAAATTTTTAGGATTTGTACTATCTGCCGATGGCATTTCAATAGATACTGATAGGGTAAAAGCTATAAGTCATTTCTCTAAACCTGAAAATAAAACTGAGCTCCAGAGATTTTTGGGAATGGTGCATTTTGCATCCAGACATTTAAGTAAAAAATCTGACTGTTTAGAGCCTTTAAATAGTTTGCTAAAAAAAGATGTGGAGTTCTATTGGGGTCCAGATCAGGACAAGGCATTTAAGTCGATTAAAAATATTTTGTGTGAAGCGCCTATATTAGCATATTTTGACCCTAAGAAACAAATAGTGATAAGTGCGGATGCTAGTTCCTATGGTTTGGGGGGATGTCTTACTCAAGTGAATAAAGAAGGGAAGAGGGAAATCATAGCATACATTTCAAGAACAATGAATGATACTGAAAAAAGATACTCACAAATAGAAAAAGAGGCTCTGGCTTTAACATGGGCTGCAGAAAAATTGTATGAATATATAACAGGTTTACAAATAATTTTCGAAACAGACCACAAACCTTTGTTACAGATATTGCAAACAAAACATCTTGATGATTTGACCCCTCGACTGCAAAGGTTTAGAATCAGGTTAATGTGTTTTACTTATGAGATTAAATATGTGCCTGGTAAGGATCTTGTTTTACCAGATACCTTATCTAGGTCACCCCTTTCTGATCCAGAAATTTCAAATGAACAAAATGATTGTGATTTATATGTTAACTTTGTCATGAAGAATGTACCAATTACAGATGTATATTTACAGAGAATAAAGCAAGAGCAAGGGAGCGATAACATTTGTACTATTATAAAAAAATATTGTTTGGAAGGTTGGCCAGATAAAAGTAAAGTATTACCTTTATTACTCCCTTATTTTCAGTACAGGTATAATTTTAGTGTATGTAATGATTTAATTTTGAGAGGTTCAAGGATTGTAATACCTAATTCAATGCAAAAGCAAGTTTTAGATTGTATTCATATGGGTCATCAGGGCATAGTAAAGTGTAGGAGAAGAGCTCAAATGGCAGTTTGGTGGTTAGGTATTAGTACACAAATAGAAAACTTGATTAGAAATTGTCCGAATTGTGTAGAACATAAATCAAATCCAGTCAATACCTTCTGTGACAATAAATCAACAGCGTCTAGGCCTTGGCAAGTCATTGCAGCAGATTTGTTTTTCCATGAGAAATGGTACCTTATTGTGATAGACTATTTCTCTAGGTTTTTTGAAATTTTTGAACTTAATAGCTTGAATGAAACCTCAATAATTAGTAAAGTTAAAGAATTATTTTCAAGATATGGTATATGTGAAACATTTAGATCAGATAATGGACCGCAATTCAGAGAATCATTTAAAAGATTTTCGCGTGAATATAATTTTGAACATGTTACTAGTTCACCATACTATAGTCAATCTAACGGAATGGCAGAAATAACTGTGAAGATTGCAAAATCACTTATTAAAAAGAATATTAATCAAATAGATGAAGCATTACTGGCTTATAGAACTACACCTCTAGAAAATGGCTTTTCCCCAGCTGAACTTTTAATGGGTAGAAAGTTAAGATCTAATCTAGGTAGATTAGATCTTAACTTTCTACCTAGATTTATGGGTTTCTAGTTTTTCAGTAATCATAGGTATGATTACAGAAAAACTAGAAACCCATAAATCTAAAGAGATTAGTAAGAAGGATACAATCATTAAGCAAAAACAAGCTCATTACTACAATAAGCGGCATCGTACTAGACCATTATCTGATTTGAATGTGGGTGATAATGTATGGGTGATTGATAAGAGAATTTATGGCGAAATTTCAAAAATATTACCTTATAGGTCATTCATAGTAAATACTAATAGAGGTCAATATAGGCGTAACAGAGCTCATTTAATCCCTGCTCCTTATGTGATTAATAGAAGGGAGGGACAGAGATGTGAACGTAATGATTTAATTGATAGTGATGATGATAATTACCAAAAGGAGGATGAAAATATATGTCAACAAAATGATGAGCCTTGTATGGCAGATAGCAATGTAAGTGGTAGGAATATAAGAGATGAGGCAAGGAATGTTGCAGAGGAGTCAAACGATTCCCGCCCTGTAAGACAAAGACAAATGCCAACATGGTTAAAGGATTATGTTACTTAAGAAATTGAAATATAAAACAGTGTTTTGTATTGTATTCAGTAGCAAGTAAAACATTTCTATTATAGATGATAAGAAGCATAGTGTTTGTTATAGAGATGTACCTCTACTTATAATTTAAGTTCCATTTAAGTTTATGTTAATAAAGTAATTTGTACATCTTGAGAGAGGGGATGTAATGTCGGGGTTTAGCGGTTTCCGAACGAGCTGTCAAATGAGTGACACCGTGCCGGATGCGGGGGGCAGTCAGAGGACTAAGATGGACGACTCGACTCTCTCCTGATGTGGCTACATACTAGAAAATTGTTTCTTTCGTTATCTTCCCCATCATTACAGTCTTTGTTCATGAGCTTCGGCGTATTTATTTCTAACCTTAGCAACAAGGTCCACTACTAAATCGCTAATTTCTAGTGTACCAGGGAGCGTTAAATAAACTTCTAGTTTCAATAGTTTCCTTAAATAATAATATTTATTTTGATTGTTATTTTATCTTGATTCAAAACAGATTCAACATTTTGTTTTTTACTTTTTTACCACTTACATATATGTGAGAGTAACGATTGATATTATGTATAATCATAAAATAGTATAAATCCTGGGTTCCTTAAGCGCGGCGTGAAAAGGCACATCACTAGGTCGTCAAGTTGAAGGCCGCTCTCTATAGTATTGTGTACTGTCAGAGTCGCCCACAATCGCTAGACGTCGTTGCAACTTAAAAAAAAGAAAATCTGTCCGTCTCTATGTATGTTTACATCTTTAAACGGATTTTGAGGCGGTTTTCACCAATGGATAGAGTAGTTCTCGAGGAAGTTTTTAGAATATAATTTATCAAGCGAACGAAGCCGCGGGTATGTTATAAGTTTAAATACCTATTTACAAATGCAAGGTTAACTCAATGTGTCTTTCCAAACCCTATAATTCTTTTGCATTTTAAACAGAGCACTCATGTGTTTATACTGTAAAATGTATTATTGAACCTGGATAGCATTAGATAAAACAGCTCGAATGAACACTATAAACCAGTGATATCAAGACAGACAACGCTTGCGTCATTTACGATTAAGCAGTCCACCTGTGACTTTGGTTGGCTAAGATCGAATCGTCGGGGGACCACACAGTCAATTCCCACGGTAACACATTTAACAGGCATAAAAATTAGACTGTGTTATTTATACTGTCGATTGCTGGCACTTGGTGGAATTTACACATATTGGACAAAACACTTGTACTGTTCCACTTGTTTTATTCAATTTATACTGACCCATTTCGCCTGGCGGGCGTCATTAGACACTTTATGAACACCACATCTAACTAAGGTCTACTACTACTAGTGAAATGTGGTTTTATTAAATGCCTGTTGTAATTTAAAGTCGGATTTTAGAATGGTAATTATCACACACACACACATATTACGCCTATATCCCCGAAGGGGTAGGCAGAGGTGCATTACACACCCACAATTTGCCAGTATGTTTAGTCCCACGTAATAGAGGACAAGCCTATTGCCGTCACCGGGCACATTTATAATGGGTCCAAAATAGCCGAATTAATTTAATATAAAGTAGCAGCTATATTGTATTTTTGAAAAAAAATTGAAACCCCTTGCCTTGCGATGAAATGTTGGTGAAAGGCAACAAAATCTTACGTGCCAGTCGCTATGGCATACACACGCAAGCCAAATAAAGTCCTGGGCGTTTCGGACTATGGTATATAATTTACTGCTGGGAACTGCAATATGCTTGCTTCCCTATTACGTGGGATCAACAATAGTAGTATTGGCTAAATGTTTGGTGCCTATCCCCTTGGGGACATTATGCGTTATAGTCAATGAAACAGTATATTTTTTAAACGTTAGGTAACATAGAGATATACAATATAGAACTCACTACCCATCACACCGTGCAACACAAACATACAACAATACAACGTACACAATAACTGTTCAGTTAGGCTACGAGTTGCGCACGCGCACACAACGACGAAGCTTGCAAATGACTAACTAGCAACTGCACATAGGTAGGATGTTTATAAAGGTGAGTACACATATCACTATACAAGTAAATCACAGATAATAAGAGAAAAATAATATCAAAAGGTCAAAAAATACAAAAATCTCTAGGGACTCAGTCAAGTTTTCATAGCACAAACTTTGTTTACTTTGAGAGTAGAGGGCGTTGTTATTTAGAATATGGATGCACTCGCGTGAAATAGTTTTCTATTTTTGAATTCCCACGGGAAAACATTCCCGGGATAAAAGTAGCTTTAGTTACTCCTTTTAACATCAGCATTTAGTAAAAAAGCCGTTAATTTGGACAAAACGTTACGTTAAAGTTAGAAACATACACTTTAAATTTATTTATATGTATAGATAAATAAATAACAATCGTAATAAAATGTAATAATCTTCTTCTATAATATAAAAATGAATCGCTAAATGTGTTGCTAAGCGCAATTCTCGAGAGCTTCTGAACCGATTTCGCTAATTCTGTTTTTGTTGTGATTGTTACTATCAGGAGAAGGTTCTTATGGAGGAAAAAAAGTTTAGCGGAACATTAGAAAAAAATATGTTACGAAGTTCGCCGGGACAGCTAGTAATAAAAAAGAATGGTCAAAGAACGGTGTTCCATGTGAACTCGCCGTAACCCCGAGGTCGTTTATGTAATCGCTTAGTACTCGTACTTAGGTACAGGTATACAACTTCTTTGTGCAATACAATGAGGTACTGAACGCTAGCGATAATAATGAGGCCCACCCAGCGTGCAGTTATATGTAATCTGTGACTATAGGCTTTGTTGATGACATTACAGCCTCTACTGATACTGGTTTAAACCACTTTATTCCTACATACCCCAGAAAATAAACAAAATCAGGGGAAATAATTCCTGTAGTATTTTTGAACACACCCATAATTTGCCAGTATTTTTAGTCCCACGTAATAGGGGGCAAGCCTATTGCCGTCACCGGGCACATTTATAATGGGTTATATCCAAAATGGCCGTATGAATTTAATAAAAAGTAGCAGCTATATTGTAATTTTGAAAAAAATTTAAACCCGTTCGTTGCCTTGCTATGAAAAGTTGATGATATTTTTGAATTGGTACAATTATACCTTAAGGGCTGTAGATGAACTACTAGTCCTCAAGTGTAGGGGCGGTGCTAAAAAAGAAATTTAAAATTACAGGTTAAAGGCCAACGTTTTCGGTATTTTCCTCGTAAACGTTGCGTTTTAGCAAAAAATTGTCAAGCACAAAGTTGTAACCTATAAAATTAACTACATTAATGATGCTTCAACTTTTTCCTAGGTATTACCACTTCTGAGATATTGAGGTTACAAAATGTTAATATTACCCTAGAAGATATTTTATTAGCAGTGGACCTAACCTTGTACCCTGTAAAACACCACTCACTCAATATCTTTCTCTGGGAAATTTTGCCGGACCATGTAAGAGTTGACATACATACATACATACATAGCATCACGCCTTTTTCCCCGAAGGGGTAGGCAGAGGTGTGCAAACACACCCACATCTCGCCAGCTATGTTAGGTCCCATGTAATAGGGGGCGAGCCTATTGCCATTTACCGGGCACAAGTTCCAGACTCTGGGATAATTATCTGGGTAAAATTCTAAAGAGAATTATACATTATCCACCAGACCCGGGAATCGAACCCGAGACCTCGAGTGTGGCAGTCCGTACATAGTACCATTGTGCCACCGAGGTAGTCAATGTAAGAGTTGACTCTCTTTGGTAAGTCAAAAAATCTACACTTAAACCGCACTAAGTGGATATTGTAGTAAAAAAACATAATTATGCTCTATTACTGTTCTGCCAAAACAGTCTAGAAAAGAATACTGGAATTGGACAGCAAAAATCCTTGGAACCATGAAATAACCAAAAATAAGATTCGAAATATTATGAGTCGGCGATGTTTTTCGTTATCCAATTCTAATATCACTTTCTGGACGGTTTTTAATATCGCCATTCAACGTGGCAACCTTCCCAGTTGGCGATGACGCGTAAGGTTTTTACACGATATTATGTGTTAGGATGTACTTTATTAATTTTGTGTAATATAAAAGATCTTGTTCCTCAAGGTCAAGGCAGCAGTGAGTATGAATGTCAGTGGTTTATTATTGTGCTACACAGCGGTAACCAGTTCTAGTGTATGTAGGTAGGTACGGTACCTACTAGATGAGAGAACATGAACAAGCAGGTTTCCAGTTTCTGAGTGCTTTATGGCAACAATTATACATCAGTACGTACGTATATTTTAAACCGACTTAAAAAAGGAGGATATTCTTAATTCAACTGTATTTTTTATGTTTGTTACTTCATATCTTTTGACTAAATCCGCTTCCTACATACATACATACATACATAGTATCACGCCTTTTTCCCCGAAGGGGTAGGCAGAGGTGTGCAAACACACCCACATCTCGCCAACTATGTTAGGTCCCATGTAATAGGGGGCGAACCTATTGCCTTTTACCGGGCACAAGTTCCAGACTCTGGGATAATTATCTGGGTAAAATTCTAAAGAGAATTATACATTATCCACCAGACCCGGGAATCGAACCCGAGACCTCGAGCGTGGCAGTCCGTACATAGTACCATTGTGCCACCGAGGTAGTCTAAGTAGTCCGCTTCCTAAGTGGTCTCATTTCAATTTGGTGCCATTCCGATCATTATTTGGTCCAATTCCAGTAATTGAAAGTCGGTTTTGTCGTCTTTACATTTCTTTTCGACTTTAATTTCAGTCGAGGATGAAAAGATAACAACATATTATTAAATTGTACAATTGCTAAAGAATGATATTTTCCAGCCCACCTTAGCGCGGTGAGAATATTTCAAGACATGGTAGTACAAAGTAATGTTATATGTATCAATTTAATAAATAAACATTTAAAAGTAAGTATAAAAAGAGAGTGGACATCAAAATGGATGAACCCTCGTATAATATAGTATTATACGCTCCGATTATAATGGTATGGATTTTATTAAGACCTTGGAGGCGTCAATAGCAAAATCCGTAAAAAAGGCTCATTCTAGCCGGCCATAGGTGTATTAAGCAGTGGACCTAACCTCGGTCCCTGTAGAACACCGCTCAATATTTTCCTCTAATAAATTCTACTTGACTCATGTAAGTGTACGAATCTCTTTGATAAGTTAAGTACTCCACCTTAAATTAAACCGGAGTATATTCACTTCTAAGAGATGACCAACGACTCCAAACGAGATGCTTCGTTAAGTCAAACAGCTTGTATAACGCTATAATGATGGCTCTGGATAGGCGCTTAGTTAATACTTAGACTGCATTTTCAAGCTGATGCAAAACAATATAAAAAGAGTAATTTAACTAAATTTAAAAAATCTTACGGTACGTGCATTTTGATTATATGCATTAAAATTACATGACTACTTTTCTTAGAATAATAGACAATGAACATTTAAAAAAAGTAATCTTGTGACGAGAAAACTATATAAAACCATAGACACAAATAATTATCCATTCATAATGTGACTAACCATAACCAATAGTGTCCACATATAGTTCACATTTCAACATGTAGTTTATTATATGTGTTCATTAGTAACTATTAAAAAGGTGAATTTGTTTGATTGTGAGGAAAATGACATAAATAGTAACGTAACAAACATACAAACGAATAGGTACAGTGCAATAGAACCAACCACCTTGTATATGGGAATAACTATACTTTCCATGATAACATTATATTTTAATAAGACTGATTTCCATAGACAGTTCATAGTCTATGAGACAGGTGTCATGAAATAGGAGTTTAATAAATAGTCACCTATGAAACGCAAAGCACTTAGTTGCATCAAGAGATCTCAGTATCAGAAATACAGAGGTTAAGAAGAAGGATACGAAGTCGCAAATGCGAATAATCGAAAAAGAAATATGAATCCAGCAAGAGGAGCTTACTAAACGCGAATATTGTACGTGGAAAGGGGGACCGACGAGTATTTAACTATTCTATTCTACTCTTGTTTGATTTTTTCTTTTTCTTTGCTTTTCCAGCAACTTGACTAGTATTCACATGCGAAGACAATTTTAGTTAAGTATTACGTTTGCATTTTATTTTAAGCAGGGTAAGTATCATGCGGAGCATGCATGCATGAGGAGTCTCTAATGCTTGGTAATTATGAACCCTTTGTTGTAAAATGTATGTTTATACAATAAAGGATAAAGAGTGATGCATTCTTTAAAGCAGGCAGTCGTATGTATATATTATGTTGTTATAGAATCTATAGTTATTCCCAATGTGTCGGTAGGCACTGACCTCTATTTAGCGCTGTCTCCACTTGTCCAACCAATGGACATGGCTATAGAAATTATCTATGAAAAAGTTCTGTTACGCGACACGGACAGGCGTCAACTGAAACTACTTTACTGAAGAGGAAGACATTTTATCGATATCATGTTGCGTAGATTTCCTAGAATTTTTGAACACATCAAAGTAATATTTTAATATTCAATATATCTTGCATTAAATTTTGAACTAAAATCTAAGATAGAAGATCTTTTGGATATTCATATTATTAGTATTAATTATTAAGTATTATCTAAAAACTCTGGCATGATTAGTAAGCGATATATTTCAGCGAATAATTAGATAGCTTTACAAAGTTCACACGACACAGCTTCAATATTTATTCGATTTTAAGAATATAGTTTCTCCTCTTACGCATTTGAATGCCACGTGTACAATAGCATTGAGACTCACCAGTCTTTCGGTCGTAAAGTTACTATCCCCTATGAATAATACGAGGAGATTTGAAGGAGAATTAGAAACCATACCTACTTTGTTTACCAAAAAACGTATGAACTCGAAAAAACTATAAAACTGTTCGATATAAAGTTAAGGTGTAACAAATTCGTCCTTTTCGTCCAGTCAGCCCACGATAAGTCAAACTTTCATTAAATTGAGTTCAATTTGATTCTATATACCATATGAATTTAATAGTCAATTCAAGAGACTGTGTCGTATCAACAAGTAGGTATTATTATCAAACACGAGCAAGTCCAGTTGACGGCTGTACGTTACCTTCGTTGACAGCGCTAAAGTCAGTCGGAGGCTGAGGTCCGGGTGAGGGGGGCGACTCCCCGACGGGCCCTGGGGCAAGAGTGTCCGGTGCGACAAGCCCCGGCGGGGGCGGAGGGGGTGGAAGTGCGGGGCGACCGGGGCATAGACAGGGAGAGGATTCTGCCAAGCGTCGCCTACCATCTCGTCGGCGACCTCCGCCTGGAGACAGCGTCTCTGTGCTGCCGGGCTGGCCGTTGTCACTGCTGTAGGACAAATATTCAAGAATTATATACTTACGATTCCTTAGTCGTAATGTGATCGTTGTAATGTAAGCAACACCAAACCAATATAGTTTAAAAAATCCTCCGCATCATTGCAGACTGGGAGGGTTCCCAAAAGCCTGGCTGCGTTGCCAAACCATTTTTGGTTACGATCTACGATCGATCTTATATCTCGGTGACGAATTACGCTGAATTTTAAAGCGGAGGCTTCAGATACAAATACAATACACTTAAAAGATGAAGCGTATTTCTAAGTAACTTCAATATGCATAAGAAGCATTGAGATAAATTTATACTTAGGTAAGTAGTAAATTATTACCACTGAGGTAAGGGCTTCAGAATACCGAGCATTTGCCGTGCGAACACCATGAAAGAACATGCAATATGACAAACTTAGCAGTCAATAGAAATCGGTCACCACCAGAGACTCACTAGGGTGCCTAGAAAAACTCTGGGACTAGGTTGTCCACCAACCAGACAGTACAAGGAAGAAGAAGACAAAGAAATAGAAGAATGGACATAAAATAAATTAAAATACGAACTCACCAATTACTAAATCCGGAATCCCCGTCCATAGAGTCAGTCAAGTAGAACGTAGAATTAGTGATCTTCAGAGCACTCGGCACTTCTGAATTGATATCCACCGCCAAGGACGTGGCTCTTCTAAAACGCGACTTAAACGAAAGGTACGCTTTCCTTGACAAAGTGCCACTGTCTTTCTTGACATTTTCAACTGTCGGGGTAGCAGGCTTTTCAGGAGGTGGCTTGTCCGGTCTCTCCGGGGGTGGCTTATCTGGTAATGGTGGTGGCATGTCTCCATTACTTGGTCTTTTATCCATAATAGCAGTCTTCAGTTCCTCTTTAATAGATCCGTATACTTTTGCTAAAGGAGTTTCAGTCTTATTGGGTAGAGGTCGAGTGTCGTTCAAATCGACATTGATGTAAACAGGATCTTTCCTCTCACAGTTGGAGTATATAGGCGATTTTTTTGTTTTATTTGTATCGTAGATGTTGTTGGACTGTGGGTTGTTGCCTTTTGTGAAAGGTTTGCCATCCATTGCCACTGTGAACAAATTAATTGTTATGTTCATTTAGTATTGTATGTTATGTTTAGCTAATCATGTACCTATCATTAGAACCATGGGATGGTAGCAGGTATGTACCTCTACATACTTTCACTTGGGAAATGACACGTAAAAATTTCAAAACTCATTCTTGAAATTTTTGTTTTTTTTTGTGTTAGCCGCTTATGCTCGATGGTAGGGAACCTTTTAAATACTCGTACAATTCATGAACATTTCAAGAAAATCGTTTGAGCCGTTTTCGAGAAAAAAATTAATAACCTGTTTTTGGCGGTTTTCTCCTACCTTTTTTTTAATAATAATCCGAGCCTGAAAAAGTTATTAAAAAAAAAGGTGAAAAAGTTATTTCAATAAGCTTCCCCTTCAGCGATCCCACTATTAAAATACACGTTTGGTTGAAATTGGTCCAATGGTTTACTGCAACAATATATCAAATGCAAATATCAAAAATCTATTTTTTTCACGAACGCAATATATAATACAAGAAAAGTAAAAATTTAACTAGAAAACAAAATGTTGGACTACAACTATATGATACGTATAAAAAATTCGTCGTTTCATGCAACATCCGATATGGTCTAGTGGCTAGGATACGTGGCTCTCACCCAGGAGGCTCGGGTTCGATTCCCGGTATCGGAATACTCTTTTTGTCATTCAAAAATTTTTGACAACTTACCAGAATATCTTTTCGTGAGATTTCGTTTGATTTGCCTCATTTTTCGTTGTGCAGCGCTGGCTATTTTCGTTAGAGTGTATTGCCCGGATGTAGGCGGTGATGGTAGTCTCGAAGCTGGCAGAGCTGGTACTGCAGGTGCGTACGTAGACTGAAATAAATTATAAAAATGTATTTAGTTAATAATATATTTTATAAGCAATGAAGTATGCTAACTTTTCTCATATAAGTTTACAATATGAATCACAAAAACTATAGCCCTGGGCTGGATTCGAACCAACGCCTGATCTCTTTCCAGGAGAAACGTTCTTACGGCGTCGCCAGAGCGCCATCTACCGGTAGTTGAGGAACTAATTACTAAGGTCTTTCCTGGAAGTGGAAAGGGATAAGTCGCTGGATTGAGTACAGCCCAGGATTATAGTATTTGTGATTCATATGTAATTACATTTATTTACAATAAGAATTACAAAATACAAAATAAACATAATTATAGACTAAAAATATTTACATTACAAAATATCGTTTAAAAAATCCTCCGCGTCATTGCCGACTGGGAAGGTTCCCAGAATGCTGGCTGTGTTGCCACGTTGGATGGCTCATATTGTAAAAATATATTAAAATAATATATTATCATACAAGAACGCAGCGTTGTCAACATTAGGAGAATTTAAAGTTAAAGCGTCGTGAACGATGCAGAATGGGGGTCAATTTAACTTCATCGATTTTATTTAATAAAATAACATACCTAATTATGTAAAAAATAAAAAGTTAAGTTTCATTCTTAAGAATGGTTTTACTTTAAACGAACGGGTTTTATGAATAATTCATACAACACTGAGAAAGAGCCAATAGGTATTGTTATTTCCTTGTAAATGTACGTAATTCACCACAAAGACACAGAATATACTTATGTACAAGTACCAAAACGTGACAAAGGTACCTATATAGGTAGGTAGATACCTAGTAGTTTAATACAAAATTAATGTAATTTACACTCCTATTACACGACTACTCTCAATTTTACATGAATTGAGGCTCTTGAATGTATCTTGAGTTTGATAATTATATTAGCTCATAAAAACAATAATTCATGTAGCGCTGGAAGAACTAATATAAAACTTTCGGAAATCAATAACAGATGGCGCTGCATCTACATTGAGTCGTTTATGAGAACAATACTACAGTTTTTGTCTTCGTTTTAATAGCGGGGACAAGGCCGACTGACTTTACTAAAAACATTGCTTTTGTGACCATTTTAGAAGCAATTAAATATTAATATTATGGCTGTTGTCATTGTTAAATAAACAATATGCAGTAATTCACATCGTGGGTACCTAAGGAGTTGTGTGTATGACGGTACATCAGTCGAGTAGTGCATTATTATACGAGTATCATGCAAGAAGCGAAAACTTTGTACCCCATTTTAAGGAAATTACACGAACGTAAATTTGTTAACTCTTTCACGCAAAAAAACACTGAACGGATTTTAATGAAACTCTACAATATTGTAGCTGTACATCAGACTTACACATAGGCTTTTTATCCCCTGTAATATATACCTGCGACAATTGGGGACAAGAAAACTATTCCACACTGGTGAAGCAACATTCGATAGTAAGTACTTATTTAAAAGAGTGAAAGTTTAATTTGTACCTTGTCGGTTTCTTCATCTTCCGTGTCGCTGTCGAAAGAGTCGAAATCTTCTTCGATTGGTATCGGCGGAGGGTTTGAGGGTGGCGGCGCCTGAGCAGGATGGGCGAGGTTCCCCGGTCCCGGCTCCAGCGACTCGTACAGGTGGCCAGAGTCGCTGCTGTCACATTCTGTCGACAAAGAGGAAATAATATTGAGTGTCACATTTATGATTCTCATTATATATCCCTAGATGGAGCTGTATTAAATTTATATAGTAACTAGGCTGTCACGATTTTGACTCTATCTACATGTGCCTTAATCGTGATAATATTAAAGGTTAATAAAGACATGCTTGATCGAAGGTAATATACATTATTACTCCCTGACGTTTCGGATGGATTGTACCAATACAACCGAGGTCACGGGTTGTTAGTCACGGGTTGTGCAAATGGTATCAGTTAAGTATTTTAATAATATTTAATAATAATAATATTAAAATAGGCTACATAAAATAGAAAATTCAATGATGCGTCACACGATGGTTGTTTAAATCTTACTTCGTAGGTACTAAAAATAAAACAGTTTTCATATTTACCTACTTAAAATTGGTTCGTAACCAATAGCGCGTCCTTGTTAAAAGATTACCTACCCAAGGCAATAAATCTGGCCAACCATTGGCAATCTATTTTGCCACGATCGAAACTGAAAAATTTGACCAGAGCCTGGCCATTGGACAACGATTTTGATTCTATTTAATATATATTGCACCCATACTGGTACGGAAGAAGGTCAAGGGCGATAACACGCAGCGGTGTCCATGAGGATTCAGCGCATTCATTAAAGGTTAAACATGGTTACATGTTCCAACCAAAACTATATTAAATTGCTATTATCCAACAATCTAAACAGAAATAAAATAGTTGAACATTACCTATTTGGGCTTTTCCCCACCAATAAAAAGTTCACGATGAAAAATAATGTATTAAATCAAGGAACACTTGTGCCAAGTTCCGTGGTCTCTCTCTGATCTGATAAATCACATACAGACGGATAGACGATAGCAAAATTGTCTAGTATGGTCTCGAAATGAAGACGCTTCGCTCGCTTGGTTAATAAATATCACTGCAATATTGAACACACTGGCTAAGTCAAGGGTGTTGACATCCCCCATTACATAAACGTCTCCGTGTCCGGCGACTCTTGCGCAGTCAAACTCGTCGACACGGTTGATTCAACAGGCTCTGTTTTGCGTCATGCGCGTACGCATACCATAAGTACGGAGTTTACACATGTAATATTTCATATTATATAATCACACCTATTTCTCCGAGGGAATAAGCAGCGGTGTACAATAATAGAAAGTAAATCTCAGTTAGAAATTGGTCTATCTTGTGCCGATTTGCATCCAATTCTGTTTAGGTTTATGTGTTATTCTATAATAAACGTTCTTCCTGAATCTTGTTCTACAATTAACTTACTGTAAGTACATTAACGGGAATTAACTCTGAGAGACATGACCGGTACAACCTGAGTGTTTACTACCAGTTCTTTACGTTAATTTGATCGAAATACGTTTTCGTATCCCCCATACATTTCACACCAGCACCCCTAGCGGTAACTTCAGGGAACTGTGTAAAATGTATGGAGGAATACGAAAACGTATGTCCAGTAAATTAACTTAAGGAACTGGTACTCGGCACTGGTAGAAATATCAGCCAAAAAAAGATATGTAAAAGATGTGTTTGGAAGAACCAAATTACGGACAAAATGTGTAATACATCTCTGCCTACTCTGCATGCCTCAGGAATAGGCGTGATGATTGTTATGAAGACTATGATGCGCTGAAGTTTGTTAATTATGGATAAATGTAAGTTCTGTATGAGAATTCAATTCAAACAAGTTTAAATTACTGTATAATAATTAATTTACGAAGCAATGGAAATATAAAGAATGCAATGTCAATGCCTTTTGGTAATTAAATTAGCTCCGAATGGAGGAAACACCTCCGTTAGACAAATATTGCGCAAGCATCTGCTCTTGGAATGTTTGAAAGGTTTGAAGTTAATCGTGCATAGCGTATGACTTTATAGAGATTAAGTTGTTAGAGAAATAAAAAATGTTTAAAGAATAAAAATATCCGACTGCGTATATAAAATAAGCTTTGAAACAATTATTAAATTCATTAGGCCATTTGGACATAACCCATTATAAGTGTACCCGGTGACGGTTATAGGCTTTCCCTGTATTACGTGGGACTAAAAGTCCTGGCAAATTGTGGATGAGTAATGCACCTCTGTCTACCCCTTCGGGGATATAGGTGTGAAATGTGTGTGTGTGTGAGTGTGTGTGTGAAACGTTATGATTTTAGCGCAGCTAAAAAAAACGTTTTCTGCTCTACATTTTGAAGCTGAAAATAATGGGCAGCAAGTTCTAGCCTTATTCAAGCCAATAATTTTCAAGTATCATAATAATAACTATTATTAATACTAATAATTACTTACTAGTTTAAAAATAATGTGAAAATAAAAGTTGCCGGCTTCATATAAGTTATAATCACGTTTACGATCTATGCATTATATACCGTGTGAATATGCTGTAATATTACGTAGGTAGGTACCATACTAAGTAATACCTACTTTAAGTCTACGGTATCCGTTAATAAATAAACAATAACGATAATACTAAGCAGAATCGCCACATAACATAATAATTAAAATCAAACTTAAAAAAATGTCTGGATGTTAGTTTTATATATTTATTGACAAGGTTGCAATTTGTTTATTTTCATATTATCACACACACACATATATTATTGTAGTAGTAGTACTATTATTAGTCCCCTGACGACACGTCTTACCTGTGTTACCCCGGCTATGTCATCGAGGAACAATTTCGAGACAAAGCCGGGGTGTGCGTGTTCGTTAGGGCGGATGTTTGCTGCCGCCGGTTGCGCTGCCTAGAGAACCCCTCCAATTCCGTCCTTTGGCTGCACGTAGACCATGGCTCTATGAGCCAGATCTACGTGTGCGTCTACCGATCCCACACAGGGGATTCTGAGACAACAAAGCTCTTCCAGTACCTCAGCGAGACGGCTGATGAAGCGCAGGTGCGGTTCCCGAACGCTGACCTAGTATTTCTGGGGGACTTCAATGGCCATCACATTGAATGGCTGGGGTCCCTCAAGACTGATCATGCGGGTAGAGCCGCCCATGCGTTCGCTCTCTCCCACGGTCTGACCCAGATGGTATGCGGGATCACCCGGATACCAGACAGGTCAGGTCACGCGCCCGCTCTGCTGGATCTACTGCTGACGAGTCGCCCAGCCCAGTACAGTGTTTCGGTAGGAGCCCCACTGGGTAGTTCCGACCACTGTGTTGTTCACGCTGGCATGAAGGTATGGCACTACTCGTCAGCGGATTGGGACGGTCTACGCGATTATTATGCGTCCGTCCCCTGGAGCCAGCGCTGCTTTGTAGGAAAGGCTCCTTCGGATAGTGCTTCTGCTATTGCTGGCGAGATCAGTTTAGGGATGGATTATTACATCCCTTTCACTGATGTCGCCAGTATCCGCAGAGCCCGTCCCTGGTTCGGGCGAGATTGTGCCAAAGCTGTTCGACAAAAACAGTCGGCATATCGCGCCTAGATCAGGGCGCGGGCTGTGCGCGACCCAAACGTGGGCCACCTCAAAGCAGCGTACAACCGGGCCACAAAGTCGAGTAAGAGGGCCTTTAAGAGAGCGGATGCCCAGCGCGTCGCGCGGCTTGGTCAGGAGCTCACTTCCCATCCCACGGGCAGCCGTGGATTCTGGCAACTGGCCAAAGCCGTGCAATCTAACTTTTGTCAGCCCTCGCTGCCACCGCTGCGTTACCCAGATGGAACACTGGCTCACAAAGCCCAAGAGAAAGCGGATATGCTCGCAGACCTCTTTGCGGCTAATTCCCGGGTCGACGACCGTGGCCTGTAGCCCCCCGCCATCGCCAACTGTGGCCACACAATGCCTGATATTGTTATCAGGCAATGTGATGTACGGGCAGTGCTGCGGTCACTCGACACGCGGAAAGCCTTTGGCCCTGACGGCATTCCGGCGGTGGTGCTACGAAAATGTGCAGCTGAGTTGTCTCCAGTATTAACGCGTCTGTACCGCCTGTCATACTCTTCAGGGCTCGTGCCGGAGGTCTGGAAGGAGGCGAACGTACAACCGATCCCCAAGAAAGGGGATCGGTCCGATCCAGGCAACTATCGACCCATAGCTGTGGTGCTTGAGCTCCTTATAAATAAGCAGCTCATGCAATTCCTAGAGGATCAATCGCTAATCAATGATCGACAATACGGCTTCAGGCCAAAGCGATCAACGGTGGTCTTCTGGCATTCGTAACGCATGTCTGGGGTGGGGCTATGGAAAGGCACGGCGAGTCCTTGGCTATTAGCCTGGACATCGCCAAAGCCTTCGATAGGGTCTGGCATGCTTCGCTCCTTTCCAAGCTTCCGGCATATGGTCTACCTCCTCAACTGTGCAGCTGGATTGCCAGCTTTTTAAACGAGCGCCGAGTGCGGGTCCTCTGCGATGGCCAGGCTTCTCGCTTCTTGCAAGTGAATGCCGGGGTACCGCAGGGGTCCGTACTATCACCAACTCTCTTTCTTCTGCATATCAATGATATGCTATCCCTCGGGAACATTCATTGCTATGCAGATGACAGCACACTGCACGGGAGTTACTCGGTTCGTCCGACGGCGGGGCGATCTGAGATTGAGGAGGAGAGACGACGACTCGTGGCTGATCTCGACCGTAACCTCGACAGTATCTCTCAATGGGGTACCGAGAACCTGGTCGAGTTCAATGCCCGCAAAACACAGGCGTGTGCATTTACTGCGAAGAAATCCCCTTTCCTTCCCCTACCCTCTCTTCAGAATGCATTATTACCAATGAAGGACAACCTTGATATCCTTGGCATAGACGTTCGTCGAGAGCTCAATAATTAAAACTACATCGAAAGATGTATAGGGCTAGCTTCGCGGAAACTAGGAATACTGAATAAGGTAAAGAGATTCTTTACACCGGACCAGAGGTGTCTGCTGTACAAGACGCAGATTACACCCTGCGTCGAATACTGCTCTCACCTCTGGGACGGCTCCGCGAAGTATCTGCTGGACGCTCTCGACGCTATGCAGCGACGGGCTATCCGTATTATAGATTGTCCGGTGGTAACGGGAAGCCTTGAGCCGCTAGTTCAGCGCCGAACAATAGCTTCCTTGGCCGCATTCTACCGTATTTACCACGGCGAGTGTTCTGAAGAGCTCTTCAATCTGATCCCACCCTCTTCCTTCCGATCCCGAACGACTCGTGCCGGGCAGAGATGTCACCCCCACACAGTGGATAGCATGTTCGCGAGAACCGAACGTTTTAAACGTTCGTTTCTCTGCCGAACGATAGTGGCCTGGAACGCCCTGCCTGTGCACGTGTTTCCTCCCACATATAATCCTGGGTTCTTTAAGCGGAGCGTGAAGAGGCACATCAGTAGGTCGTCAAGTTGAGGGCCACTCTCAATAGTAATGTGTGCTGTGAGAGTGGCCCACAATCGCTAGACGTCGTCACGACTTACCACCAGGCGGGCGGCGTCAATTTGGCGAACCAAATATATAAAAAAAAAAAAAATAGTCCCACGTAATAGGGGGCAAGCCTATTGTCATCACCGGGCACACATATAATGGGTTATGTTCAAAATGGCCGAATAAATTTAAAAAAAGTAGCAGCTATATTGTAATTTCGAAAAAAAATTCGAAATCCGTTGCCTTGCGATGAAATGTTGATGAAAGGCAACAAAATCTTACGTGCCAGTCGCTATGGCACAGCTAATTAAAGTCCTGGGCGTTTAATATTCTATGTATAATTTATTAATTTACTAGTGGTCCCGGCGAACTTCGTACCGCCTGAAATTTTGCTGATGAACCTTCCCTGAACCTCCACGAATATTTTAAGACCCAAATTAGCCAAATCGGTCTAGCCGTTCACGCGTGATGTCGTGACCAAGGGAAATTGGGATTCATTTTTATATATAGAGATTATATTGTGTAGTTTAAGCTTACACTATTGAAATGTCATGATCGTGTGGATAGACAATATTATAAT
Organism: Nudaria mundana; assembly: GCA_963556515.1. Taxonomy (NCBI): domain Eukaryota; kingdom Metazoa; phylum Arthropoda; class Insecta; order Lepidoptera; family Erebidae; genus Nudaria; species Nudaria mundana. The sequence continues at coordinate 21,653,813 of OY748292.1, read as the reverse complement.
AATTCAAATTTACATTTGGTTTTCACCAATAGGGACAAATATTTGTACCAATTGGTGAAAACCAAATGAAAATTCTTTCAACAAGTTATGATACACAGAGGTATGTGTGACTTATTGTTTTAAAGTGTACTAGTTATCCCGACGAACTTTGTATCGCCTCAAAAAAAAAAAATATTATTTCATGCAAATGTATGTAAATTGAAAAACGCGACTGACGGACAGACAGACAGACAAATTGTCGTATTAAATATATAGATAGATTCCTTCTTTCATTGTTCTATCTACGAGAATTCTATCTATTGGCAGGTTGACGCAAGAGCAAAGAAAGCTTATGAAAGGAAACATTCATCACACAAAGTTTTGTACTAGGATATTAAGTACCTTAATGTAATATAAGAGGGGCTCGTGGTCTAGTGGTAACCGACAATGTTAACACATTGCAAAGGTTAAGCAACATCGACTCAGGCCGGTCTTAGGATGGGTGACCATTTCTTAAGACATTGAGACCCCTCCGTGCCTCGGAGAGCACGTTAAGCCGTCGGTCCCGGTTGTCATACTAACATCTTCGGCAGTCGTTAGGGGTAGTTGGAGCCCTAAATCAAAAATCCGACCGGTCCAACTACAGAACTTCGATATCGCCCATGGGTTGTGAAGGTCAGATGGCAGTCGCTTCACGGAAAATATAGAAGTTCAGCCGAATCGCAGTTAGACTGGAAATCCGACCCCAACTGAGTTGGGAAAAGGCTCGGTGAATGATGATTGTAATATAATTTATGCATTCGATTGTCGGCTTTTGGTGGAACACCTTCGATACTGCCGTAGGGCGATACCGGTCAGGTGTTGGAAATAAAAATTGTGGAGCATGTGTACAAAAGTGAGTTTATATCATAATGTAAGTGCTTTATTGTAAGGTACATTAAACCTCTATGCTGGGTTTTCATAAATTGACAACTGTCTAGAAAAATATACTGTAAATGTCATTCACTGTGATTTAGTTAAATAATTTAGATAATGGTTTTATTGTGTTTACTTGGATAAATAGTGTATATTAACCATGTTGTCAAATGAAGATAAGTTTACTTAAATTTATAACTTGTTGCCAGGATCTTAGCGAATTTAACTATGTAAAGAGGGTCTCAGTCGCCTGCGATGTACCTATTCCCCACTTTATCACGCGAGTGCTTAGTATTGGATCTCACGAGTTCTTAAAGTTAGCTGAAGCGATACCACCCCTTATATTACATAGAATTAAAACTGACTTGATCACTTTACCCATTTATCAAAGTTATAAGTGGTCAAAAACCGGTGTATGAAGTATTCTATATGCCTGACAGACATACGTTCTTTGTTTTCAAAGAGGCTCTTGTGTCTGATAAACTTAAAAAAGTGAGTCAAAGATTCACTTACAACCGTGTGAAAAGTTAATAAAGATGTTATATAATAAACATAAAACAAAAACGAGAGATACAAAACAAACAAGAAACTAACCGTGGGGATAGTAAAAGTTGGGGAAAACGTAAATTGATTCCAGATTCTCAAGGACCATATATGATTCTGCAACGATCTACACAGACACTGACTTTAAAATGGAAACATTTTTTTTGAAGGTATTTAAGGTCGAATTACATTATGTATAATATGTAATTGAATAGACAGTAATTAAATTGTACTTATTTGAAATATTTGGGAATATAGATCTGAAGGGTCTGAATCAAATTAAATATGATTATTATTGATACCACAAACGCGCAAACAAACGTCGTCGGTCAGAATAGAAAACATTTAAAAAAATATGTTTATGATTATTTTTTGAAATGTCTTTCACACACCCGATTCACTGAATATTCAGGGAAAACTAACATAAATGTGTGAAACAATGATGTTTAACGTTAGACTATAGACGTTTATGAACAGCTATAGTCAATACCAGACAATACTGTGTTCAAATGTTGATATCTCTTTCCATGAAGACAAAGTTCCATAAACGATAGCCAGAATTATTTTGGTTTTGACCGGTATGTAAAGTTATTTTGCAGACCTGCATACAATTATGTTGGTATGTAGATCTGCGTTCATAGGTTTTAAGCTGTTTAAAAAGCATATGCAAAGAAACACAAGAAAATGTTCACTTTATAGAGCAACATGAGACACGCCATCAAATTTAACTCACAGTATTAATCGCAAGAACGATTTTGTTCTTAATCTGGCAGTTCTACGTAACTACAGTCGAACGACTCTAGTCGCTCAAGTTCCATCGACTGATTTGATACGACAAGAATACGAAATTGGTTTTAACGACCTTGTCACTACGATATCGCTACGGTTTTGATTACGAGAATCGGGGCACTAGCAAGCCACTCGCTTCGTTTTACCACTAGTATATTATGAAATCAAAAACAGAACCAGTCGTGCAGGAAATGGAGTCTCTTTAAGGAAATTAAAAAAATGATTTCTCAACGGAAACTCTATTAAAAAAGTATCTCAATCGCTTCACATTCAACTTAACTTTATGGTAGATCTACACAATTATTGGACTGTCTTTAATTACAATTCTTCACTGCGTAATCAAGAACAGCTTGTCTATCGAGTATAGAAATCGAGAAAGTCTTGTCTATGAACAAGTAGCGTCATTTTTATGATCATCCGTTAAAAACAAACGGGAGACTTCGAGGTCCCAGTTGAAAACCAGCACCAGGATTCTACCGATGCTGAACTGGACAGCCATTTGGTACATTTGTGTGCCACACAATTAATCGCGCGTCAGTTACGGTTGTTGATTGGAAGCATGTTTACTTTAATGAGTAAACATGCTTCCAATCCCCAATGTATTTTATGTGTATTGTTATGTTGTATTGTGTGGGCACTATGTACTAAATAAATGTCTCTTTATTCTTCATTTCTTTCTTTCTTAAGCCCAAGTCACTCTCACTTGCATGCGGTGCACCGGCTGACATGACATGACTGCTAGCAAATATATCTCCGGCTGGTAACGGCAAAAGACTCGCACCATATTTCTGAGGTGCAGAGGTGCATGTAATAGGATGCCAGCTCATTGTCGTTACCGGGCAAGATATAGAATAGCAATAATTATTCTGTAATCTGAACACAAATTCCAATAGTAAGGACCGAGTTACAATGCTATCCATCTCTGCATCCGGGGGTAAATAATAGCGTAAATGTTAACGACGCCAATACATTAATTAATTAAAATTTCGGTAAATTTATTAGGAAATATTTTATTTAATAATAAGAAGTATTTCAAAATACTTTCAAATGTTAAGAAATTTTATTCACTTGAGCGCGATTATGACTACCTACTGATACACAGACACTAAATTTAATATTTAATTTTCGATAAAAAATAAAACCGTATAGTCAAAATCCAACAGCTCAGGTCGTCCAAATGGGTCTGAATGTTGACATAACAAAACAACTATAGAATAGAATAGGGTCGAATCCAATATTTGTGTGATACAAAAATGTTTGTTTCGGAGTTTAGGTGTTCTCTATGAATACGAATGTACTTAGAAATATATAAGTTTGTTTATCAGTCGTCTAGATCCCATATATAAACTTATATTAGCTTAATTTGGGCTAGATGACGTTGTGTAAGAATGTCCAAAAATATTAAAAAAAAGTAAATTTAAAATTCGTGTAACTGATTCATTAACTCACTTTATCGTAAGTACGTACACGGATTAATAAGAATACTTACATTGACTGTACAGTGCTCTATTACCTAACACTAAAAGGAATGTGATATAAAACAAATAGTTGATGAACGTACCTAATTAAGATGATAATAATTTAGAAAGTAAAGTTAAATATTTCCATTAATTTTAGAAAATTTAAAGTTTTTCACTTCCACCAAGTGCCATCAATCGACAGTATAAATAGTCTTCCTTCACTTTGTATCTAAGAAATCTAAGAATTGAGGATTTTCTTTATCCGCGGCTCTGGGCCTGGGCCGCGGCCGCACCTACGTCCATTGCCGAGCGCCTCCGGTAAACACTGAGAGAATTCCCAGTGGCGCCCGGCGTAAGAATTGAGGTGAACGAATATAATATCATTGGAGTATGTTAAGGCTAAAGTTCGAAGTGAGCTTAGCCTAAATCCTAGGTACAGCCGTACTTCCGCAATCTGACTCGTTATTTTGAACCACCCAGTAATCGTGGGTCCCCGCTATTCTTTTAAATCAAGGTGTCGAATTCAATCGAATTCTGATGTGTCTCTAGTACCAGTTCCTTACGTTAATTTGCTCAAAATATGTTTTCGTATTCCTCCATACATTTCACACAGTTCCCTGACGTTACCGCTAGGGACGCTGGTGTGAATGTATGGGGAATACGAAAACGTATTTCGAGCAAATTAACGTAAGGAACTGGTACTAGACACACTGATTCGAAACCAATCGAATCGATCAAGAAAGCCAACAAGTAAGAAATGTTGATTAAACAACCAACAGAATACTTAGTAGATAGTTTACAAAATATTTGTATAATATTTCGAAAAACAATTCCTTCAAAGTACGTACGTTGTTGTGGATTGTTGCATTCTCACTGTATAATCAGGTTGTTTTCTCAGTGGTTTATTCACAGTGATTTTCGTAAAAAATACACGAGTAGGTTATATTTAAAATGACAGGCCCTCAACAACAAGGGCTTCAACTCTATATTCCTTAATATTTCTATAACGTGTTTGTTGTCAATATAAATAGCTTCGTCGAGAGAATCTTTACCGTCTAGTAATTTAGTTTTATTAAATATATAAAATACGGAAAACCATTCAAGTTCCAGTTAGAGCTGAGCACAACACTAGTCTAACTTTAAAATTATTGGAAAAGGCTTAACTCATGAATTTGCTCATTCTCTGACCTAAATCCTCAGTGCATCAGATCTGTTTATTATGAGGATTTCACTTCAAGTACTTCAAGTACTTAAAAGCAATAGACACGTACACAATAACGTCGAACTAAAATAGGTATACCCAGCGAAATGTGTACTGTGACGATAAAGAAATAAAAAATATGATAAAAGTTAAGAAAACATCAAGTACCGAAAAATGCGATGAGATCTTGTATTTCAATGTCTCCATCTTGCAATACAGTTCTAACATTGAGCCAACAGGTTCGCTCCAGTACGTGGATCAGCCTCACGCTGTCTCCGACCTCACCCCTCGACGGTACTCTCCGCGCTTTGTCGTCGTTGTGGCTGTAGTACTTTGATTGGTTGTTCGTGTTGAAATATAGCTTCGTCGGTGAAGTTATGGACACTAGGAACACAATAAACGATCAAGGTAACAACAGGCTGTAACTCCATAAAATACTTCTTAGATTATTCGCGGATGCTCAAGACTTAAATGTGAAGAAATTGATTTGTAAAATTCTGAATGCACATAACCCAATTTGATAAAATTTGCATTCTTGTCAATGACAAAAATAAATATTAAACTCATTTTAAAATCAAACGTTACAAAACTTGTGATTCATTATTGTAATTTTAAAACAGTCACACTTCTTCCAGTTTTGGATAGGTAAGTATAATAAAGAAGGACAACATTGAGTCATTGTATAGACCTGTTAAACTATTGAAATTGGAATATTAATCAGCCTGGTGCACCTTGATCGCCGCAATTCCTTCGAAGAGCACGAGGCCTCGGCGGGAGCGGCGGCCCAACGCCGCCATTCACCTGAGGCCTTTCCGAGATCATTTTTCATCATCACAATTTTCACTTCATCACTTCACTGAATCACTTGAACTGAATAATGGACGATCGTATCCATAGCCACTGCAATATTAACGAAACTATTGCAACACATATATTTGAGTCACCATGATGCGATGACAATATTATAAGAATTTAAACTTGGCTTCCTTGATTCAAAGGTACGATCGAGTTACAGAAAAAGCGAAACAAGTTAAGCGGCAGCTGTGTTGCCGGACACCTCAGGGTCGACTGGTAACACAGTATGAATCGACGTTTACATCGCCACTACAATCAAGAACTACTATTTTTTTAACATTTCAATGCTAAATATCACGATATTGCAGTGTTTCAAATAGTGTTACTAATAGTTAGACTGACATTGACTGTGGTTAATGCACCTAAAATATCATTTGAAAGTAATAAGTTATGCTTCACTTGGCAAACATCTTCGGCTAATGCTATGAGAAAGGTTAATCTTGATGTTAGTTATGAATGAGATGAACATAAAAACTCTTTGTTTATAGATAGGAAGTTTAGAACTAGTGCAAAAGTTAGATAATAGTCATCAGAAAAAATACAATTTATGGCGTAATATAAGAGCGCAGACGTGTATGAAATTACAATCAGAGCATTACAAGTCGCGGTTGTGAAACAAACAAGGCTTAACTGAGTGCATATAATGGAATGTTAGAGGACTCTATCATTACTCAAATGCAATATTTGCTGTAAGTATACAGGCTACTTGCGTTTGCGTTTATTGTATCTGTAAATCAACATGCCTACGTAAATGGCTGTGTGGAAAGATTTAGAACTAAAGACTAAAAAAATGAAGATGTATCTTGGGATGCAAAGTCGGTGTTTTGCATTTATCTGATAAGAAAATAATTTGTACGTTGCAGTTACTTGAATAGTTTTAATAGTGGTATTTCAAATCTGATTGCAGACTTTTAGATCGGAATGAAAGATAAACACTAAGCTTGGTTATAAAAAATGTTTTGGAAAGATACATGTCAGTTTTGTTTAGATGAAAATGTTGAAAAGGTATGATTAATAACAATACGGAAATTCACAAAGATTGTTGGATAGTGAAATGATATAAATCTTAAGTTAGTTCATAGAAAGTGTAACAATATACGTAAACAACAGTTGTAAAATAGTGGCTATTGTGAAAGCGGTAATTGCAAACAATAGGAATTAGCACAACCAGATAGCTGAATTAAACCACCATTACAATATCTTAATTTATAGTTCATTAATGTCGTCATAGTAGATAGTTCTGAAATTGGATGTAATTACAAATGTAATACGATATTATACATTTTAATCATTAAGAAATCTAGGCCAACTTGTCTCAATCACTAAGTTATTCAAACTGTATGCAGTATTAACTTAGACTAATTCTTCCTGTTATTATACGGAATTGGGCAAATTAAGTACTCTACTTTGTCTTTTTATTAGTATGGTTGCGATTTGGAATGTAATGAATGTTCAATAACGTAAATAAGGTTAAGTAAGTCAAATTCAGCTGCGTGCTTTTCATTTTGTTCCGGTTCAGGCTTACATTGGCTCGATATCACGAGCACAGATCACAAAAAAATGTCTTATTCATGATTAATCATTTGAATACAGGGTTACCTACATTAAATTAAGTACAATTTCAATTTCAATTCGTAGGGCTCTTTCCACCGCAGGTCTTCCGGCCGTACGTGAACCAAATGGTTTAGCACGAAGCGATGGAAAGAGACCGGACGGTATGTCGTTGCTACCGTGGAAGATGGGAAGGCCTTTGGTGTGGGACGCTACATGCGTTGACACCTTAGCACCTTCACACCTTCCAAGCACATCCGGATGTGCCGGCGCTGCTGCTGCATCGGCTGAAGGCTTTAAACGGCGTAAATATGCTAACCTAGCAGGTGATTACATATTTGAGCCGTTTGGGGTTGAGACACTGGGGTCATGGGGTCCGAGTGCTCGCCGCCTTTATAGAGACATTGCTAAACGCCTAATCGATGCTTCTCAGGACCAGAAGGCTGGCTATTTTCTGGCCCAAAGAATAAGTATCGCCATCCAACGTGGCAACACAGCCAGCATTCTGGGAACCTTCCCAGTCGGCAATGACGCGGAGGATTTTTTAAACGATATTTTGTAATGTAAATATTTTTAGTCTATAATTATGTTTATTTTGTATATTGTAATTCTTATTGTAAATAAATAAAATTGTATTTCAAAATGATGCGAAGATGTTGGTAATAGTTAAATATGATCTAGAAACAAAAGAGGTTTTAGAAACAGTTGGCTTCAAAAACGATCTTAATCTGGATTGAAATGAAAAGATATTCAAATTTGTTGCGAGATGTAAGATGGTTATATGAAATTTAGTACATACACATATGATTGTGTAAAGCAATAAAAATTTGGAAACTATAATATTTAATATGACTATTTAATGTGATGAGACCACACGACGCGTGACCACAGATTGTGTGCCAAAAAGCGATAACACACAAGAAAGTTAGTAAAAAGCAGCACTTTAACGCAATTATTATAGGTAAACCAAACACTTGTTCAACGTATGTTATTGCAATCGTTGTCACGCTTTGTAAAAAATAACCGGCCGGTGAAGTTAAAAATATTGTACACTTTTATGTGACAATTGCTTGAAACATATCAATCAATGATATGAATTTTCAGTGGCTATAGATGTGTTCATAAACGTTTATTCACATAAATTTTAAGCACGAATAAATACTTTCACTGGCGCGGGTAACGTAGTTTGCGACGAGGCGTGGACGCGTCCGCTCGGCTGCGCGGGCGCAGGGCTGACTCGAGCGTGCAAACCAACTGTCCCTCTCCCACGCAAAGCCTTTTGTGCCAAACGGCCAACTGTATCAAAAGCGTGGGTGTTTTCCATATAAGCCATACCCCTAATTTAAGAGACAAAATTATAGGTATATGACCAAACGAATGTAATCACCTTGTAAGGATTCATTTATAATGTAAAGACGAATGATATACGTATTATGACTTCACCAGTTGTCAACCCATTATGACATTCTATACCAATGTTGTCAGCGTTACAGTATCAAACAATTGTTTGTGGTCACACAAAAAATATACAACTCATTCCACCTATAGCTGTAGTGGGGAGCATTCAAATTCAATTGCAATGAGCAACATTACAGAAACCGGTTCAGTCAAGTCTGTGCCTGACAATATAAGGCGATTTGTTATCAACAAGGCACTAAATTAGACAGAATTCATCTAACGAAGGTGTGACTTGTTATCGATAAAAATCTTAACACCTTGTTAAATGGTCGATAGTTGTGTGAAATCTGGAACGCTGCGATGATACCTCGAAGTCAAAATATCCAAATTATTGATCCCACGTTCGACTTCAGCAGGAATTTGAATGTTTCGTAGTTGTCTTAAAAGTTGGGTATTCCGCAAAATTCAATGATTCTCATTAACTTTGCATTTCTGTTTAGTTCCGTACGTTAAGTGATTGGTTTTCCGTATTGCTGAAGGTTATATAATCAAATTGCGACTTTTGTTTCGCATAGATGCAATAGGTATGTAAGTAGGTATAATCTAATACAAGTAATGTACCTACTGAATTATTTCATCACCTTTGCATTAAGGCATCATCATTATATCGCTGTCCATTGCTGAAAATAAGCTATTTCTCTCCAATAAGTTTTTGGTGTGAGCAGCTAGTCCATTGCCACCTGCATCCAACGAGACCCAGCGCTTTTCACGATCTGTCTATTTGGTTGTTTTTTTTTTGCTAACGCACTGTCCCTGAGTCACCTGAGCCACACGGCTCGCATATGAAACAACTATAGCTCCATGTAAACGTGTTGCATTGTAATCTAGGCTCTATAAAACGATTCCCACAATTACGTCTTTATGTGCAATTTGATAAAATTGTCTAGTGAAAGTCACTAATAACGTCTGTAAATTATTTTCGTCATCTTCGAAGAAGTTTCGTATTTTATTCATCCTGCAATTATTCATAATATTCAAGGGAATAAATACTATGACCAATAAGGTAGATAAAGTCAGAGTTATATATATTTATTCACGAAGCTACGTGTAGGTCAAAAAGTAACACTTAAGAATATCGATTATATATTTAATGCCAGATTCGCAAGGCAATGGGTGATAATAAAAACTCAAGGACATTACTTTCTAATGTCCGCAAGTCTGACATGTCCTGTCCACCACGCCAAAAGATCGCGGCAGCGTAAAAGTCATGATGAGAATTACGCACGTTAAAAAGTACTTACAAAGTGATGAATGATGAAAGAATTTAATTAATTGCTTGTCAAAGGCTTGTAACAGGTTCCTGTTCATAGAAATCTGACTAATATTATAATCGTGAAAGTTTGTAGATATGTATAAATGTGTGGATCTTTATTACTCTTTGGGTGCTAAGAAGCACGGAAACGAAAGACTGGCCATCTATTCCGTGGAATCAATAAACTGTCTGACAAAATGTCTCTCTATCTGTTCAGGGATGAAGACATGATTTTATGTGTGTGTAAGTATGTATATTATATGCATTATATGTATTATATTTGAACTCTACTTGTTTTATGACTTGCGTTTTCATCGTCGAGATATTTTCCCGCGTTACGTATCGTTCATTCATAACTTTTTGTATCAATTTTGCAATGATTTTCTCGTTATTGATTATGTATTTAGTATCACACTGAGCGATTTAATCGCCATGCAATCCATTGTTGGCTTTCAGCTGTTAACTATTCAAAGACAAGAGCATTTAAATGTTATAATTTGATTCATATTTTCTCAGCATAATTAGACCTTCTGCATAAAATATCAAAACAGCATACTTTACAAGGCATGATTTATTTATTAAGCTTACATGGTTAGGGAAGAGAAAGACTAAAAAATTGGATGAGAAAGAATAAGACATATGGATGAGCTTACCGAAGAAGCTGGCCATCAATAGAGAAGAATAGAAGGAAAAACAATTACACCGTCTAGAGCTAGCGCTTACATTGAGAAGAAGAAAATTACGAATTTCAGAATTCCAAATAAAATAATCAAAACAGATCATGTCTTTATACCGCAAGACAGAGGCGTTTATTACACCCACATTTCGACATTACGTCTGAATTTATCTGAAAAGTAGTTCAAAGTGTAGTTCGAATTCGAAGTAATAGAGTCTATTGCCGTGTCCGGAACTGTACATTTGAACTGTGCATGTGGGCTCCGGAGATGTTGATAAGGCCTCTTAACAGCCAAGCAAACAAATTCCGATCCAACTATCTGCTGCAGACCTAACAGGGCCAATTTTCAATTTGGTAAATTTTATGTCTTTTACCTTTCAGATTTGAAATCGTTCGGCCAATTTACTGGCATTTTCCAGTTTAGCAATGCAGTGATTTGGTTTTAACAAGAACAGTTGGCCTCCAAACCATATAAATATACGTATCAGTGTAATGATGCAAGTCATCTAAATGGGTGCGGGTAACTTGATCTCTCTCAACATCGGTTTTCTATTATGAGTCAGTGAAGTAATCTGATGGTTGTAGTTCAGTTTATGTTGGTTGATCTGGATGCAATATGTGTAAGCACTTATTTCTTTTTACGGTCAAGGATGTATAAATATTGTATGATACTTAGTGATGTTTCGTGCGAAGGTATTTGTTGAATGTTGCATGACAAAACTCACGAGTTACGAAGGAATTCTTGAGTTAGATTTAGTTTGATAAGTTAATTATTTATCTTTTATGACTCTTTCAAGGGCGTTGCAATTACACGCGTTATTTTATTTGGCCTTCGTTGTGTTTACTTCGATATTATTATTGTTTTCATGCGTGATTATATTTGATATTAATTCAATAATTTTACCGTTTATTATAATAGAAGCGGAAGCAAATATGTAGGTATCTATTATTAAGGAAATCAAATTAAATTTAGACACTTCCGCTGAAAGGTTCACAAGTACCTACAGCAGTAATAGGTGGCGAAGTGTTTACTATTGTCGTGTTGAAGGGTAACACTGCACCTTACATACATTTGTATCTATGCTCTGCAGATACTTTAGCGTGCACAACAATGCTGGGCACAAGGGGTATGACCGCTAATTTAAAATCTAGCTCCAAGAATGAGTAATTCGACGTGGCATCGCCGCAGATCGGGATACTGGGAACCTTTCAAGTCAACAATAACGTGGTCCTCTACGTTATTGTTGACTGGAAAGGTTCCCAAATTTCACATATTTTTTTTTGTATTACCTTATTAATTTAAGAAGTAGATCAATGATGATGATGTACCCTACGTACGTTATATTATGTGCTCAAAAGTAGATATATACCTAATAAGTAATTTTGCCAAAGACCGCTATAAGTAGGTAGGTATCATCCGACGAGTATATGTTCTACAAAGTCTACGAATTAGGTACGACAACGATAATATACAGGTAAATCTTGTGACTAAGCCAAATTATGCTTCTAAAACTCAAATTAAATAAGAAAGACATTCATAATTGAAGGCTAAACCCGTGAAATGATTCGCCACATTCATAAATCGATTCGATTTCCTTTATTAACGTTTGCCATATGCGAAATAAATTACCAATAGCCAATGTTGCCATATAGGTATGTACGTTTATCCACACGGTCTCATGAGATTTGTAGATGTTTAGTAATATGCATGTTTACAACCTTGGGTCTTAGCTACAATAGAGTTATACTCGTAAAAAGACGCGAAAATATATTTAACGTGGAAAAAACGTGTACAAGGTTTTTTCATTGTTAGTTGTTGTTAGAATATTAAGTAGATTTGTTTGGAAAAGTTATGAAGAATGACTTAATCATTTGCTAAGTGATTTGCGGCACAATGCAAGCAAAACTGCTCACTTAGAATACATATGTTATACGGCATTTACACACAATACTATCTAGCTTACTAAGCAACTCTCTATAAGAAGTGTTCATAATTATATTAAACACTACTTGATGCCTGCAGATCTGCCGTCGTTGAATAGCTTTGATGATTCGACTTATTATTCCTGACATCCAAAATTGATGAAACAAAGACTAATATTAATAATGTTGTTTTAAGCCACTGAAAACCACAAGATAAAGAGAAGTAGAGTTGGCCACTAGGTTCAGCAAGAGGGCCTTCAAGAGAGCGGATGCCCAGCGCGTCGCGCGGCTTGGTCAGGAGCTCACATCCCATCCCACGGGCAGCCGTGGATACTGGCAACTGGCCAAAGCCGTACAGTCAAATTTTTGTCAACCCTCGCTGCCACCACTGCGTTTTCCTGATGGATCACTGGCTAACAAAGCCCAAGAGAAGGCGGACATGCTCGCAGACCTCTTTGCGGCTAATTCCCGGGTCGATGACCGTGGCCTGCAGCCCCCCGCCATTGCCAACTGTGGCCACACTATGCCTGATATTGTTATCAGGCAATGTGATGTACGGGCAGTGCTGCGGTCACTCGACACGCGGAAAGCCAGTGGCCCTGACGGCATTACGGCGGTGGTGCTACAAAAATGTGCTGCTGAGTTGTCTCCAGTATTAACGCGTCTGTACCGCCTGTCATACTCTACAGGCCTCGTGCCGGAGGCCTGGAAGGAGGCGAACGTACAACCGATCCCCAAGAAAGGGGATCGATCCGATCCAGGCAACTATCGACCCATAGCTGTCACCTCAGTCATTTGCAAGGTGCTCGAGCTTCTTATTAATAAGCAGCTCATGCGATACCTGGAGGATCACTCGCTAATCAATGATCGGCAATATGGCTTCAGGCCAAAATGATCAACGGGTGACCTCCTGGCATTCGTCACGCATGTATGAGGTGAGGCTATGGAAAAGTTCGGCGAGTCCTTGGCTATTAGCCTGGACATCGCCAAAGCTTTCGATAGGGTCTGGCATGCTTCGCTCCTTTCCAAGCTTCCGGCATATGGTCTACCTCCTCAACTGTGCAGCTGGATTGCCAGTTTTTTAAACGAGCGCCGAGTGCGGGTCCTCTGCGATGGCCAGGCTTCTCGCTTCTTGCAAGTGAATGCCGGGGTACCGCAGGGGTCCGTACTGTCACCAACTCTCTTTCTTCTGCATATCAATGATATGCTTTCCCTCGGGAACATTCATTGCTATGCAGATGACAGTACATTGCACGGGAGTTACTCGGTTCGTCCGACGGCGGGGCGATCTGTGATAGAGGAGGAGAGACGACATCTCGTGGGTGATCTCGACCGAAACCTCGACAGTATCTCCCAATGGGGTGCCGAGAACTTGGTCGAGCTCAATGCCCACAAAACACAGGCGTGTGCATTTACAGCGAAAAAATCCCCTTTCCTTCCCCTACCCACTCTTCAGAATGCAATATTACCAATGAAGGACAATCTAGACATCCTTGGCATAGACGTTCGTCGAGAGCTCAATAACACAAAATACATTGAGAGATGTATTGGGCTAGCTTCGCGGAAACTAGGAATACTGAACAAGGTAAAGCGATTCTTTACACCGCACCAGAGGTGTCTGCTGTACAAAACGCAGATTAGACCCTGCGTTGAATACTGCTCTCACCTCTGGGACGGCTCCGCGAAGTATTTGCTGGACGCACTCGACGCTATGCAGCGACGCGCTGTTCGCATTATAGACTGTCCGGAGGTAACGGGAAGCCGTGAGCCACTAGCCCAGCGCCGAACAATTGCTTCCTTGGCCGCGTTCTACCGTATTTACCACGGTGAGTGTTCTGAAGAGCTCTTCAACCTGATCCCACCCTCTCCCTTCCGATCCCGAACAACGCGTGCCGGCCAGAGATGTCACCCTCATACCGTGGAAACCGTCTTCGCGAGAACCGAGCGTTTTAAACGATCGTTTCTCTGCCGAACGATGGTGGCTTGGAACGCCCTGCCTGCGCACGTGTTTCCTCCAACATATAACCCTGGGCTCTTTAAGCGAAGCGTGAAGAGGCACATTATTCATATTAGTCAAGTTGAGGGCCACTCTCTATAGTATTCCTGTGTACTGTGAGAGTCGCCCTCAATTGCCAGACGTCGCCTCAGCTTACCATCAGGCGGGTGGCGTCAATTTGTCGACCTAAATATATAAAAAAAAAAAAAAATGTACTAGTGCGTCTAAAATATCTGTTTTTGTAAGAGACTTTTAAGCTTCTTATCCTTAGCTTCGCTCTGTATTCAAAATAGAGCCTTCGGCAACCATATACATATTATTTTACTAACTTGTCATAAAACCTACTATTTTTGTGTTTTATTTTATTTTTATTTCACCTACACTAAGTTTTTGTTAATTTTACTAAAAGTAGAGACCAGACGTCATCACTGATATTTTTACCATACTGACAATATAGTCATCATAACGTAAGCAATCAGTAAATTCTGAAGAACTAAACCCAATCATCATTTCTTATGTAGCCAAGAAGTGGACACGAATTGCAAAACTTGGGTTCTCGTTGTACAATATGCTTGCAGACATAATTATAGCTAAGTAGGTAATTCACATTAAATTCATGTCTTTAAATATTAAAATAAACACAAAAGAAACTTTGAAATATTAGAAGACCAAAAACTTATAAGGAAGTTTGTCCATTTGCTTCTTTCATTCTTCTGTTTTACTTAAAGCACACTTTGTCGGGCCGCGGAATTTAAAAAACACTTAGTACACTTAGCACACTTAGCACACTTAGTAAAATAGAAGGTAATTAAATATTACCTAATAATGAAACAGGGCATAACATAATTATTTTAATTACTTACACATCTAAGAAATGATAGTACGGAAGCGTTAATACGAGTAGCTTGGTGTTGATGTTCGTCTTACGTCAAAGTAATAGTATAAGGTAATAGTTCATCATTACAATTTTAATGTAAGTAGACACCTTTGCAAATTAAAACGCTTATTTTTAAATGGATTTTCATATGCGCTTATAGTTCCAACCGATATTCGCTTCCGTAAGTCACGTGAACTTCATTTTTTGATTCCGAAACGAAACGTGTAAGCTGCATGCATTGATATATAATACATATTATGGGTATATTTGATTTAAGGCTGCTTGTCTTATGGACGATTTCTGAATTGAGAATTTGAAGTTGAACATCCACTGAGTACGCCAAATGTCAAAATTTAGGAACACATTTTGACATTTGACGTGCTCAACTGATACTTAACTTCAAATTCTCAATTCAGAAACCGGCCGTTAGATTTATAACGTCCATTTCCAAATGCATGAGCAAATTGATAAAAACTTTCAAATATATTAATACCTACATTTCGATGCTGAATTTACTAAAAGCGAAACTAATGGATGCTGTAAAATTGTACGAACTTAAAATAGAATTACAATCAATTATCAAACACAAGGCATGACAAACTACGCTAGATTATATATCACAGACTATGGAATAGTACTCGATAATACATAGAATAGCGTCTGTTATGGTAAACCGACTAAGTTAAAACTGGTTATTGACTATTGGCGAAAGTCGGAGTAGTAAAACAAATGTAACAAATGTATCGAAGAGGTGTCATAAAACCGATATAACAAGCGATTGAAGAAGAAATTGCCTATAAACTAGTCGATACAGACTTCATTATCGTCATCACAGACCATAGATATCTTTATCTATGTTCTATGGTCGTTAGACTAACAAAACCTCAAGGTATCTCTGTACTTAGTATATAACTATAGAGCGCTGATAACCGGTCTGAACCACTAACAACCACTCTGCACATCAGAACAGTCAAACAGTCGAGGATGACGTAACGTCACTACAGCTTCCCAATTTAAGTTTGCGTGTGGCAAAAAATGGAACTAATTATTGTTTGTAGTTATTGTTCTGAGATCTTGTTTTTGACGTGTTTTAATGTAATGTTGCGCCCCTAGTGGAACGCAAACATATATTGGGGAACCTATATCAGAGCCGCTTAGTATTCGCCACGAAGAAAACGGGTGACACTCGCCCTCTATATAATATAGAAAGTCAATGTTGAAAACGTTTATAATCTATGCTGATAGAACACAAAAAGAAAATTGCCCAATCATCAGCGTAGCATCAAGCATTCATTGAATTCTATTGTAAAAATTTAGATTTGTTTTAAACATACTTATGTACACAAACAAATAAGATTGGGGTGCGTTTCGTTATTACAAAAGCTCTTTTCACTAATTGGCTCTGCATATTATTTATACGGTATGTATCGAATAATATTGGAGTTTACTCCTTAAGAATCGATTTTCATATATAAGGCGCCCGGTATGAGAAAAATCCGAGGGGTAAAACCTACTAACAAGTAACGAAAATCGTGTCACGTTTTTGGTGCGCACCTCTAGTGCGCAACTTTCTAATTTGTTATGGTTAGATACACGTACTTAAGGAGTAAACTCCAGTCGTGCGTCGGAGCTGACACACACACTTTTTTTTTTTAAATTTTCGTCTCCATGTTTGTTTCAGATAATCTCTGAAACGGCTGAACCGATCTGAACGGGACTTTCACTAGCAGATAGCTGATGGTATAAGGAGTAACTATGCCTACAATTTTATCCCAGGAAAGTGGTTCCGTGGGAATTGGGAATTAAAAACCTGTTCCTCGCGGGCAAAGCCATGAACGAAAAAAAAAACTTCACAAAAAGAAGAATGAATGTTTTTATCGTAGCTTATGAATATCACTAATCAGGAAGTAAGCATTTGTAAATTACACAACCGTTCCTAACTCTCAAAGTAAACGTACGGAGCTATAGGCTAAAGTACACGCGGAACATACAAGTGAAGGTGAAATTAAAAGAGTATTGTTTGTGCTGCGGAGTTTATTGTGCGCAAATATAATGACTGCTGGCCATAACTTAATGCTTACTTCCGTAGGGTACCTACACAACTAAAAGCTAAGTAGTCGAAATATAAAGAAATAAATAAATAGATATATGTTAGAAGGAAACAATTTTATGCACAACACAATCTAGTCTCAATCTGGGTCGATTGATGAAATGTAAGCGTATTATTCGCTTTTGTTTACCCTTTCGAGGAGATAGGCCGTGAATTTGTATTTTGTGAAAAGATAAGTCACAATGGCCATCGGTATCTTGCCAGTCGCGACTGTTAACACTTTCATAATAATAACTGCGTAAATGTGTTCAATTTGCTTAAAGATTTGTAAACTGAAACGATTTCAAAAGAAAAAGTTAATTGTTTACCTTGAAATATGTAGTCTTCACTTAGACTGCTTAGACACAGATAATCTACACTACTATTATAAAGAGGAAAGATTTGTATTTTTGTGTGTATGTTTGTAATGAATAAACTCAAAAACTACTGTGCCTATTTCAAAAATTCTTTCACCATTGGAAAGTTACATTCACCCTGAGTAATAGGCTACTTTTTATCTCGGTAATGTGTTCCCACGAGAACCGGGAACGAGTAAACTAAATCACGAGGGCGGAGCTGCGGCGATCAGCTAGTATAATACTCGTATAACTATGCTGTATGCAAGTTAGTCTAACCATAGCTGACGCCGATTGTAGTTAGAAGAGTATAGGTATTATTTTTAAGTCCTCGCTAGCGCTCTTCTCTTACGTCCATTTCCGGGCGTTTCTGGTATACACCAGAAGGTATTTCCAGAAGAGACGAAAGTAGTAGGTACGCTTACGCTCTCTCTTCAACACATTTTATTATTACATTATTACATACTAGTGGACGCTCGCGGCTTTGGCCACTTGACAAATTATATACACAAAAACCTTCCTCGAGAACCACTCTATCCAAGTGGTTCTCGAGAAACCGCATCAAAATCCGTTGCGTAGTTTTAAAGATCTAAGCATACATACAAACGTAAGCGACTTTGTTTTATAATATGTAGTGATTTTGCAATATATTTCTGGAAACCGTCCCAGTAAGTTTTGGTGATTCTTAGAGAAAAAGGAAAAGTTTCATTTTACCATTTTTTGAACACCCGCAAGGTACCAATTAACAAAAAGACACGAATTATATGTATATGGTGACGTAATTATAGAACCTTCAAATTCGGACCTCATTTGCAAATAGGTATAAAGGTTTCAACATTTTTGTATCGTCTGAATCTCCAACCTTGTATTTTGCCCATAAATTATTTCCCCTGATTGTCCATTTTCGGACTAATTTGATTAGATTATTACCATAGTTTAAGCAAAAATATAACTCATGAATAAATAATAAAAGACATTTGACCTTATTATTAGAGTCATATCAAGTATGAAAATAAGTCAGCAAACAATATTAAAAATTCAAGCGTCAGCTAAAAACCACTGAGCATAATGTATTGATTTTCTTGCCACAGCGGTGAGTTGGTTCGATCAATATAATAGTAGGTGACCTACATACCTACAGTCTAAACCTATTATCTTATTATAACGCTATTAACATTAGGTGTGTACCCTTCTCTATCCTCTAAATAAAAGATAGTTTCTTTAGAGCATCAAATAAAAACTTTGGAACGATTTTGGTTGTTATCACATGGAAATATTTTAGCCCGATATGGGAATAACCTATGGGACATCTATGGATCTATGGATCTATGGGACTCTACAAACTAAACGGCTGGCTTGAAAAATCTAAAACATCAGGATGTAGGTAGTTCAAGGAAAACTATAACGGATCAGATAACTGTGTTAGTTCAGGAGTAGTAGAGATCTACGGAACCCTATTATGTGCGTGGCCAGACACGTACTTGGCCGGTTTTTTTTTCTATCTGACAAAGTAACCGATCGAAGGAGCAAAAATTTGTGACTTCCATGTTTTTCAAGAGCCAAGATCTTAAAAGTCCAAGCCAACCTCATCTGCAAGTTGTAGGATTGCTCAATTGAAGCGGCTCTGTCAAAAATAAAAGTACCCGGTAAGTAAGAGGCAATAGGGTCACTGTCTATGTGGTACGTGTCGTACGTGGAACCGCCAATATAGATATTTGTTGAAATGTGGGCATAATAATATACATCTATCGAGCCTTTTGGTAAGAAAGACGTAATATAAATTCGTTCACAATCTGAAATTATTTATTAACGCACATCATAGTCAAAAAACTATATATTGCTTTGTTAAAATACTAGCGGACACCCGCGGCTTCCCCCGTTTGACAAATTATATACACATAAACCTTCCTCTGGAACTACTCTGTCCATTGGCGAAAACCGCATCAAAATCCGTTGCGTAGTTTAAAAAATCTACGCATATATACAGAACGGGTGACTTTGTTTTATATTTCGAGTATGTAGTGATAGTGATATGGAAGTGTGCGCACTGGAACAAAACTGTCTTTGGACAAAACTATCTATCACAGACAAAACTGTCTATCACATACAAGACAACGTGACTACGTCTGTCTTAGATCGACAGTTTTAAGACAGATTTGTCTATGTGAGCCCAAAGAAATGCCTGTGTAGAGCTTGTTGCACCGCTTCTTCTCTACTAGCTCATCGGAAACGGTGGTAAGCGTAGGTCTCACGTCAATAACTTAAAACAATGTGAAACTTTATTAGGAAATAAAGAATATTGAACGTATTCAATGACAATAAATCCACAAGAAATGCGCCAGCGCTGCTTTGCACGGAGGGCGTTGTTAATAGTTACCGGATTCTTGGCAATCCATTACATAAACGTGTACAACTAACGTTAAGATATTATTCTAACTATTGTAACTATACGCTATAACTTGTTGTAGTGTTGGGTATTTTACACGACCATTTTATTTTTATGAATGCCCTGATTTGTTATGTTACGGCGAAAGCATGAAGTGCGGTTGTATCCTAAAAAATTCAGAGTTAATTGAATTTGATAACCCGAGACAAGGGGCTCGTGGTCTCGCGGTGACCGACAATATTAATACATTGCAAAGGTTAAGCAACATCTAGTCAGGCCGGTCTTAGGATGGGGGACCATTTCTTAAGATACTGACACCCCTCGTGACTCGGAGAGCACGTTAAGCCGTCGGTCCCGGTTGTCATAAGAACATCTATGGCAGTCGTTAGGGGTAGTAGTAGCCCTTAATCCAACCGGTCTAACTACAGAACTTCGATATCGCCCATGGGTTGTGGAGGTCAGATGGCAGCCGCTTCACGGAAAATATCGAAGTTCAGCCGAATCGCCGAGTTAGACTGGAAAGCCGACCCCAACTAAGTTGGGAAAAGGCTCGGTGAATGAGGATGAACCCGAGACACTCACTCCAATTCAGAGCAATATCTCGGTTCTGGATCTCTCGATCTCAGGATGACTGACAAAATGGTTCGGCAGACACATCGATTAGTAAACCCCCAGTGGGTAATGGGGTCATCAATCACTCATCATCACAGAAACAAACTTAAAGCAACGTAGAAGAGCTTCCAATAAAGTGTTCAATGTTATCATTTTGCATTTATTATTACTCTATATGCACCTAGGTGTCTAAACTTTACTAAAAGTGTATGTAATGCACCTAGGTGATAAAGCTCAGGTGCATTAAGTTAACGACGCCTATAATTATTATTACCTACCTACATCCAAGAGTCAGTTCAGATAGTTGTCATTATGACAATCATTTAAACAGCCGGGCGCCACTGGAAATACCTTCTGCGTGTGAACCAGAGACGCCCGGACGCAACGGACGTAAGAGGAGCCACGGCCTAGGGCCGCGGAATTAAAAAAAACATTTAGACACTTAATAATAATTGACTTGGTATACGGAGTCCGATTTTAGCTGAGCGCGTGCCTGGTGGCTTTTTAGGTTACCTCTGGCGCTCCGCAAAAATCGGGTTCCCACTTCTCAGACACTCACATACCGATCAACGTTTCTTGTCCTGCACCTGAAGCTAGTTAGGAACAACTAGTTCTTCTGTGCGGGACTATCAACTAATCACCTTGACATTGACGAAATCATCGATGAACATCGATGGAGTCACGTTTTTAAAAAAAAGAAGGAGCTTTGGTATACCGTGTATAATCATGAACTAAGTACAAATTATTAGAACATATCCCATTTAGAAGTCAGTTAAACATACTAATACGAATCGACCTCCGGTTGCGGTTGAAACAAGCATTGTTTAAAGGAATTCGAGCGTAGGATGCCAGTAGTAGCCAGCCACTAGCCTGCGTTTGCGCAACTAATACCTAGTAAATAATTGTCGACTTGCTCTATTTGGCTTACTTGACAATATTTAAATTAAATAAATCTTAATATTCCGCCACATGCAAATTACCCAACTCTCGTAGGTATCTATTTATTTATACACAATACCGCCCTCCAAACCCACTTAAATTATTTATTAAGCCGAAAGAATAGAGAAATAATTTTGAAAATAGAATAAATATGAGAGTTGTGTTATCGTGCAAAAAATAATAAAAAACCTCGACACGTGTTTCGGCCCCAACCAGGGGCATCATCAGGAGATGTCGATGGCTCGGCGCACGGGGCGCCCGAATCGGGCGAGAGTTGGGTAATTTGCATGTGGCGGAATATTGCAAAGTAGTTAGATTTATTTAATTTAACTATGGACTTCCGAAAAGTAACGCCTGATAGTATTAACTTGACAATATTTGTCAAATATTTAGACCTTGCACTGTACTTAGTTATTTTTTTTATTTCTGTTTAGAAGTGCTACCTAGTATTTACTCAACTGTCAAATTAGGTCAATTTTTTAACGACGATACGAGTTTATTTCTATTTCGACATAGCGATATGTCCGATATGACATAAATATAGTTAGTTCGGAAGATGTAATACTTTTGGTTTTGAAAAGCCATTGTCATGAGTTATAATATATATTGTTCAGTAATAAAATTATCAGTACGACTAGCGACATCAAGTGTGATCGATAAAATTAAATAGTTTAAGCAGCTAGACAGTGTCGTCGTCTAGCGATAGATGGCGCTTATATACAATAGTTAGAAAATGAAATATGACCGGAGTAACGCTTTGTGCAGTTTTTATATTATTATAACGTAAGAGACTATTTACTAGTAATTTCTTAATCTACGTTTTTAAACACATACCTTTATCCTGGCTGCTCGGCCTGGGTGACTTTTGCCACTGGTGTCGAACTTTTTGGGACCAGCTAATAGGACTTTTTCTACCCCGACTTCTTTCGCGTACACTGCAAATTAAAAATTCCATATTTATCTATAAATATTAAATAGGTAAAGTGAAAACTTTGCAAGTACCCCTTTTAAAGAAAATTACTCAAACGGATGACATTTAATTATTTTTTAAATTAGTTATGGTTTAATCCCGACTACTGGATACTAGTTCTAACTGAAACGGTGAAATTTTGTACGTGTTTTCTTGTTCAACAAATTTTTCTAACTGATTCATTGACACACATAAATTCATATCGATACTCGATAACAATGTTTGCATTTCTCTTTGGAAATTGTATTGCAATAACCGGTTGGGTTGCTGTTTTTGGGTCAGAATGATATTGATTGTATTGATTATCTTTCATTGAATTGAAACGTGAGAGGTATCGCTTACACGACGTGTGTGGTTTAACATGACAGTTATTTATTGGAATAAAGATTATTTATTATTATACATATACATTACATTTATATATATACCTTATTCATTAATAGATTATATTATTTCCTTTATTTAACTTAACTACATATTTAATACATTTTTAAATAAATCTATAATAAAATACAAATATATTTAAAAATATAAAAAATACTGACCCACCAGCATCGGGTACAAGGACCAAGCTACCGGTGGTTAAAGCTTCAGAAAGAGGAATTTCCTGACGATGTGTGCGCTATCGAGTAACACTGCCTTCTGTATCAGGCCACCTGTCTAACGAGAGCCTCTGTAGGTGTTGGTCGAGGCTCTTGGCGATCAGTCTATGCACGGAAACGACTATCGGTACAATTATTATTGTACCGATAGTCGTTTAGCTGTTGCTGAGCTTACATGCCACATGTCGACAATCTCGTGGGCCAAATCCTAATAGTAATATCACAGATATAAGAATACTATATAAACTATTATTGCTCGGCGCTCTAACCGATCTACTAACACTATATCAGGCCTATTTGCAACAATAGTCATGTCAAGGGAGCGAAGCAAGTGGCATCCCAAGTCTCTGGTCCTGTCAGTGATAATAGATCGGTCCCAGTACAATGTGATATGATCATTTTCGAGAACTAGATTATATTATTATTAACAAAATGTATTAAATGCACACACAGAATCTCATCTTTGGTGATGTGTTAAAATGTATACCACTTTAATCGACCCATTTTATCTCTTATCACAAGATTCCTTCCAAGCAAGTTCTTGATATTGGCTACTAGATATTTCGGCAAATACTCGTCTTTGGGCCTATTGCCAGTACTATTCCATATTCTGTACTTGTACTTCGGAGAGCACGTTAAGCCGTCGGTCATATGAACATCTATGGCAGTTGTTACGGGTATTTGGAGCCCTAAAAAGAAAATCCGACTAGTCTAACTACAGAATTTTATATCGCCCATGGGTTGTGGAGGTCAGGTGGCAGTTGCTTAATGAAAAATATCGAAGTTCAGCCGCATCACGGTTAGACTGGAAATTCAGACCCAACTTAGCTGGGAAAAGGATCTGTGGATGATTGATGACTCGTCTTTGGGAAGACAAGAACAACCAGAGCTAATATTATGAAGAGAAATGCACTGAAATCCTGAATCACTACGGTAGCAGTCTTAGTTATGTTTGAGGCGAATTTAGGCGTACTGAATGTACCTGTCTACTCCTCGACAAGAGACGGTACTTCGTTTGTATAAACTAAAGCAAAATAATTTAAAAACATAAATTATACTTACATAATGATTTTCTGCTCGTTTTTTTCTTCGTCGGACACATCGACCCAGTCGTCACTTCTATCACTTCTGTCACTCACACTAGTTTCACTGCTGGGCACTTGGAAGGCAATCTCCTGTCCATTGTAGCTTATCACCGACCTCTGACCGTATATACTGTTTGTCTTCTGCTCACTAGACATCGTCGATTGGCTGATATTTGAAACTGTGTCGAACGACAGACGTTTTTGAGCATTCGATGCCATTTGTTTTTTTATTTTATTCCTCATTTTCACCATACTAGGACTGTTGGGTATACTTTCGTAACAATGCGACAATGATGCACCGTCTGCATGTTTTATAGTGTCGTAAATATTCTCATTGTCATTATATCCTGTGTAATCTGATATAAACGACGTACTGCTGTAATTAGGGCTACTTTCTTTTGATTTAGATTGATGCGCTGGTATTTTTTCATATATTCTTTCTGATCCAATTTTCTCATAGCTAACTGTAGACGCACCGCTAACTGACTTAGCTATTGCATAATTCTTATTGTTAACATCGTTACTGAACGGTCGATAGTCCTCTGCAATTTGTATACCGGTGCTAGAGGTAAGACAATAAGGTTTGACAGGAGACTTGCAATATTCGTAGCCATCGTCACTGTCTCCATCTCCTCGTGTTCTTTCTTCGATACCATTTTCACACATTTCGTAGTTGTGAAGACTACTTTCATCACCTTCGGGATGAGATCTCATTTCTAGTAAGCATTGATATTCATTATCTTTATCTTCATGTTTGACTATGTTTTTGTTCACTTTTGGAATTTCAGGTAAAGGACAATTTTTTTTAGAAGATCTTAGTGTTGATGTATCTATATCGGAAGTATTTAAGGGAATTACAACTACATTGGCATCATCACGAGGTTCTAGAGGCTCATAATAGTCGTCAGCTTCTTCTGGGACTGGTTTTGACGTAAAGCCAATTATAATTTCTTTATTACAAGCCTCCACCAGATTTGTTTCAAAGTCCAAATTATCTTCAGTACTTTGATTAGTCAGGGAAATACTAACTTGAGATTCATATGTTTGATGAGATTCGTCTGATGCTGAGATTGCCGGCGGTTCATCATAACAAGTAACTGTACTATCGCTCATAGTTAAATTGATAAAATTATAAACACTGTCATTGCCTGATTTATCGGAGTCTAAATAAATTTGGGTATTAGATTTCCTACGCCACAAGAATGATTCGTTTGGTGTTATTGGTGAATTAATGTTCTCACCTACCTTAGTCTCTTCGCATGTTATAACTAGAGATGTATTTACACTTGATGATATCAATTCATTCTGTTCACTTCGTACGGCAATAGTTTCACGAACCTCTTCGGGGATAATTTCAACCACTTTTAATGGTAATTTTTCAGAATGAATGTAATTTGTTTTATACCTTTTGCGATCATAAATAGGCTCTTTTTTGTTCTTTAGGAAGTCTACAGTTTGATCTATTACATTTTCTGGTTTTTCTAATACGTTTGAAATTGGCTTAAACTCGTTTAAACTTGGTTTAAGAGTTTTAATTTTTGGAATACCGTCCTTAACAACAAGATTTTTGGTTAATACTAATGAGGATTTCTTTTCAGGTACTTTGGGTTTTTCTTTTGGAAGAGTTGTAATTTTCAATTTATCAGGTTGTCTTTTGAGGGTGTTGTTAGTAGATTGAGCAATGATTTCACATTCAAATTTCTTAATAACATTTTTAACTTTATTGTCCTCAACAGACTTCTTTTCTTTCGATTCTTCAATATCTTTTATTTTTGCTGGACTACCATCTACAGAATCTGATCCACTGTGTTGATTCTTTGGTTCCGGATATTTTAATCGTTTCTTTGAAACTTTTGGTATTTTAGTGCCGTCAGATTTAGAACGGATAATGTTAATTTTATTTGAACTGTCAGTACTGGATAAATTGTCTATTGAGTCCATACTAGAATACCTTTTTTTATTGTTTCGTTTTTTTGAACCTCTTCTCGGTCGTAGCAGTATCTTAATATTTGGACTGGAACTAAGTGTTGATGTGGGGGTTGAATTATTACTATTTGAGCGACGTGAAGATCTTTCTTCCAGAGTTTTACCAAGCTGTGACTGTTTGGTCACTTCGCTATGTAAATCAGTTTGCAAATTATTGAACTTCTTTGTCAGTTCAGAGACTTTACTACTGGTTATAGTCATTGTTTTAGCCAAAGGAGGCCTTTTGTGTGATGTAGACGCATTTTTTATTTTGAAACTAACCTTTCTTTGATTTTGTTCAATTTTTTTAATATTGTTTGTTGAATCAATTGTGTTGTATAGGTACTTTTGTTTGGGGTCTGATGAAGTAGATGCTTTTTGCTTGCCTCCACCTGTGCTTCTAGTGTCTTCACTATTAGTTGTAATCATTAACTGTGCATAATGAAGAGTATGGTTCTCCATTGGCGATGGAGGTTGAAATTGAGTAGGACTAACTGTTGAATTTAAAAATGCCTGTTTAGCATCTTGTATGGATCTTGTTCGTTCCGTCATAGTAGGTAGAGGTGGTTTGACAGGTATTGTGTAAATATATTTGTCGCCGTTATTTCCATTTTCTTTTATCGCCATTTCTGTCTCTGGTAGTATAAAGTTCTTCAGTAAAGCTTTTATAGTGCCGTGTTGTTTGCCGTCGCTGTTGAAGTTTTTGATCGATGATATGAGAGTGTTCGTGGTTATCGTATTGCCTTCCATTAGAGTTGTGGATGTTTGTGATAGGTTTCTGTCTCTCCTGTTTACGCCATCTGAAATTAACAAATAATTCTGGTTATTACTTGGCTATTAGTATCGCCGTTCAACGTGGCAATGCAGCTAAGCATTTTGAGAACCTTCCTAGTAAGCACTAACGTAGGGGGTTTTTTACGCTAATTTCTGTAAATATTGGAAATAAAATAAAATAATTTTCAGTTTTATTTATTAAGTATACTCGTAAATGTGTCTATAAAGTAATTAATAACTGGATTTCAACATCATGAGGTAAGGATTTTGATAGATACAAATATTAATTTAACAAATAATAATAATTCAAACCATTGTTATTTCAGTCTATTTGCACAGTTTTCCTCATAATTAAAACTGAACCTTTAAATTTTGGCACAAGGTATAAATACTATAAAATGTATATATAATATCGTTTTATAATTACATTTTGGAAGGTGGTTTGTAATATAATTCACTTCTATAAAGTTTTGTTAAGTCGCGGAATTTTATTTTTCAATGAATTGTTAAGAGTTATGAAGTGAAACAACGATTGAATATCTGTCCTAACAGGAAATTACAGGGAACTAGTGTAAGTACCATATGGCCGTAATGATAGCATTCTATTTACAGACATAAATGTATATCTATTAATATTCGTTAGCCATACAGTGCATTGTAACTAAATGCAGTTGTATGATATTATTGGTTTAAAAATTGGACGGTTACAGTGAAGAGTGCTTGTTTAAAATTATAAATCTATGTGGCCTAAAACATCTCTGGATCTGGAAAAAATGTATCCGAAGAAATAGGAAAAACTAAGTAACTGGCAAAATGTGAACTTATGCAAGAAGACGCCAAGGAAAATAGTTTGTTGAGTTTAACTCGCTGAACTCAGAAAATATATCTCTTTTTCAAATACGAGTACAAAGGTACAACATAAAAAACACTCATATTTGATACAAAGATTTTCGGATTACACAAAGTTTATTCTCCACTAGTTCCTAGGAGGCGTTTGTAACTTAGGATAAGTAGACAATAGCAATGTCTAAGGTATAGTACCTTGAGATTGAGAAATAAAGAACATTAAGACATGTTCTCAAATTGGCAGAACAAACATCTAACTGATCTTAATGGCTGCGGGGTCTTGGTCGTGCCCGATGCTTTCACCGCGTGGGAACTGCACACGCGCAACTGATGACAACTGATTTACAACCGTTGGAACGAGTGTTTTGTTTCATTTGTCAATTCTGTTACACTCTATTTCACAAACTGTCATTAAATGCCACAAATCTAATTTGAATGCTCTGTTAGTTTCACGTAATAAACTTAATAGGTGTCGAATTGCCAAGATAATTTAGAATTTCTACTTTCCTATTTACCCCCAAAAAGCGTACTTTGCGGTATCTGAGCTGTTTTCATTTGCCAAAGTGTTACGTTTGTATTATTTATGCCAATTTTTTATTTAAATTAATTTAGAGACTTGACTTTACTTTTTATGACAAAAAATTCTTAACACACGTTGGTGGAGTGCTCAGCGTGGGCGAGTCAGCGCCGGGACCTCGTAGTGAATCTGGGTGTGGATACTCTCTCGCTGGATGGAAACCATGCTTCAAGCCATGGTCTCCAGCGCGAGCAGGTGGAACACGGCCGTGTCCTTCTGCGAGCAAGTCATGCTCGCGAATGAGGCGGCCGAGAGGGAGAGGGAGCGTACCCTCCCCGCTGAGATCCGCAGTCAGCGGCCAGGGCGCTGCAGACTCATTTAAGGCCAGGTCCATAGACCTCCATGATCAAGGATAAAGAAGTGAGTAAAAAAAACAGTTTATTGAAACAAAGAGGTTCACTAACAATAACATTAATTGTTAAACGAGACAGTTCTATTTTTAAACAACACTTTAATAATAAAACTTAAATGAAAGCAGCTTGTTGTATCACTTAACTGACAGATTAAGGGCTCATGGCATCCGCGCTACCTAATTACTACAGACATAAGTAATACTGTTATGTTCAATCACACATGTTGAATCTGAAGATTGTGTGTCAGGAGATACTCGTAACTGAACTGTGTATTCAATCGGATCCTGTTTTATTTTTGAAGTAAAACTTCTTTACGCACGCTTGTCTTGGGGAGTAAGCTGGTAAATGTGACAAGAGCATTATGAAAGTGTGATCGGGACAGGGGAACAGAAGTTGAAAGGGAGTTGTAAGTTAGTGAAGATAGAAAGAGAGATACACGTTTTATATTTTCTGCAGGGGCAAGATAGTTTCTTTCTCTCAAGAAGTCTTACTTCAGTCGTGTGGTCTAAAGCACACTCGTTTCTTTTATTTAGTCCACAATTTGAGTGTTTAGAAGGCTCTTTGAAGGACCATGCTTGTGTTAGGGGAGGATCTGTCATCCATCAAGAAAGTCCAGTCCGATATCAGTTTACTGTAGTGTAAACTGATAAACCTATCGGCCACACCTACTATTTTACATATTTTCGACAAAATCGGGCCGTTACTTTGCTATTGGAAGTTGCATTGTAAACATCAAATATCATCATTATATTATTATGTAGGTACTGAAAGGTACGTATTTTTTATATTGTCCGATCCGATATTGATGTCGGACCACGATAGCCGACAGCCGATAGCTATATCTGTGCTGATACCGATACCGGATCGGTTAATGTGAAAACGTTCATAGCCGGAGCAGTATTTATTTATTTATACATAATGGGCGTTACGATAACAACACACGATATCGTACATTATGTCGTGACGATATCGTAAATAGCAGCAGTTATTTATTAGAAGAATGTAAATTATCGTGATGATATCGTCACGATAATTTACATTCTATAATAATATTGTAGGCGATATCGTCACGATATCCTGCAATGTGAAAACGCCCAGTATCTCATCAACATCAACAGCCAATACATTGACGCTCACTGAGCTGGGTGTAAGATAGGCTTCCCCCAAAATCCCTACAAGATTCGATCCTGTACTGCCCGCATCAGTGGCTCTCCACGACCTTCGCAACTTCGATAGTACACCATATATATTATCGGCAATTTATTATAACTAAAATGCACAAAGCCAAATCAGTTTATCTCTATGAAGTTTTTATCTATGGGTGCTTCAGCAAAACGTCGGAGATCCGATATGTAAACCTAGTTATTTTTTAAAGTCCGAGACGTCCACGACTTTAATTGGCTGTGCCACAGCGGCTGGCACGTAAGATTTTGTTGCCTTTCATCAACATTTCATCGCAAGGCACCGGGTTTCAAATTTAGTTTTTAAAATTGTAATATAGCTGCTACTTTTTATTAAATTAATTCGGCCTTTTTGGACATAACCCACTTTATTACGTGGGACCAAAAATACTGGTAAATTGTGGGTGTGTAATGCACCTCTGCCTACCCCTTCGGGGATATAGGCGTGATGTGTCTGACTATCTGTTATTTTAACGAATTCTGTACTTAAGCATGTACAGCAAATACTTTTAGAGAACATAGGTCAGAGTACGAGTATTAAGTATTACGGCTTCGGAAATACGTAAATTGGTTGGCCTCGATAACTGACGTAAGCATTAATTATTCTCCTATTTGGAGGTCGGATATCAGCAATACCGAGTCTATAGGCACTCTGCATAGACTAACCAAGAAGGTTATTAAACTAAAACGTCTAATCATTTCGGATGTGATGAATAACTTATGTAGCGGTTAAGAGGTTCTCTACATACATACAAATTATACTTTTACGTATATGTAGAAGTATAATTTGAGGTAACTGACGTTCTTCATCTGACGCAATAGAGGGCGGGCCTAATGCTGTTAATCGAAAACTTGTAGATGACTGAAGGATCACGAGGACACATTAAAATCGTTCAGACGGTCGAATCAAACGAAAAAGGCCATCTGAACAATATTAATTTTATTGTGGGCGGCTTTAGTTATTAAATATAACCGTCTAACCAACAATATCTTGAGAATTTAGAGTAAATTATGTCATCTGGAACTGCTGGTGCTTAATTATTGTATGAAATACCCTAATTGTGAGAAAAAACGGGTAATTAATAATTAAATTATGATATTATTGTCACGTTCTAGATGTTGAGAGTACTTGAGATTTAACAATGTGTATTTAACCGGTTTTTAAAGGCGCTTCTCAAGAACTTTGTAGGTCAGAGCTGGATGTAACCAGGACTTGGATATCATAATTGTCTGTATTACAGTAGGTAATATATTGCGAACGTAGGTACATGGGGCACCTAAAAGTTTTGCACTTCTAGCTAATCGGCACTATTTGAATTTCGAATGTTATATTTTTTCAAACGTTGCAACCTTCTTAGTAATAAAAAAAAACAATTGGCGGGAAATCATTTGTCAATTGTTTTTTATCACACATCAAAGTTCTACGTATGCAACGAAAATGGAATTAAGTCGAAAAGATTTTAGAGCGATGATTTTTTATTATTTTAAAAGTTCTCTCTCTCCGCAAGACTGTGCCGCTCGTCTTCAAAATGCTTTTGGGAGAGAAGCACCTTGTTTGAGCACCGTGAGGCGATGATTTGCTGAATTTGAGAGAGGTCGAGTTTCTTTACATGACGATGTTCGTGAAGGGCGGCCTTCAACTGCCGTCAACGAAAATAATGTGGCTATTGTTAAGCGGTTAATTGAAGAAAACCCGCGGATTACCTACGAGACAATTCGAGGACTATTGGGGATTGGTATGAGTCAAATCCAGAAAATTTTACACGAAGAATTGAAAGTTCGGAAACTTTGTTGTCGTTGGATCAATCATGAACTGACAGCGGAGCAGAAGCGGGCTCGCGTGGAATGGTGCTCACAGATGCTACTGAAGTAAGACCACGGACATTCTAATGCTGTTTATGACATTGTCACAGGAGACGAAACGTGGATTTATTGTTTTGAACCCGAAAAAAACAGCAATCTTGTGAATGGGTGTTTGAAAATGAGAACCAGCCAACAAAAGTGAGGCAGGCGAGAAACGTTTGTAAAAAAATGATCGCGTTTTTTTTCTCAGCTACGGGTCCCATCTGTACTTGAAGATCAAAAGAGTGTTAATGCCGAGTGTTATTCTACCATTTGTTTACCCAGATTGTTAGAAAAAGTTCGCGAAAGACGACCCAAAAGCCGCGTTCTCTTACATCATGACAACGCTTCTTTACACACGGCCAACAAAACAAAGTCATTTATAGCATCCGAAAAAGTACAACTCGTCACCCATCCTGCGCATAGCCCCGACCTAGCACCCTGTGATTTCTGTATTTTCCCAAAATCAAAGATTTGATGAGAGGTTTCACTTTTACCAACTCCGAAGAGGCAGTGATAGCGTTAAATCAGCACGTAGACAACATGCCTCCAGATCTGTGGTCCTCCTGTTTAAAAAAATGGTTCGATCGCAAAAATGTTTAAAATGTAAAGGAGAGTATTTTAAAAGGCAATAAACTTACATAATATTTTGGTTTTAACATGTTTTTTTAAGTTACGCAAAACTTATAGTGTGACCTACGTATACGATCCACACAGCATGGTTTTCAATTATTTGTTTCCAAGTTTGGGTGTATATTATACATACAAACATAGGCGATACGCAGAGGTGCACTGTGTAGTGGGTGTATTAGTATACCGTGTACGTAATATGGGGCAAACCACTTATTGTTGTTACTGGGTCCATATTAGACATAATAATATACCTACAATCAAAAGGTAACCATATTATAATCCGAATGAAAATTGCAAAATATTATAAACTGACATTATTAGTCATCCTCATTGCTTTAAAACAAATATCTAAATAGTGAGACATAATATTTAAAATAAATAAGAATATAATATTTTACTTGACTCGTTAATTATCTTTACTAAAGATTATTTTAAAAGAAATAAATGAGTCAAATAACAGCAAAATATTATTCTTATTAGTTTGCATAAAGAGAAACGACCTTGAATAGTTCAGTCGCACTAAAGTCAATGTGTTTTGAAGTAAACCACTGTTTAGTAAATTGAAACTGTCAACTAGAAAACAAATTTTCTAAATAAATATACTTATTAATAAAACAAACGTTAAGAGACTCACGCACACAGTCCGGCTCTGCAGCCGGACTGTGTGCGTGAGTCTGAAGATCTGAGACTGCTCTCAGATCTTCAGACGGTCGATAAGGTTGAATACGCTTCGCACGTTAGTCGTTAAGGTTGAACAATAAAAGGCCGTCTGAAGGATCTGATCATACATTTTATTTGTCCATGTATGAGCTGCTTAAACATTTAGGTGTTAGAGTTGTCGTAACTCGGACGTGTTCCGATATTCTGTTTAATTTAATTTCCATCACGTACCTGCAAACTTTCTAAGTGCTGCGCGTGCGACGGAAAATTGACAATTTTGTGCGTTAAAAGTTTTAAACGCGTCGCATGCACCATTATGTAATTGCCACGGTTTAAACTGTAATAGTATTACACATATTTTTAAATGATTATTTCGTTGTTATATGTGTAGGTACTTAGAGGTTATTTGATTTCTTTGGTTGCTTAATCTATTGAACGCTGTGTGAGACTGCATGCTATCCAAAGGTCTAAATCCAAACCCCGGTCCTGTCAAATGATGACCTTCCTTGTTATCTGCCTACCTGTGTCTCAAATTTCAGCCAAATCCATTAAATTACTGGAAAACTTATAAACAATTATTTCTTATAATCAAATTTTATTGAGCGGAGCGAAGTGGAGCTCAATCTTAGGCGACAAGTGTAAATCGTTTGTGTGCCAACTCCTCCGAAACGGCTAGACCGATTTTGACCAAATTTGGCATGCTGGTCGACATCATACCCGGGAGTGCATATCTCTGAAATCATGAAAATAGAGCTGACCACGGAGGAATAATCACCAAAAATGTCCTGGACATCACCGAAAAACCAGATGATTAAATGGTTGCCATGGAAACAGGTGCGTCAACAATGAAATTTTTTTTTTTTTCATTCGATTAATTTATTTAAGTGTTCGATTCTGATTCTGATATGTAATAAAAACATTTGCTCCGCTCAACATTTTGCAATTAGCAGTATGCATTGCATACCTAGTTATTGGAGATCCTAAAACTTAGGATTGGACCAAAAATCTTCAACTTACGACATAATTGGAACTTACATAGCACACATACATGCGGATAAAATACATTACCTTCCTTTTAGTTGAGTCGATACCGTTAACTCTGCATTTGTATTATAATTGTATTGGTTGTTTTTTTATTCAAAATTCGAATTACCCCAACATAGTATTTGTCTATCTCTAATCTTTACCCCGGCTGATAAACTTACGCCACTGTCTATAGGCTCACAGCTGCTACGTGGGGTAACATTATCATTAGGTAATTAACATACATGAGTATTGAGTGTATTTATTTAGAAAATGGTTTTGAAATCAAGGTTAATTATACAGCCACTGTCGGTTAAATTGTTGGTTGTGTGCATGGCTGTTTGTAACTTAAACCTCATCTCAAGTTAATGGGTTTTAGAAGCATAATATTATGGTGTTAACCTCTTTGAAAGTTGTCAATGCTAAACTCGAATACTTTGTAAAGAAACTTGGTCTATATTCGAAGCATACTTAAATACAGTTCAAGTCTGGCTGTTAACATGCAATGAGAAAGTTCGTGACAAATTGTAACACTTTACAGTAAAACTAGCGTTTGGATATAATATCGTCAAACAATTGTTTACTAAAGGATCTTAAGATTGTATCACAACATTAACGTGACAGGGTTGACAGAAATGTGGAAAACGCTTACGTTGATCTGTAATTGACGACAAGAACGTCATTTGTTTGATGCACAACTTGAGGTTGATTAGGGGTTTTGAATTTAGTCACACGTAGGAGCAGAAGTCAGAACGCCAAATCAAAATATACATCAGAAAGACTGATTAAAAGTGGACCACTAACCAGAGTAACCAGCAACTATAAACTTGAATGAAAATACGCATGAAAGTTGAAGAAACGTAGGCAGAATACCCAGTTGTGCAAATTGGGAATCTATAATCTTTGACAACTTCAATGGCAAAGAAAAGACACGTATGAAAAGTTGAAGTACAAAAAAGCATTACTTCACATTGTAAATGACCCACAAACAAAAAGAGGAGACTTAGTAGCTACACGTATTGGTGCCATATTGGTTAGTGAATGAACTCAGTTGTAAGGAAAAGAAAGCGCCTTTTATGTCTATCTGTTTCTAAACAATTATATACAACATAGAAACCTATATTTACAGAACAAAACAAAAGATTAGTCAATACACTAAGCAGATATATCAACAAGGATATTGCTCGAGTTTATAATAAGCGTATTTCTACATTATTTTAGCGGTGTGTTTGGTCAGACGTCAAACCAAAACGGTTCGCCTGATTTTGTTGAAAGGTACGAAGATTGTAGCAATGTTAAAGATTTAACGATACGCAAGATTAAAATGGACTTATTCGACTGGTGAATAGACACGTTCTGAAGTGGCGAGTTGGGACAACCCAATGTCCAGCAGTAGACTGCATTGAGCTGATGATTATGACAGCTTTACCGTTCACTAGTACATAATGGACTTTTTAGACTCGATACTCACTGTCGTGGACATGAAGGATTTGCCATTCTCCGTGGTACTTAATGGACATTTAAGACACCATACTCACTATCGTGTCGTCACTCGTGAACATGAATGAAGGATTCTGGTAGAACATTCGTGAACATGAAGGTTCTGTAATATTTTTATTTAATTCCCTATACTCTGATCAACTTGGTTATAAGTAGTTTGTAATATACATTTGGAAACGTCACGGTAATATCAAAGAGTAGGTATATAATCACTACGTTTAGTAATATGACTGAACTAAGTAAGTAAGGCTTGAATCTTGAATGCTGTTTCATTAAATTTTACGATGATTGATGATGAAGTTAAGATATAAATGCGACATAATAATAATTACGAGGAACTCTGACCGCCCGTAAATATAGGTGGTAAATTATTGTCATGCATGTAGGTATATAACAAAATAATTGCAAAATAATTCTTAAGTCGTGAAATGCACATTTTCAAACAAAGGCGATTGTCAACTGTCAGTAATAATTGCATATAAAGGTCAGGTCGTTTCGTAGCTTCCTTATATTGTTATTCTCTCTTGGGTTTTATAAAGAGTCTTAGCTTAGAGGAAATTTTATACATGCCCTAAATCCCAGAATGCGGTTCTTCCCAGGTTGGTGACTAGTATTTTCAGTAATCTAGCATTTCCGTTAACCGCTACAGTAGAACTAAAAGTGCTAGTTTTAGGAGTGGGTTCACGTCAGTAGTGTGGTCGCCGGGTATCAAACTCACTTCGTCGAAACACATACTCCTGAGTTTCTATACAACGGACGCTTCCATCCATCTACGTGGCAGGTTTCGTAAAAACCCGTTCAGTAGTTTTTACGAAAGAGAGTTACAAACATTTACAAGGTACCCAATTATAACATCGCGTCCATAGACCTCCCACTTTCCCACATGCAAAGACGCATTATCAAATAAGCGAGGTTACTTCATCTCAGTCAAATAAGTGAAAAATTACGAAAATAGAAATATACTAGACATCACGTAATAAATGTGTAAAAAATATTACTTGTAAGGAAATTAAATAATAAAATTAAATAAATTTATATGAAAAGACAGAAAGAAGAAATTGACTATATAAGTTGTTGCCAATTGACAACAACGACGACGACGACGTGAGCAATTTTTGAGTACTACTCTTCGTGTCTATGTAATAAAAGTCTTTGCTCGCGTCTATAATATTGGTAGTAGAGATAGCCTTGCTAGAAAAATGTAAGTTATGTTTTCAACTGTGCGAAGTAAAAGGCCGTGAGTTATAGTAGCCATTGTAGTTCAGGTATGGCGCAGTGACGTGTCACTGTCCCAACGGGCCTTAATATATTTGTTCTTCTAGGTACTTATCACTTGTTATTATAATATAAACCACCACAATGACAGGAAGTCATAATGAGGATAAATACATCTATAATTTATCTATCTAAATGTATATGGTAGGTATGTATGAACCAGGATAATGATTCAGGCAGGTAATGTACCTGAACACAGCGTTTAAATGTGCTGGAAACTGCATTCAAATCGTTGATATTTGTTTGTTGCGTAGTTTAAAAGATATAGGTAAGAGAAAAGAGAAGACCACCATGAATATACGAAGGTGGATTGAAAAGTAGTCGGCCTAACACTGATCCATTTAGTTCTAAAAATCAAATCTACCCAAATTATTTAGTTCAGTTCAGACGTGTTAATTGTGTGAAGTTTGAAACGTGTGCGATAATTAGTTTTAATTTTATAAATTGATTAACAAAGCAATCTGACATCATTTCCGCAAATGGAGCAAATCGAGCAGCGTGCCGTCATTAAGTACCTCCATAAGAAGGGGCTGTCAACAAAAGCCATCCATGATGATACGGTCAGTACATTAGGGGATTGCGCTCTTTCATATTCATCCGTCAAAAAATAGATAGCAGAATTCAAGCGTGGTAGAGAGAGTGTGAAAGACGAACCCCGCTCTGGAAGGCCTTCGACGTCCACTACTGACAAAATGTTAAAAAAATTCTTGACTTAATTATGGGAGACCGCAAATTGAAAATTAGAGAGATAGCCGAGATTATTGGCATCTCTTATGAACGTACTCAAAACATAATAGTCAACGTGTTGGGTTTCCACAAGAAGTCTGCGAGGTGGGTTCCGCGACTGCTTTCAGTTGAGCAAAAAAGGATACTATTGACTATATTGCACGCGACTGTTTAGAGTTATTTGAAGCTGATGAATGTGATTTTTTTGAATCGTTTTGTTACTATGGACAAACATGGGTTCAAAGTAATCTGACATCATTTCCGCAAATGGAGCAAATCGAGCAGCGTCCCGTCATTAAGTACCTCCATAAGAAGGGGCTGTCAACAAAAGCAATCCATGATGATATGGTCAGTACATTAGGGGATTGCGCTCTTTCATATTCATCCGTCAAAAAATAGATAGCAGAATTCAAGCGTGGTAGAGAGAGTGTGAAAGACGAACCCCGCTCTGGAAGGCCTTCTACGTCCACTACTGACGAAAATGTTAAAAAAATACTCGACTTAATTATGAGAGACCGCAGATGGAAAATTAGAGAGATAGCCGAGATTATAGGCATCTCTTATGAACGTACTCAAAACATAATAGTCAACGTGTTGGGTTTCCACAAGGTGTCTGCGAGGTGGGTTCCGCGACTGCTTTCAGTTGAGCAAAAAAGGATGCGATTGACTATTGCACGCGACTGTTTGGAGTTATTTGAAGCTGATGAATGTGATTTTTTGAATCGTTTTGTTACTATGGACGAAACATGGGTTCAAAGCAATCTGACATCATTTCCGCAAATGGAGCAAATCGAGCAGCGTGCCGTCAGCGTTTCCTCCATAAGAAGGGGCTGTCAACAAAAGCAATCCATGATGATATGGTCAGTACATTAGGGGATTGCGCTCTTTCATATTCATCCGTCAAAAAATAGATAGCAGAATTCAAGCGTGGTAGAGAGAGTGTGAAAGACGAACCCCGCTCTGGAAGGCCTTCGACGTCCACTACTGAAACAAAACAACAATCAAAACAGTGGAAAAGACCTGGTTCACCACCCCCCAAAAAGTCTAAGTCGATTTTGTCGGCAAGTAAGGTGATGGCTTCAGTATTCTGGGACTCGAAGGGTGTGATTATGGTTGATTATCTTGAAAGGCGTCAGGCTATAAACTCTGATTATTACTGCACCTTACTACGTCATTTACGAGAGGAAATAAAAGAAAAACGTCCAGGAATGATCAGAAGAAAAGTCCTGTTTCATCAATATAACGCTCGTTTTCATACGTCTGTAGCAGAAATTCACAACTGTGGCTTTCAACTGTTACCGCATCCACCTTATTCACCTGATCTGGCACCGTCAGACTTTTTTCTGTTCCCTAACCTAAAAAAGCACTTGGGAGGTCAAAGATTTTTGACAAATGACGAGGTCAAAGCAGCAGTAGACGCATATTTTGACTCTAAGGGAGAATATTTTTTTTTCAACGGGCTAAATGCTTGGAAGGGAAGATGGCAAAAGTGCATTGAACTTGATGGGGATTACGTTGAAAAATAAAAATATATTTCATTATTATGTATTTATTTTCTTGGTTAGGCCGATTACTTTTCAATCCACCCTCGTATATCTATATAAAGCCAAATCTCCACGTAAAATCATGAAGAAGAAGTTTGAGAAGTATAGCTGGTGTGACTCTGATGGACAAAATGAGAAATAGTACGATACGAGAACGTTGTGATATGTCAGAAGATGTAGTAACCAAGGTGGAAAAAGGGATGCTTAGATGGTTCGGACATGTAGAGAGGATGGATGACAGGAGACTGACAATACAGATATATGAAGCGAGTGTGAATGGACAAGCTTGTAAGGGTCGACCAAAGCGAACATACTGCGACCAAATACTTAGCAGATGTCTTAAATAAAGGCCAGGTTAAAAGTACTAGTAACCGGCGAGTTTGCATGAATACATTAATGAAAGTTGAAGAAGCGAAAGAAGTATGTCAGGATCGTAGCAGGTGGAAGTCCGTGGTCTCGACCTACCCCACTGGGAAAGAGGCATGATTTTATGTATGTATGTATGTATGTAAAATCATATTAATATTATCTATACAAACGCGAAAGCTCCTCCCACTGCATGATAAGTATATAACATTAAAATAAATCAACATTAGTGTTCGTGGAAAGTGATAACATAGTTATTTTTTCACAGTAATTACTTATTTATTTGTGTTTTATTCGTTAATACGAGTACGTTAAGCCGTCGGTCCCGGTTGTCATACGAACATCTATGCCAGTCGTTAGGGGTAGTTGGACCCCTAAATAAAAAATCCAACCGGTCTAACTACAAAACTTCGATATCGCCCATGGGTTGTGGAGGTCAGATGGCAGTCGCTTCACGGAAAATATCGAAGTTCAGCCGAATCGCAGTTAGACTGGAAAGCCGACCCCCAACTGAGTTGGGAAAAGGCTCGGTGAATGATGAGTAATTACTTATTTAATAAGTTGCTTCAAAGGTTGTAAGAGGAGCACCAAGATCACAAAGACCCCAGTTAACCTCACCTACAAGTAATACCTGACAGGTAAAACAGGATCTAATACATAGTTAGGTACCTAATAACCCAAAGTGACAGCGATAATCTCCCCGTATAACATCTATGGACATGTTCCGAAATAAACTTTTTCAATTGAATAACTAGGAGTCGTCAATGTCAAGTAATGTTTGATAGTTTTAGATACATCGCGCTAGCGAAATTTGCACGTTTACGCCTTATAAACAGCTATGTTCTTGCTTCGGATTTTGCTGTTCTCTCTGAGACAGTCTTGAGAATGCCTCGTGAGTAGGTGAAACATATATCGACGTTTATAGTGTCTTCTATTTAGCGGAAGTAGTACAATTATATAAAAATTCAACATCGTACCCCATTGTTTATCATGGATTTTCGCCAGGTAACGCCTGATTCCATTCAATAGTTTTAGATTGTTGGATACTTAATGCAGATTCTTTTAAATGGTAGATAAGTAGATGTTGGTAATAACCGTTGGTAATACTGGAAAGGTGAACCGTAGTTAAAAAAAAATTACCACCGTACACCCAGGTGGTCTGGGAAGGTGGACGGTGGGAAAGAACCGGTAATATTGAATTACAGAGTGGATTTTCTATATAGTGCCCCGTAACGGCAATAGGCTGGCCCCCTATTACGTGGGATCAATAAAATTATTGTAATGCACCTCTGCTCCACCTTCGACGATATAGGCGTGATCATTCCAAATGTGCTTAGGTACGTGCCCACCTAATATATTAAGTATCTTCGAAGTAGGGTAAAGATGATAAAAACCGGCCAAAAGCGAGTCGGATTCGCGCACGGAGGGTTCCGTCCCTATACTACTATTATAAAGAGGAAAGATTTGTTTTTTGTTTGTAATGAATAAACTCAAAAACTACTATGCCGATTTCAAAAATTCTTTCACCATTGGAAAGCTACATTCACCCTGACTAACATAGGCTACTTTTTATCCCGGTATTGTGTACCCACGGGAACCGGGAAATCATGCGGGCGGAGCTGCGGCGATCAGCTAGTTATCTATAAAAATGGCAAAACAAAGTACGTTTTAACTTTTGGATACAGTACCCTAAATATTTAAAACAACTTGAAGACACGTAAGCATTATTACTGGTATTACCTTATCACAAAATAATTACTTAATGGGTTCAAAGAAAACTGCCACTGGATTGCCAACTGTTAGTGAAGAAATATTCCCACAAGGTTTGTTATTGTGGTATACACTGCCATGATAGCTTTATAAATGTGTATTGTTCAACAAAACAATGAAATATGCTCCAAGTTGTAATGTTTGCTGGAAAGAATTGAAATACACAAAGGCATAGATAACATAACAATCAGAAAACTTTGCAAATTCTTTTTAATGTAACTATTTGTAGAGGACAACCATGGCCTGGTAAATAAGTTCCACTATAATAAAACAGTACAAACTGTGTGATTAATTTTGTTAAACAATAAAAATATTAGGTAGACTAAAATTAA
Organism: Nudaria mundana; assembly: GCA_963556515.1. Taxonomy (NCBI): domain Eukaryota; kingdom Metazoa; phylum Arthropoda; class Insecta; order Lepidoptera; family Erebidae; genus Nudaria; species Nudaria mundana. The sequence goes on along the minus strand of OY748292.1, from coordinate 21,611,932 downwards.
AAAACAAAAGTAAATAAATTCTAAATTGAATTTCACTTTCGACTTAGACAATGATTATCGATATCGTCATCGGAAGCATTGCTATACTTACCTTATAAAAAATGTGTTTTGATTGCTGTTAAAATTAGTCGACCTTCTTTTAATAAATAAATTTCAAATCAAATTATCTTATTGCATATTTAAGGCCCTAAACAATTTTTTTTTCTATAAAACAACTGTATCCAAAAAAATCAGTGACGTTCAGTTACTATTTAGGTGTTAATCCAAATAACTTTGGGACCGTATCGATCAATACCCACAATATACCAGTAGGTAGGTCCCACGTAGTCGGGCTATTTGGCAGGCAAAATGTGGGTTCCCGTATTGAAATATTTTAAGCAGAAATTAATTCTATCGTATTACTTCACAATGATACGAAGTGAAGCAGGTTTGTAATATAATTGCAACTGATATCACCCGCGCGTGACTTACCGACCTTAATACTCGAATAGAAACACGTGCAGCCTCAGCTCAGCTATCGAATCGCACATCCATCGATTACAAGCCTTAAAAATCGATTAGCTAAATTAAATCGAATCAATTAACATAGGTTTCGACTCGGTATTTAAGTATGCTCCTTAAAAACGTGGTAAAGCTGAAAATAGGTATAATTTACTAGCTGGCTTTTTTTTCATAAGAACCTTCTCCTGATAATAACGAATATAACAAAAAAAAATTACCGAAATCCAGCCGTTCACGCGTGATATCGTGACCAAGAGAAATAAGGATTCTTTTTATATACATAGATTAAGGTCATTATAAGGTATGTGTGGACATTTTTTAAATTAAATAATAACAATGAAATGGCTTATGATAGGTAATTAACGATATTTAAGGTTGATATTTAGATAACTGCATTGGTGGCGTGGTAGTGCATCCGTTTTCTATGCCGGAGTCTCAGGTTTGATTTCCGGGTCAAATCAAATAGGTACTTGAAGCAATATGATAATTTGTTAGATTGAAACGTAAATCTGGCATTTAAAACACATAAAAACTATTACTAAAGAGTCGTTGGGTTGGGGGTAGAGCCGCTGGGACCTTAGGGGTCTGAGTGCTCGCGGCAAATTCGAAAATATATCTTCTAAACTCTTGATTGATTCTTCTCAGGACCAGAAGGCTGGTTACCTATTATAAGGCACAAAGAATAAGCGTTGTCATATAACGTGGCAATGCTGCCAACCTTCTGGGAACATTGCCAGCCGGCGACGAGGCAGAGGAGTTCTTTGACACCTGTTAGAATTTAGATATAATTTTAGTATACTATATAGTTTATACTTTCGATTGCTGGCGCTTGGTGGAATCTATAGTAATACACGATGAATGCATACTTGTACACTGTTCCACTAGTTTATTATATTTATTTTTACCGACCGGTTTCGCTTTTCAGCATTACTAAAGGTATTTTACTTCACTGGCCGGACATAGTATAGGTAATATATTTATTAGTTTCAACTGTATTGTTTTACGAAAGTAGGTGTTTGAGGAAACTTGGAATATTTTTAAAAGTAAAATGAGACATCGAAAAGGAAGGAGAAATAATAAAGCCAGACCGTTTGCGAGGGTAAAACCCTTTGACATATATGCTTACAAAATTATAACTAAAAAAAATGTGTTTGCGGCAATGATTTTAAATACAATGGATTTCGGATCATCGCTCAAAAGTGTCCGAACTAAAAGAGAAACAAAACGCTAAAAGAGAAACAATCGCGCGCCAGTCTTGATTTTGACAACTGAACGACAACACGTTGCACAATGCCGTACTGTATTGTAAAAACGTGTAAAAACTACGAAAAAAAAGCAAATTGAAGACGGTGTATCATATTTTCAGTAAATAAGCTTTTGTTTTATTATTTGCAATTTATTATTTCACTTAAAATACAGTATTTCGTCGATAATAAATTAAAAGACAAAAGTAAATATTGCAATCCAGTCCAATACCGAAGTACCTATCTGTCTCTTTCGAACTCATCCCAAGCTCAGTAAAAAGAAAGAGACCATTTCATTTTCACTGAATAATGTACTAACAAAATGACCATTCAGATTTATTCGGATTACCGATAGCGATAAAACTATTTGGAACAAAGATTATAGTGGAGACGCCTTGGCTCTTTATGATTTTTTTTTCGTTATATGAACCAACATCTATTTCAGTTTTCCTCGGGATCCAGTACACTGTGCACAATGGAAAAATATTATTGCCCTAGCACGGCGAGAAGAATATTTTGATCCAAAAAATAACAATCTTGTTTGTTCGGCTCATTTTATGGACATAACAAAAAGAGGTCCGATCTTTATGAAACTTGTACAAGAATCCCTTGATTGAATGGAGGAGATAAGCCCAAAAATGTTTTTAATTTTCACAGGGTATCATTGTTTTGTCATAAATATAATTACACATGTCATTTTATTTCATGTATGTACTGTTATTTTCTTTTTATTTGGATTCTCGGTAATGTATTCCCACGGGAATCGGGGCCGAGATAACTATATCTCGCGGGCGGAGTCACGGTGATCAGCTAGTAGCCAATAATTTCGTATCCCAAAAATTAACCATAAGATAAAAATAAATTAATGATGCGCAGTTTTAGCAACTAATTCAGTCACTTGAAACACGGCTATCTTGTAGTAGACGTAGCGACATAGCGTTATGAAAATAGTAATGAAAGCGGAAGAACTTTGACACCCGCAAGAAGTTTGGCATTTGTAATATTATAATTAGTTAAATTCATTAATTCCCTTTTTGTTATTCATACACTACAGTTACTTATTATGAAACTGACTCGAAAAAAAAAATCTTTGTCAGTCGTTAATTAGTTTTTCAGCTTATTTCGTCTAACATAAACAAGTAATTACAATTTATAAGATTATGGAATTTATTGTAGTCTTACATTAATTATTACGCCTACGTAGGTACATATCATGGAATCCTTAAAAGACTTTAACAAAATAAACCTACTCCATTGTTTCTATGTTCACGTAGTTCAAGTATAAGCTGCATAAGGTGAATTAGTCAGGCGGACAGATAGAAGCTACGTAATGCGATAAATTAGTGCAAACAAAAGTGAACACTATTCCGTTGAATCAAGGTTTAAATTTTAATATGAAATTTGTTTATATCTATGTATGCCTATGTATAATGTATAGGTCGACTCGGGACATTATTTTCTTGCGATTTGTTCTAGATCCTATGTCCGTTGTATTATAAGGTCTTTGGTTTGCGGTAAGTTTTTTAAAAGTACTTTAAAACTAGTTTAAAAAATAATTGTTTAAAAAAACTAAAAGAATACGCTTTTATAGAGAATCCAACTAAAAACTAGAATATAAATTTGGTTTACTAATGAAAAGCATAAAATATATAGACGTAATTTACATTGGCATAACGAAATGAAGCATAATGATCATAAGGCATAAGAGTGTAGATTGAAAAGTAATCGGCCTAACCAAGAAAATAGATACATAATAAATGAAATATATTTTTATTTTTCAACGTAATCACCATCAAGTTCTATGCACTTTTGCCATCTTCCCTTCCAAGCACTTAGCCCGTTGAAAAAAAAATGATTCTTCCTTAGACTCAAAATATGCGTCTACTGCTGCTTTGACCTCGTCATTTGTCAAAAATCTTTGACCTCCCAAGTGCTTTTTTAGGTTAGGGAACAGAAAAAAGTCTGACGGTGCCAGATCAGGTGAATAAGGTGAATGCGGTAACAGTTCAAAGCCACAGTTGCGAATTTCTGCCATTGATTGGACAGACGTGTGAACACAAGCGTTATCTTGATGAAACAGGACTTTTCTTCTGAACATTCCTAGATGTTTTTCTTTTATTTCCTCTTGTAAACGACGTAGTAAGGTGCAGTAATAATCAGAGTTTATAGTTTGACCCCTTTCAAGATAATCAACCATAATCACACCCTTCGAGTCCCAGAATACTGAAGCCATCACCTTACTTGCCGACAAAATCGACTTAGCCTTTTTGGGGGGTGGTGAACCAGGTCTTTTCCACTGTTTTGATTGTTGTTTTGTTTCCGGTGTACAGTAATGAACCCATGTTTCGTCCATAGTAACAAAACGATTCAAAAAATCACATTCATCAGCTTCAAATAACTCCAAACAGTCGCGTGCAATAGTCAATCGCATCCTTTTTTGCTCAACTGAAAACAGTCGCGGAACCCACCTCGCAGACACCTTGTGGAAACCCAACACGTTGACTATTATGTTTTGAGTACGTTCATAAGAGCTGCCTATAATCTCAGCTATCTCTCTAATTTTTAATCTGCGGTCTCCCATAATTAAGTTGAGTATTTTTTTAACATTTTCGTCAGTAGTGGACGTCGAAGGCCTTCCAGAGCGGGGTTCGTCTTTCACACTCTCTCTACCACACTTGAATTCTGCTATCTACTTTTTGACGGATGAATATGACAGAACGCAATCCCCTAATGTACTGACCATATCATCCTGGATGGCTTTTGATGACAGCCTCTTCTTATGGAGGTACTTAATGACGGCACGCTGCTCGATTTGCTCCATTTGCGGAAATGATGTCAGATTGCTTTGTTAATAAATTTATAAAATTAAAAGTAATTATCGCACACGTTTCAAACTTCATACAATATTAACAGGTCTGAACTGAACTAAATAATGTGGGTAGATTTGATTTTTAGAACTAAATGGATCAGTGTTAGGCCGACTACTTTTCAATCCACCCTCGTATTAAAAATAAATATTTTGGTATAATGCTTGTTGTCATAAATACTAATAACATAATAATAACGAAGCATAATTTTATAAAGTATAATGTTAGAAACGCATAATGATATAAACACATAATGTTCTTTAGAATAAAACTAAAATCACAACCATGAACCTAATGCTTATCGAGAACAGGTAAGTTTTTCATTTTTACTGTCTACTTGTTTGATTATAATTCATACAAAAACAAACATGTTCGCGGTTCATGGGTGGCCCAAGGGCCACCCTCGCCGCACCTTAACCTATTCCAATCGAGTAATTCGCAAATTATAATATATAACCAATTATGACCTTTTATATTTATGGCTCATAATTAATAGACGAATAAACCTTATGCCTTTAATATTTATGCAACTCCTTCTTATGGCAAAACATATTATACTAAATGATAGTTATGCTAACATTTGCATTATGCCAAAGGATTATTATGCAGTAGTATTATTATGCTAATAAAAGTTATGCGAAAACGTTTTGCCAAACTATATTATGCCTTAAAATTTTATGCCAAGAGGAGGGATCCCTATAAATTTTAATAAGTTTGAACTAAGAATAGTGTACATAAGAATAAGTGGATATTATTGTAAAAAAAGCGTGAAGTGCATTTTAAGATATTATCAAAAAATGATAATTCTTCTACTCATATCTGTCAACAAAATATTTATAACTATTGACACTATGCACCTCACGCTTTTTTTACAATAATATACATTTATTTCTTATTTACACTATTCTTAATTCAAACTTATTAAATATATTTTGTACTTTTTAGTTGGATTCTCTATAAAAGCATGTTTTTTAGTTTTTTTAAACTATTATTATTTTTAATTTTTTAGTTTATTATCATTTATTTATTTATTATTTATTTATTTTTTAATCGAATTATTGCATTGTCTTCGGTCTTTGACAGGTGTGCAAAGTGTGAATTAATTCTGATCGTTCAAAGTAGGGCAAAATCGAACCCAAAAGAGTCGGTTACAAACAAACATACATACAAGCACGCAAACATACACGTGAAGCTAATAAGTTTTAAAAAGACATAAAGTCGGACCATTTGCGAGGGAGTTTACCTTTGCCAGATGACCTAACAGAGCTACTCACTCACACGATCGAGGACCTAATTGTCTTGATCGCGTGACATGTAGAAAGTAGATCTTAGGGTACCCCATCTGCAAGTGGTGCAACTGACGATTAACGAACCAGGCTCTAGCAAACGTGGCCTAAAATGCCCAATAAGCTACCCGCTTAACGTGGACCTTATAAGCAAGTTATACTGTGGACCTCATAAGCAAGTTATACTGTATACCTTATAAGCAAGTTATACTGTGGACCTTATAAGCAAGTTATACTGTATACCTTATAAGCAAGTTATACTGTGGACCTTATAAGCAAGTTATACTGTATACCTTATAAGCAAGTTATACTGTGGACCTTATAAGCAAGTTATACTGTGGACCTTATAAGCAAGTTATACTGTGGACCTCATAAGCCAGTTATACTGTGGACCTTATAAGCAAGTTATACTGGCGAAAAGTGGGCGTAATAATAATAAGCAGAGGTGATTATTATGTACGCTGATGCTCACCGCATTTGAGTTTAGATTAAGCCTTTTTTTAATTATTCCGCGTTGCCGGGCGTCTCTGGTACACACGCAGAATCTCCGGTATACACTTAGAAACAAAAATTAAGACTAGTTACTCCTTATAACATGATATCTCTGTCAGTGAAAGCCACCATTTTGAAACTTGCAGTGTGCAGTGTAGTCTATGTGCTGATCGATATTTTCAAAGAGTTTTTTTTTTGCTCACAGGTAATATAGTAAATCAGAGTTGCACAGATAAAGCGGGAAACTTACGGAATGTAAAAGTGTACAAAAAACAAGTCACGCGAACGACATCCACGACCAGTGAAGCATAGATATTGATAATAATCTTATCCGTAACGAGGAGAATTATAGTCATATGCAATTTATAACCGTCTTAAAAAAGAATGAGTTTATTAGCGTACAAGATGGAAATGATACCAAACTTTATATGGTTCTACTCTATACTGTACTCTACTATGTCTGATTAGATATACACCTAATAAAATAATGAAATAAAAGAAATGTAACTATTTATACTGTAGATTGACGGGACTTGGTGGTATCTGCTACACATATTGCACAAAAAGACATATACTTTTCCACTTATAATTTTATTTTCACCGACCGGTTTCACCTCACGGCATCATCATAGATTTATACAAAATTTAGTTTTAGAATTAAAAACACTATTGTTTTGATGTCCGTATGAATATGTAATACGATACTTTTATATGAATTAAAACTATAGATTGTTATATGTACTCGTAACTTTATAAGTACAGTTTCAAAATAGTGCCCTAAGTTTTGTCGGAATACCTACAGTATAATTATGGATACTAACATAGATTATACGTTTTTACTAACATCAAGTCCTGGTCACTTGGTTAAAAAAAATATTATTATTAAAATTAAAAATATATTTTTGTGTTAAATATGTTGTAGTTCCTAACAGTAAATGCTATGAAATAAGTTTAAATATAACTTGTACCTATCTATAATTTCTTTGCTTTTCGGGTACACTCACGTCAAAATCGCTGGATCCATTTACCGGATAACAGGTCCTCCCTCCGGATAAAGGATAAAGGACTTATCTACACTTACCTACAATACTCTCTACAGGTAGGTATAGGCAGGGTACCAATAATAAAACGTAAACAAGGGAAGCAAAATAATTAATAAAGCAGAAATTCCACAAAACAGCTAATTAAATACGTTAGTTAGTTATGCTAATAGAGTTGTACCCGAAAATTTAGTCCGAAAATGTTGTCGATATTTTTTTTCAATTTCTGTATTTAACAATTTCGATATTGGTGTTCAGGTATTATTATTTTTATATAAATTACCTTTGATATAAATATATATATATTTGAATCAAATCAAATCATTTATTTGCTGATCAAAGGTGGTGGGGTAGTACATAATGATCATTTGGAGCTCTTTGATCTACGTTTTAGGCATGCATACAATTTGTGACTAAAGGCTTGGGCAAACCAAAAGCAGTTGCAGTGCGGGAGCAGTGCGGTAGCAGTGCGGGAGCAGTGCGGTAGCAGTGCGTCTACGTGAGGAAATAATGTAGTTATATGAGGGATGACACACTGAACAAACGCGGGCCCGCTGAACCTACCTGCTCCGCCACTGCGCCGCACACGCACTGCTTTTCGACAAAACATTTGGACGGGAGCAGCGCAGACGCGGGGCGGTGGCAGCGCAGGCGCGAGGCGGCCGCAGTGAGCACACGTTGTATTACTACCTCCGCCATTTTGAGTGTTCACACTAGAGCAGTTGAGCGGGACAGACGCAGCGCAGGTTTTAAACGGATGTAATTTTTTACAAGTTTATCATGGAACCAAATGAAAAATTGATGCAGTTGGTGAGAAAATAAATGTTTATATGATTTAAAGGATAAATATTATAGAAATATGGTTTACAAGATGCGACTGGACCGCCTTCAAACTGCTTTCTGACTGCTCATGTTTCTGGTGTGACATCAACTGCGACGCAACTGACCTGCCCTGCTGAGGAGCAGCGCCTGCCCTGCTTTTGGTTTGCCCAGGCCTTTAAGTAATAATAAATTCTTAGGTAATGTCAACTTAAACTAAACAAATGTCAATGGAAATGTCAAATAATAATAAATTACAATAATATGTAAGACATTTGAACAATATACAATGTCAAAAAATTAAATTAAATGGAAAGTAATGTCAAATATAATTAAATACAAATATATATTAAGCAATATCAATGTGATGTTAACAGTCAATGCATCACCTCGCCACTGTAAGAAAATCGTTTATTGCATAGTAGCACTCATTGGTCAAGAACTCATGAAGACGCTTTTTAAATAAATTTATATTAAGCCACTTCAGCTCATTCGGTATCTTATTGTAGATGACTTGCGCCGTACAGAAAACACTTTTGTGCAACAACGTTGTATTGGCTTTACGTATGCGAAGTCTATTAGATGTATTTTGCCTTCTATTACGAACGACTCCATCTGTCATGCTTTCAAAGAGGTTAGGATTTGTCTTTACAAAAATAGCCATTTCATAAATGTATAATGAAGGTAACGTCAAAATTCTATATTGTTTAAAATACGTTTATTGTACGTTTATTATTATATTAAAGTTTAACTTTAATTTATATTAAAGTACGTTTATTGTTTAGGTAAAAGAGATTCTCTTAGGGAGCGATTTAAAGATATTAATATTTTAACTGTAGCTTCCCAATATATATTTGATAACATACTGTATGTCAGGAAAAATATATCTAGCTATACTAAAGTAAGTGACATTACAGACAGAAATCTACGTAATAAAAATAAACTACTCCCTCCGTGTTATCGGCTTAGCAAGGTTAGTCATTCTTTCAAGGGGGAAGGTATACGCTTTTATAATAAATTGCCTGAGTCGGTCCTTTGTATGCCCGACAATAAATTTAAAACCTTTATAAAGACCACTTTATGTCAAAAAGCATATCATAAGACAGTTGATTACCTTAATGATAAAAGTGTCTGGCTTGAGCATGGTGCAGGTGCCTCCTAAAATGCCGTAATTTTAGCATATTTTGTACTTAGGCGACTATAATTTTTTTTTGTTGTATTATACACTCTTTTTGATTTTGACACGAGACCAATGTACATTCGTCCACATTTAGTCTTAAGAAAATGTGTAAATGAGTCAATTATTTGAAAAGAGTGACCGAGAGTTTTATTGCCAGGTTCTTTCTCTCGGTTCTACTTATTGCTTTGCGAATCTGGCAGTACATGTAAATATAGAAGCAATGACATTTTTTATTTTAAGTACTTACTGACGTTTGTAAGAGCCATTTAGTGACCTATACAAATAAAATAAATCATTTCATTTCATTTACGGCCTACAACTATCACGATTGTGCAATTTAAAGATCGCTCTTAAACAGCTTTTTTGAGCTTTAATATACGTTTGTATTACAAAATGGTTATACGAGTATTGGGTGTCCCAAAACTCAACGATAATCTGGGACCGGATGAAAGGCCAAGTTACACCAGTTCTGGGAAAAATAAAAAAAAATCCATATCACTCAGTTCAGCGATAATAGACATTTTTTCAAAAAAGTTGAAATTCGACACCCTTGGTCGCATTTTCAAGTCCTGTGATCACCAATGTCCCTTTTTCGCTGTGATTTTTTTAAATTCACAAAAATATTGTTAGTTAACTTTGACACTTCATTTTGAAAATGAGCTCAATTTGCAAAAAATAACAAATAAAATTTTTAATAGCCAGAAAAGTGGCTAGTGTTGTACCATTTTGAAATCTTGATTAAATGCGCCATTTTCTGAAATAACTTGCCAAGGGTAGTGTAGTACATTTTTTTTCAAAATGAAGTGTCAAAGTTAGCTAACAATATTTTTGTGAACCATGACTCACTAAAACTTAACTTATTTTATTAAGTTAACAATGTTTTTTGCGTTAATTTGTAGTTGCGATTAATAGCATCGTTAATGAAGATAACGAAATTAAAAAAATCACAGCGAAATTGTGACATTGGTGATCACAGGACTTGAAAATGCGACCAAGGGTGTCGAATTTCAACTTTTTTGAAAAAATGTCTATTATCGCTGAACTGAGTGATATGGATTTTTTTTTTTATTTTTCCCAGAACTGCTGAAACTTGGCCTTTCATGCGGTCCCAGATTATCGTTGAGTTTTGGGACACCCTGTATACTATTGTATATGATGCCCGGTAACGGCAACAGGCCTAGCCTATAAGGCTATATAGCCTATAAGCAAAAATACTGGCAAAATGTTGATTTATAAATGTACCTCGGCTTACCCTCCTTACAAACCCTATGGTAATCATAGCATAGTATAAAACAAAGTCGCTTCCGCTGTCTGTCCGTCCCTATGTATGCTTAGATCTTTAAAACTACGCAACGGATTTTGAGGCGGTTTTCACCAATGCATAGAGTGGTTGTTGAGAATGGTTAAGTATATAATTTGTCAAGCGAGCGAAGCCGCGGGCTTCTGCTAGTACAATATAAAAGAATGTGTGTTAACAGCCCTTTTACTTAAAGCATTTAATTAAATTAGAAATAATAATAACTTTGTGGTTACGACAGTTATCTCACAACTCGTTGCAAAATATAACATGAATTACTGAAGTTAACCGCATATTTTACGACCTAACATACAGACTAGTACTTTCACTAGACAGTATACACAGACAAACATACAAATAATACATTATTAGCTTGTGATTTTGATCGCTTTCCACAGTTAGGTAACAGTTCGAGAACCTAGTCGATCAACTATAAATCAGCTCACATATTAATCGATTTTATATCGCGATCAGATGGCAATTATTTTTAGTCTTGTATAATTTCATGCATATTATTTTGCTATAAGTTATTATTAAAATAAACTAGTTATCCAGACGAACTTTATATATATATAATATAAAAAAAAAGAATATTTTAATATTTCATGCAAATGTATGTAAATTGAAAAACGCGACGGACGGACAGACAGACAGACAGACAAATTGTCGTATTAAATATATAGATTAAACGTGAAAAATTAACACAATAACCGAATTCAAATTACCGAAATAGGACCAAATAATTGTCGGAATGGGACCAAATTGAAATAGGACCACTTCGAAAGTAGTAGCTTTCATTTAAAAACATAATTTTCATAATCGGTTCATCCAGTCCAGAGATATGAGATAACAAACATACTGTTGAATTGAGAACCTCCTTCTTTATTGGAAGTCGGCTGATAATATTTGTCCATTACGTATTTTATAGTACCTGTACATACAGTCACATACAATAATATTATAAATACACCGTCACATTTTATATAGGTGTACGAAAGTATGTATGAATATGTGTAAGTACATCTTTAATTTTGTTACTATTTAACGTTTACATAATTATTGGTCAGGTTTAGCAGTCTTATTATTGCAATTTAATGCTGCTACGGGACTAAGATTTTTTTCAGAATGTTCACATGTTTTTGTACGTGTCTGTCGGCTAGTTTGTGATTGCCTGCTGCAATCAGATAAGATTACAGAGAATCTGAGTACCTCAAAATAATGACATTGGTATGGCGTATTTATGATTAGATATTGCCCACGGCCACCCACTTAGTAGGATAGTTTCCTTTTCCCCAATTTCCATGGGACCACATTTCAGGGATAAAAAGTATTCTACGTATTAATCTTGAGCTATATAATTTAATTATTAATCTAAAGTTACTGTTAAGTTTTTTTACGAATTCCAGCAGTGTTTCAGTTTTCTGGTGGAGTCGTCCAGAGTTGTTGAAGTTTTCTGATGGATTCCAGAGTTTGGAAGTTTTCTGGTGGATTCCAGAGCTTTTAAGTTAAATATAACAAACATCCATCCATCCAAACTTTCACGTTTATAATATTAGTAGACTAGAATACTAAATTGTGATGAATAGTGATGACAGGTTTGAGAAACCAGCTACAAATAATAAAATCTTAAAATACAAATAGCCTTTTTTCGGGAATGGCACCTTAACTATCATTAACTGCTTCGGTGGCGTGGTCGGTAGTGCATCCGCTTTCGAAGCCGGAGTCTCGGGTTCGATTCCCGGTCGGGACAAACTTTGTGTGAAAACAGTTTGTACCGAAGTCAGGATGTTTCCTATGTATGTATTTGCAAAAAAAATATTTTAGTATTTATATCACTTTATCTAGTACTTATATCACAAGCTCTGCTTAGTTTGAGACTAGATGGCGTTGTGGGAATTGTCCTAACATATTTATTTATTATTTATTTCTGGATGTTCCGGGTACTCCCTCGTAAGAATAACCCCAGTTAGGTAGCCTGCATAATTTTGTTAAGTTCCTGGTAAATGGGTACCTACTTAGAGATACTGAACCGTTCATTGGCTTCCAATTCTTGTCAAATGGTCTAGATTAGTTGATTTACAGTCAATTATGTATTAGTTGATTACATGTATCTATTAATTGATTGCAATCATCATTTAAGAAAGGTGATTAAAAATACATTTTGTAGGTACCTACCTACCGACAGCTTTGCCAACTAGATAAAATAGGACTAATAATGTACAATATTATATAACGACTATTTATATTTCATACTAGTAGTCGCTCGCGTGAAATAGTTTTATGGTTCGCAATTCTAGCGGGAACACATTCCTAAAATAAAAAGTTTGCACATGATACACTTTATTACATCAGCTATCTGTCAGTGAATCTCCCGTTAAAATCTGTTCAGCTGTTTTAGAGATTAGCCGGAACAAACAGACAGACAGACAAACATTGCGTTTTATTTAGATATATGTATGAATATATGGACGCTTATTCTTCATTAGGTAGGCACCTACTGATAAAATATAGGATTATATGCCTATATTTTATCATGCCTCTGTTTACCACTTGCAGATTTGAAGTATGTATGATTGTATGATGTTATAGTTGATTAACTTAAATAAATAAATTTATTTACAATAAGAATTACAATATACAAAATAAACATAATTATAGACTAAAAATATTTACATTACAAAATATCGTTTAAAAAATCCACCGCGTCATTGCCGACTGGGATGGTTCCCAGAATGCTGGCTGTGTTGCCACGTTGGATGGCGATACTTATTCTTTGGGCCAGAAAATAGCCAGCCTTCTGGTCCTGAGAAGCATCGATTAGACGTTTAGCAATGTCTCTATAAAGGCGGCGAGCACTCGGACCGAATAAATAAATAAATAGAATAAATATAAATACTGTACTGAATGGAATCAGGTGTTACATGGCGAAAGTCCATGATAAAACAATGGGGTAAGATGTTGACATTTTATATAATTGCACAATTAGTGCAGCATGCAGCATGCTGTTCTTTTTGAGACAGTCTTGAGAATGCCTCGTGAGTAGGTGAAACATATGTCGACGTTTATAATGTCTTCTATTTAGCGAAATTAGTGCAATTATATACAAAATTCAACATCTTACCCCATTGTTTTAAATAATATATTTATAGATTAGCAATTTAATTTTAAGATAAGATAAAATAGTTTTATTTTCTTACTTTTCTTAATAAATCTTAATTAATTAAATCGTGTTAATAAGCATAAATATCTCACAAAACCATGTCATCGAAATATCTATCAAAATGGTCGATAATGGAACTTTATTAACGGCTATAACATAAAATAACACGTGGAAAATTGTCGTTATTACCATACAATTGGTTAACTTATATTAGGAAGGAAATATTGCATTACTAGTGGTCGCCCGCGACTTCGTCCGCGTGATTATTGTTCCCGTCGCCATATCTTTATAAATTGTAGCCTATGTGTTATTCTGATGTATAAGCTATATTGTTGTAAAGTTTCATCAAAATCCGTTCTGTAGTTTTTACGTGAAACAGTAACAAACATCCATACATCCTTACAAACTTTCGAATTTATAATACGAGTATTAGTAGGATATTGTGGTATCGATCAATTACGTTCTATTCGAAACTTGTTCTAGTATTATTAGAAGGTTACATAAACTTAACCCTAGCGTCTAAAGATATCGATCTCCCAAAGATAAATCAATTGTTGTAAAACCAACAATTAAAACATTGTTCTTTTATCCATTTATAATTACCGATACCGGATATCGATAACAAACGATTTCTCGAGATTCACATCTTTAAATTTAATTTAGGTACATACTTTCTCTAGTTATTGAAATTTATTTCTTACTACTTAATTTAACTTGGTACGATTAATAAGTAATTAATTATTAAAAAATAAATACCTGCGTCAATATTCCATAAATCCAAATAGGCACTACACTATCACCACTTAATACCACAAAGCACTATTAAAAAAAAATCGCGTCATAACAAATGTGTCATCAAACATTGTCCATGACATAAATAGCAGCTCACAAACGTTGTCTCGGCGGGAGGTTTCGCGCGTTAAAATTCAAAATGGCCAGATAAACGTCTGCATGTTATGGCAGCCACAACAAGTCTGACTTACTGACGTTGTATTGTATGGAGTTATAGAGTGACGCCTGCAATGACGACATGGCCTGATAGAATTGGGTGAAGCCAAGGAATGTGCACTGTAATTTAATAGATCGTCCATGTTGCAAATTATAATTAAGTAGAACAAGTAATATGATAATTATCTACAGATAAAATCATTTGTATACCTCAGAAGCTATTAACTAATAGCAATGCATATATTTGCACTTTTAGTAAACAATGTTTAATAAAATGTAAGTATGTAAAATTAAATTAATGACAGGAGGTATTTTAATAGGTATTGCGAGTGATCTTTGTAAGAATAATTTTTGCAGTCCAGCCGTTTTTAGATATTTAATATCATTATGTGCAACGGTTCGGCTACGGATGGTAAGCACACGATGTGGTCAAACGGGTTCACTGATCTCAGATAATTATTTATTCAGCCTGATCTGGAGTAGTGTGACGTCACTTCCCGTTCGCTGTAAGTTAAACTGAACTGATCGTTTTTGCAAAAAATACAAACAGCTGTAAAGTAAGAAAACGCGCTAGGAATATGTGCAGTAATATTTAAGTATATTCTGAAGTATGGACTACAATATGGTTTAGTTTATTAAAAAAACCCATTTACAAAATAAACAGTAAGTAACCTAATATCTATCTCCTTACCACATTTCATCCAAATCGGTGCAGTTGTTTCTACCTGATGCCCGACCAAAACCTTCAGATAGGTCGTTTGCTATCTCTAAGTTTAAAAAGCAAGCTTACTTCATTGCATATTGTTCTACAAATTTATCAGAGACGTCTTCGTCGAACAATACAGAATATATGAAGATTAGGTGCTTTGTATTCGCAACAGACTTGAAACCTTAAAAATTGATTAACTCAGAAAACAATAGATAACTTCGGTTCTTTGACTTGACAATGATTTTCAACCTTAAAACATTCCATAGATTTATGAAGAATAGAACAGCGCATAAACAAATCAACGAGATTAGCTTTACTTTTAACAAAATACCTGCAATTTGTGTCGTGAACCAGCCCAAGCAAGTTTGTATAGAATTATAAAGGAATTTGGGTCACTTGCCTTTAACTCACACGTTAAAAAACTACGCCTATTTGACGGCTTAATTGTCACTTTGACAAGTGGGTATTGGATAATGCAAGCCTCATTCATTTGACGTTTGCGTGCGAGTTTTTATGAAATCTATGCGAGGCAGGCAATAACTTAATTAAGGTTAAGCAATTTTACTATGTTAATATCTCATTGTTTCATAATGCCAAGGTGCTAAAATGCAACCTAATTAAAAGACTTCCACTTGGTCACAGTAATAGTGTAAGGATAGGGTGTTTTATCCTTTCTTGTTGGTGGTTGTTGGTGGTTTTTGTCGTAGTATATTGTGGCTTCAACAAAATTTTAGAACACATTTCTTATCATTGATGGCTAAATCAATCTTGATGGTTAAATAAATTGTTAGAGCAATTCAGTAATGAATTTGGAGTTCTTGATAATTGTTATTACAAGTTTTCGTAAAAACAATCTATAGTCAAGGCCACTCACCTCAAACCAAATACATCCAGTTTGGTCCAAATTTCGAAAGCAACGGCCAAAGCAACAAAGTTCCTGATTCAGTTAGGACCTAGGATTTTTTATTACGGCAGCTAAGTTGTAGGAACATTGCCCCCGGATTTTATTTTAGGTTAAAATCATTATAACGTGCATTTTTTTTCAATTAAACATTTGATTTAACCTTGATTTTCGACTGCCATGAAACCGAAGGCATAGCTTTAGCGCATTTCAAAAATATGCTAAAAAAATATAATATAGAAAATATATAAATATAAAAAAATAGTTCGAGACACCCAGGACTTACATTGGCTGTGCCATAGCGGCTGGTATAATGTAAGATTTTGTTGCCTTTCATCAACATTTCATCGAAAGGCGGGCTTTAATTTTTTTTCAAATTTACAATATAGCTGCTATTTTTTATGAAATTCATTCGGTCATTTTGGACATAACCCATTATAAATATGGCAATAGGCTTGCCCCCTATTACGTGGGACTTGAAATATTGGCAAATTGTGGGTGTGTAATGCACCTTTGCCTACCCCTTCAGGGATATAGGCGTGATAGGTGTGTGTGTGTGTCCTCCTATTCTGCACGATTATTAAGTTTTTTTCTTGGCTTTGTATTTGGACCAAAAATGTTAGAAACGTGGATGGTTATGATAAAACAAAAATTTTATCTATTAGTCCGTGATTCAAATGATGATGAAAAAAATATATCTATTGAGTACCTGTATCTATTGAGAATGGTCACTTTTTTATTTCGTTGTTAAATAATTATCATCATTACCATCGTAGGCGCCATTCCTCGGGTAGACGTTGACCTAGTTATGGACCTGACCTGAATCAGAATTGACTCTACCTTCAAACTTCTCGCACTGTTTATACTCGTACTACAAACCATCAAATCAAACGTCTGTCTTCAGCCTGACATCTATGTCAGTTGAGAAAATTTTAATTGCTGACTCACTATATACTGGCAACAGAAGAAAAAAATATCCAACCAATGTCATGTCAGTCAGTTCTAACAAGCTGTCAAAATAATAATTCGTGGACCCACTCGTGTATGTATTTACAGGTGAATTATAGTAATTGAACCTTTAACGTGCATATTCGATCAATGATGATGACGTGCGTGTTCAAGCTACCAATGACCATAGAGCACCATAGATATTATTCTTTTATTGATTTGGTTATGTAAGGTTGTTGGAAGGTCACGGACATACAGAATGTTATAGTAATTTCAACGGAATGTATGATGATGAGTACTTGAAACTATTGTTGAAAGACTACCAAACATAAAATGTCAGCAATCAAGGTGAATGACTAGAATGACTACGCATAAGCATAAGCCAACGCAGAAAAACTTAAATCGTCATTAGCTTTAGCGCGTGAAAAAAAAGATAGGTATTTCATGTTTCGATTTTTTATTTTAAAATTGGAACAGCACGCATAGTTCGAAATTTGGAATTAGCTAGGATAGGTATGAGTCAATTGTATTTTTAGAATGAGTCCGATGGTCATATAGAGTTACTAGTGGTGTAATATTACGTCTCGACTAAAGAATCCTGAACAGTGTGATAGGAAGAGAACACTACAGGGTTTCTTTCCTTGTCTCGTCCCAATCGATTGTACAACGACGTGACACGTCGTTGTACAATCGATACGAATACTGAACAAACTTCTATTCTACAATAATTTTATAGCTTTTTGTACTTTTTTTTGTATTACAGCGGCACAAAAAATGTTAGGGCCAAAGGGTGTTCCTTCAAAATGTTCCTTTTAGGGTTCCGTAGTTTGAATTTCGGAACCCTTATAGTTTCGTCATGCCTGTTCGTCTGTATGTCCTCGGCGTTCCTCCTAAACGGTGAGTGCTAGAAACATGAAACTTTGCATGGATAGGTATGTGTACTCCTACCTCTACCACAGATTACTAAATAGTGACTACGTAACAGATACTTCACTCAGTAGAAAATTTCCAATACCTACTGCTATAATAGTCTACTCCGTCGCGTCAGGAACCACTGCATGCTAAAATGTGCCTAAATGCTCAAGCGTACAGTTTAGATTGCTTCGCACCGCGCGATCCCACAGCAATCGCAGGGCTGCCTCTTCGATAAAATTAAATTAACATAACTTTTTGTCTATGTTATTGAGAACTGTGAATATGTTCTGACTTATATTTGACTGCCTCGGTGGCTCAGTGGTATGAGTATGCGACTGCCGCCCCTGAGGTCCCAAGTTCGATTCCGGGTCGATTCGAATTATTTGTGTGATCCACAAATGTTTGTTTCGGAGTTTGGGTATTTTCTATGTATGATATGTATGTATTTAGAAATATATAAGTATGTTTATTAGTCGTCTAGATCCCATAACACAAGCTTATATTAGCTTGATTTGGGCTAGATGACGTTGTGTGAGAATGTCCAAAAATATTTATTTATTATTTATTTATTTATTTATTTATATGTGGCAGTTTAAAATTGTATCGTTTATAAAATATTATTTTTATAAATTGCTGCTGGCTAGATAAAACATTATTATAGACGTCAGTGTGTAGGTAAAATAAAAAAAATCTTTAATAGTTACATGTGTTTTATTTTTATATATTTTTTTATAAATTTCTTACCCTTTCTAAATTCTCGGTTATTAAATTTTAGTGTGGAAAAAATCCTGAATCTAATAAAAAGTATTATGAGATATTGTTTTGGAAAACAAGGGCAGGGAGAATCAAAATTTATGTCATTTAAAATTTCATAAAGAGTACTACCCAGCCTTCGTTTCATATTTTAGGTGTTTATCCCTTCTTTTACTTGATTTGCACCCATCTACAGCACATAAGGCACCAGCCGGCATCGTAGGTTGCGTACGAACGAATGGAACTATTAAAATTAAACAACGTGCGTGCGCTTCGCTTGCGAAAACCGCACTGAATTTGGTCCTCAAACGGTCGGCCGGGCGGTAGGTAATTATAGCGCGCAAGTACATGGAGTGACGGAGGCCTGCCTCTACCCTACACGTAACCAGAATTTGTTTTTCTTCTCGCGCCTACCTCATAGTGTGGGGTATATATCGATATATCATACAGATAGATCGTTTAAAACATAGAGGTTGCTAAAATAATTTTTTAGATTTATATATACGTTTGTGAGATATTCAACTTTAAAGCTCATTATTTTTCTTAAAACAGGGCGTCCAGCCAGCCAAGAAGTTTTTAGAGGCCCCCCGCCTCGAAAATCTTAATGACTGGCTGATAGTTCATGTAATGAACTTTGAAGGAAAATTATAACAGATTAGGCAACTTGATTTGTTTAGGAGTTACATATGCTAATATGGGTGACTACGGAACCCTATTCTATGCGTGAACGTACACGTACTAGGCAGGCTTTTTTTTTAAATTTCGTTTGGCTAATTCAGTATGAAAATTGTAATTGAATGACTGCTTCGGTGGCGTGGTCGGTAGTGCATCCGCCTTGGACGCCGGAGTCTCGGGTTCGATTCCCGGTCGGAACAAACTTTGTGTGAAGACAGATACGTTTGTATCGAAGTCTGGATGTTTCCTATGTATAATATGTATGTATTTACAAAAAAAAAATGTATTTAAGTATTTATATCAGTTTATCTAGTACTCATATTACAAGCTTTGCTTAGTTTGAGACTAGATGGCGTTGTGTGAATTGTCCTGACATAAGTATATTATTTATTATTTATTAATTAAATCCCCAGTATTTTAGTATACACGGAATTAAGGCCACATTGCACGCGAAAAATGAGAAATAAACATAAGAATTTAAGCTATATATTGTGCAAGTTACTTCGTATTACTTGTGCAATATGATTTACTTGAGAAACAAAGCATTACGACAACTAAACGTAATCATTAAAATTATTATGCGTTAAGGTGCAAAATGACGCAGTCAATACTTTGCAGTGTCCACCCAGTTATACCAATTGAGAAACTTGTTAAAAGGCACATAAACTAGTATTTATAAATAAAAAATAATATAACCAAAAAAATACTAGTCAGAAAAAAATGAGAGTCGACTAAGTACCTAGTCACGCAAGGATTCTCCTTTATAACTAAAAAAAAATAATAAGCAAAGACAAAATAGAGTTCATAGACAATAAACCATTAACTACTCCGGAAATCCGCCAGTAAATACTTTTTTTTTCGGAAAATATTGAACTGTGTCAATTACTTACCCGGAAAAAAGTTGCGTTCTTAAAAAGGGTATCGTTACAGTGCATTCCAGTACATTCAGCCAAGTAAATTAACTATAAACGGCTATATTATGTCGTCTGCCGTATCAGGTTACACCCAGGGAAAGGGAAAGTGAAACGAAAGGTCAATGGACAAGCAACTGCACCTGCAATTCTGACATTTAACATGAATTAACCCGCGTTTTCACAAAATAATGTGAAATGATGAGGAACTGTCGTTCAATTTATTATAAGATCATATACCTAGGATCTTGCTACTTCTTTGGGTTTAATACTGGTTTTTGACGTCTTTCAGATTGTTACATAGAACATTACTTTTTAAAGCCTTAACTGCTGCAGTGCAACGTTGCCAGGTAGTGCCGTTGTAAATGCTTTGAACAACCATGGGGCCATGGTACGCATCAGCTCTTCACGGAACTCAGCAAGCGTCTGAGAGTAGAGACTGGTGGTCCCCGCGCAGGCAGCGATCTCGCGTAAAGACTCTCATTGGCAATCCAGTGCGGGAATGCTGCCTGTGTGGGTTATGGGCCTAAGAGTTCCTGCTTTATATATTTATTTTAGTTTTTAGTTTTAAACAGTATAGTTTGTAGTTTGTTTAAGTTTTTCTTAATTTTATTTTCCTGTTCCTTGTATATATTCATGAATATATTAATAAAACGTATGTATAATAATTTTAACTACTGGATCATTTAGGTTTATATTTGATATTACATAGTGTATTAAATATAATATTTACAACCTACATCTAAATAGAACGAAACGAACATAGATTGCTTCCTATCAACTTAAAAATTGTACTTAGTAGTAAACATTATGTCGACGTTTATAATATCTTCTATTTAGCGAAATCATTGCAATTATCTAAAAATTCAACATCATATTTTCCATTGTTTTATTATGGATTTTCGCCAGGTAACGCCTGACTCCATTCAGTACGTACATATTTAATTATATAATAATATTTATGTTTTCAAACTCATAATTAATCTCAAATGATATGAAACTAGTAAGAAATTCCAAAAAAATTGTTGAATCACAATTTTATTTAAATTGTGACTAATATATTAGCAATAAAGAAATATTGCATATTAAATACAGTCGAAAGTGAATGAAAGCGCAAGCAACTAGACGTTCGGAGCGTGTTGCTAGAAAACTAAATAACTTGCAACAAAATACTTACAAACATAAGTTAACCTTGAAAGTGAAGAAGTAATTGAAATGAATATAATAACAGAACGTGGCGTAATATAATTATATACAAATTGGAATGAAATGTGGACTGGTCACTCATTAAAACCAGCTCATGAAGGTATTAGCACATTCAAATCTTCACGACAAATACACATTCAAAGATAACCTCGCCTTGGGGTTATCCTTCTGGGAGCATCCCCGGAGTACATGGCAATAAACTCAATAACGGCCTGTTTAAAAAAACTATGAAAAATATACGTAAGTATACCTACTTAAGTATATTTTACTACCCCTATTTTAGGTACCACTAATTAGACATTTTAGTGTTATTAACCTATCAATCCCCACGCGCAAAACTTAAAAAAAGACATGGGAGCACGGGCGGGTGATGACATCGTGACGTTGTCTTACCATCTCGTAGAAAAAAAAGGAATATCTCTACAACCAAACCATATTTTACGATTCTGTAAACAGCAATAGGTTTATTGATATATATTTGATGATCAAGCATCAAAAAATGAATAATAATGCAAACAAATTATTTATTATATATTAGTCCAAAATTTGGAAACCACGTTGTTAGCTAAATTTCAAGAATTCAAATGAATTTCAAGAATTCAAATGAATTTCAAGAAAATTCAAATGAATTTCAAAGAACAACAACAACCTATGCTATCTAATAACGTAAATAAGAGGAAATGAATTACACTCAAGACATCTTTGTATGTAGATGTCAAAGACTTTCCATAGATAGACACGAAGAGTACACGTCGTTGTTGCCAATTGACTCATTTAGTCAATTGGGCGTATGTTCATATGAAAAAATCCCGTGTCCTTCCCCTACCCACTCTTCAGAATGCAATATTACCAATGAAGGACAATCTAGACATCCTTGGCATAGACGTTCGTCGAGAGCTCAATAACACAAAATACATTGAGAGATGTATTGGGCTAGCTTCGCGGAAACTAGGAATACTGAACAAGGTAAAGCGATTCTTTACACCGCACCAGGGGTGTCTGCTGTACAAAACGCAGATTAGACCCTGCGTTGAATACTGCTCTCACCTCTGGGACGGCTCCGCGAAGTATTTGCTGGACGCACTCGACGCTATGCAGCGACGCGCTGTTCGCATTATAGACTGTCCGGAGGTATTTACCACGGTGAGTGTTCTGAAGAGCTCTTCAACCTGATCCCACCCTCTCCCTTCCGATCCCGAACAACGCGTGCCGGGCAGAGATGTCACCCTCATACCGTGGAAACCGTCTTCGCGAGAACCGAGCGATCGTTTCTCTGCCGAACGATGGTGGCTTGGAACGCCCTGCCTGCGCACGTGTTTCCTCCAACATATAACCCTGGGCTCTTTAAGCGAAGCGTGAAGAGGCACATTACTGGGTCGTCAAGTTGAGGGCCACTCTCTATAGTATTCCTGTGTACTGTGAGAGTCGCCCTTAATTTGCCAGACGTCACCTCAGCTTACCATCAGGCGGGTGGCGTCAATTTGTCGATCTAAATATTAAAAAAAAAAAAAAAAAAATTACTTAATTTTATTGTTTAATTTCTATCAAATTTAGTTACACATTTATTACGCCACTTAATGTTCAGGTCCTAGGAAGCATCGATTAGGCGTTTAGTATGTCTCTATAAAGGCGGCAAGCACTCGGACCCCATCAAACATGTAATCACCTATTTATAATTAATCAGCGGACGGCCGCGGCTCTGCATGCGTGAAATAGTATTGTAGCCTAAAACCTTCCTCGAGAACAACTCTACTAATTGCAGAACATAGCGTGAACAGACATATAGATAGACGCGACCGAGGATTTTGTTTTATAATATGTAGGTAGTAATTATAGATTAAAGGAATGATATCTATTTATTGTATTTTGTTTACGAATAAATAAAAAACAAACTATTACAATACAATAATTGTATTGGTACATTGACATACAAGACAAATTACAGAGTACATGACGTAGATCCCTGGTCTACTGAATGCCTTTAACTGTCATACCATTATCTACTACAAAATCAGAGCCGGTGATCGCCAGCGCCTTCTCATTAGCCAAGAACAGGATTACGTCAGCTATCTCCGCTGGCTTGGACAGTCTATTTAGCGCCGTATTCTTCTGAAAGGCTATAAACAGTTCAGGGTCAGCAATGTTTGTCAAGACGGGGCCGGGGCTCACCACGTTAACTCTTACACCTTTCGGGGCCAATTCGGAGGCGAGGGATCGCGAAAAATGGGTCAAGCCAGCCTTCGATGTACTGTAGCTGAAACTGTTAGGTACTATTAAAGTGTTGGCTGTACTTGCTACGTTCACGATATTACCCTTAACTGCGATGAGATGTGGTACAGCGAGGTGAGACATCAGCACTGGTGCGCGAAGGTTTGTCGCCAGGATTCGATCAAAAATTTTCATAACGTTCTCTTGGGTAATATCGTCTCCCATAAAAATTCCAGCATTGTTCACTAATACATCCAACCTGCCGAAATGTTTGATAGTTTCATCCACAGTTCTCCTGGCGTCGTCTTCTTTGGTGATATCAGCCACCACCACTAATGAGCTGTCACATTTTTTGGCGATACTGTTTACTCTCTATCTTGATTCATATCAACTAGGCAGACTCGGGCTCCTGCTTCTGTAAATTTAACAGCAGTAGCGGCTCCGATACCTGAACCGGCGCCTGTCACTAGAACTACTTTGCCTTGAAATTCCATGTTGTGTTTAGTGTAGACTCACTAATGGTTACAGATATTAAATACAAATAGCGCGGAACGTTGCGCTAGCGAGCATCGCTGTAGACTGAAAGTTTAAACTTAGATTAGGTCTACTTCTATAAAAACTTGTATCTGGCGTGACGTTTTGCATTAATCAACGTAATTAAAGATAACCTGTTGTTGCTTGCTGTCAGTAATAATACTACTAGGTAGTATGTATATTTATATTTCTTATCTTTAAAGCTATACTTGTTTGTTCTAATAAACTTATATTTGATCATACATACACACACACACATAGGTTGATGTCTGCGTAGAATAGCTACTTTATAACTTCTTTAATTTCATTTTGATGAAACAACGGATACCTAAGTGTAATTTTCTCCCGGTGGTTTCTGACGACGACACCGCACTCCACACGTTGGTGGTGTGCTCAGCGTGGGCGAGTCAGCGCCGGGAACTCATAGTGGGTCTGGGCGTGGATACCCTCTCGCTGGAGACCATGCTTGAAGCCATGGTCTTTGGCCCATAGCACGCAACCAGATTCACTCACTGACGCGGGATAAAACCCTACCCCAACGACGCGGAATTCTCATCCCGACCAAACCCCCGCAGAGACCACAGAGGTGGTCAAAGTCCGCCGGGCGCCACTGGAAATACGTTCTGCTTGTAACCAGAGACGCCCGGCAACGTACGTTAGTGCGGCCGCGGCCTTGGGCCGCGGAATTTAAAAAAAAAGTGTAATTTTCTATGTGATGCGTAAACAAGTAAATGGTTAAGTAACAATTTCTCCGAAGTAATAAGTACCAGGCTAGTATTTTTGGCAGTGAAAGACTTCGACACGAAAGGAGGCTTCAGCGAGTATAAGAAGGTGCAATAAGTATTACGAGTATAGCACTTTAATTCGCTGATAACTATTTGGTATTCCACCTTATTTGACAACAATTAACAGCTATAATTATTGTTAAAGTACTCGTAACGCTTTTGGTTACGTAATTTAACCGATTAACTTACACAGCTCAAGTAAAGCACAAGTACATTGCTTCTATTTTTCTTAATGGCAATTGACATTTGACAATGGACAATTGCCGAGGAATTGTCGTTATTCGGAATGGAACCAAATATTAATATACATGTCCATAAATTATTAAATTTATCATGTAAAACCTGAAATTTTACTTGAATTTAGAACTACATACTTTATTGTTGCTAGCTGTAAAATTATTTCCCTGCAACTTACGCAGCTTTCCCATCATTCAAATATGAATTAATAATAAATAATGGGCGGTAATCCCAACTTTATACATATACTTCCAACCCGATGAATATCCGACGCAAGCCGAAGCATATGAATACGTTACGAAGTTCTTCTTCTTATCCGGTACACTCTTGACAGAGCGGTCGTGATCGCTATGTAGTAGTAATATTAGAAGAAGCAGATGTGATGCTCTTCACGACGTTTCGCCACCGTTGTCTATTAGAGGTCATCCTGCTGCACTCATTGAGTGAATCTCCTACGGCAGACTTGATCTGGTCAGTCCAACGCGTAGGTGACCTTCCGCGCGGTCTAGTGCCCTCCACTTTCCCTTGTACGAAGTACATTAATAAAATAGAAGCACTGTAATTTGTATTTGTATTACGAGTATTTGTATGAAAACAAACTAGTATCTTCTAACATTTCATACAATTCTATCAACCAATTTATATTTTTAATGATAGTAGTTCTTAGTAGGTAATTTCACTTAGTAATTCACATAATAATACTTCAACAAGTAAAATATTCATAGGTTTCGGCGCAAAATTGCTTATATGTTGGTAGCAGCATTACTGCGCTGAATGGTTACGGACAACCTTTGTAACAGGAAGGACCTGGGCCGAGAGTCACCATGCCCCTAATCTAGCGACTAATGGCTGCGACAAAACTCTACTCCTCGAAGCCCCAAAAGTCCGTCTCCACTCAATTGACACAAACATTTAGTACGGATCTGTTGCGGCTTAATTTCTCGTTTTTGATCTGCGCGTCCGCTGCTGCTGCAGCCAGTTCGGCTAAACGCCGAGATAGAACGTATACGCACTTAGCGTCCCACACCAGACATTAGCCTTTCTTCTTCGGTAACAAGATCAAACCTTCCGGCCGATGCCGTCCAGTTTATGCCAGGATGCTCCAGGATACAGGGCACATTCGCCTATGTGAGGGCTCGCTGAACTTAGTGTATGGCAGCTATAGAGGCCTTAGTGCGTCTTCCTCGCAATCACTCTATTCTATTTGTTGTAGGTAACGTCTAGTTACTTTAATTCGGATTATTGACAAATAAATACAAAAATTGTATTCATCGAATACATACAAGACCAGTTATCGAGTATACGACAAAGATTCAAGAAGGAGGCATTCAGTAGACCAGTAGGGTCTACTGAATGCCTTTGACTGTCACACCGTTGTCTACTACAAACTCAGAGCCGGTGATCCCCAGCGCCTTTTCATTTGCCAAGAACAGGATTACGTCGGCTATCTCCGCTGGCTTGGACAGTCTATTCAGCGCCGTATGCTTCTGATAGCCACTAAACAGTTGTGCAACTGTTACTTGTGCTTGCAATGCGGTGGTGTTCGCTATGTTTGTCAAAACGGGGCCGGGGCTCACCACGTTCACTCTTACACCTTTGGGGGCCAATTCGGAGGCAATGGACCGCGAAAAATGGGCCAAGCCGGCCTTCGATGTACAGTAGCTGAAACTATTAGGCAGTACACGAGTATCAGCTACACTTGCTATGTTCACAATATTACCTTTAACGGCAATGAGGTGTACAGCGAGGTGACACAGTAGCACTGGCGAGGTTAATCGCCAGGATTCGATCAAAAATTTCCATAACTTTCTCTTGGGTAATATCGTCTGCCAAAATAATACCAGCATTGTTCACTAATACATCCAACCTGCTAAAAGTTTAATGGTTTCATCTACAGCTCTCCTGGCATCGTCATGTTTGGTATTGTCAGCTACCACCACTAACGAATGATCACATTTCTTGGCAACACTGTTTACTCTTTCTTGATTCACATCAACTAGGCAGACTCGGGCGCCTGCTTCTGTAAATTTGAGAGCAGAAGCAGCTCCGATACCTGAGCCGGCCGGCGCCTGTCACTAGAACCACTTTGCTATTAAATTCCATATTGTGTTGCTCCAAATAGTTATTCAGTACAATAAGTTAGAATCGATGTTGCACAAGCAAGTGGTGCAGTAGACTGAGAGACTAAACTTATGTTCCGTATCTCACAAAATCTTATCGGTTTACTTGCAAACTTTTTTCAATTTTGCTCGTCGTCGCAGAGAAAGATAACCTCTATCTTATAGTAAATACTCGTAGGTATATCTAGTGGCGTGTCGATAATGGCAATATGACACGTTAACAAATATAGCTGTTGGTTGTAATTATTAATTTTTAAATCTGGATTCTTCTGTAATGTCGTTAATATTAGGTACATTCCCAATTATTTGTGTATTTTGTATTGTGGGGATGATTTTTTTTCTCGCGTTCATTGAAAGGTGTAAGCCAATTTTTAGGGTTCGGTACGAATATCGGTCCGCTTATAGTTCCGTCATGTCCATCCTCGGCTTTCCTCCTAAACGGTTAGCGCTAGAAACATGAAACTTTGCGTGGATATGTATATTTCGTACGCCGGGTACCTCCCCTACACCCACAGTGGAGATGATATTTTCACCATCGTGTGGGGTATCATTAGATAGGTATTTTAAAAACATAGAGAGGTTGCTAAGATGATTTTTTTATTTAAGTATCCGTTATGAGCATATTTGTGCGAAAGCAGGGCGTCCTCTTCTCTAAAATCTAAACGGCTGGCGTGAAGAACCTGATAAAATTCATGATGGTTGTCCATATCTGAACTTGAAAGGAAAACTATAACGGAAGGTATGACTTTGTTAGTTCTGGAGTTATAGAGGCTTTTATGGGTAACAAGGGAACCCTATCTTATGCGTGGTTCGACACGCACGGTTTTTATTGGATTTAACTATTTGTTTATTTTATTTATTTATTTATTTAGGTACAGAAAACAATATAAACATTCATAAAATACATAACTTAACAAGGTCCAGTTCTAAATTGAGTTCCTAAACTTGTATACTCAACATGACTAATAATGTAGGAAATTACTAGCCTAAAGTGGAATCAAAGATACCAAGTAGGTACTAATAAAAAAAACAGATAGAAACAAAAAAAATTACGAAAATTCCTAAAATTTAACTAACTTAGACATAAGTTTCTTCGTATTGCGCTTAAACGATAGGGAACCCTGGAGGAACACATCTCGTTCTATGTTGGTGTAGGAGCTCGTTGTATAGACGACACATCCGCACTATAGGATTATAGAAGGATGTGTTGTTTATGTAAACCTTTAGCGCGAAGGTAACTATCAATTTGCGAGATATTCAACTTTAAAACTCAAAAAATCTGAAAAAAAATAACTCTGTTAGGTCAGAAGTTATAGAGGCTACTGTGGGTGACTACGGAATCGTATTCTACGCGTGGCCAGACACGCGCTTAAACGGTTTTTAGAAACAATCGTGTCAAAAGTATATTCAAGTTTTCTAAATAGTGATGGACATTGATTGGAGTGGCATTATGATGTAATATCCTGTGTCATTGTTAACAACTGTCTGTCAAGTTTAGCGCGGTCTATGTTGTAATCTGACAGTGATTTGTATGAAGGTCGTCCTTGACCGGGTGGTGTATTAAAGATAAGAAGTTGTTGATAGGAACCGATAACGAGACCTTTTACCAAGCAAAAAGCCTTTTGGCCTATTAAAGTAGAACAAAAAAACGTAGAAAAAGTTCTTTAAACAGACTTAAAGCTAGGTGCTAAGGGGCCCTACACATCAACATCGTCGAGGCCTAAAGCACACTTGCACGCGATGCACCTTGTTGACAGGCAGATGAGTCTCTAACAATGTCCCAATTGCCCAGAAACAATAGGCATAACAGTAGGAACCATGGAAAATACTAATAGTACAAGGCGGAACCAAAAAAGTGTCTGGTGACATGAGGGCTTATCAAACCTTTTTGTTTACACCTTCAAGGGCATAGACACGAGCTTGTGTGTGTGTGCAGAATATTTAAAAACCGCGTAAGATGACAATGGGATTAGCGGCCATGTTGGTGACGTCACAGTGAGGTAGAATAACCTACCATACTGTTTTGTTATCCGCACTTTTCAGCGATTGATGACGACGCGTGGCGGTTATTGTGACAGGGTTCTATCCCACTCACATCGTGAGCGGCTTATATCATGTGTTAATATTAAGGAGCTCCATGATTTGATATTGGTGAAATCGATGGGAACAGTTTAACACATATTTAGCGCTTACCTGCACGTTACTGCATACAACATTCAGTGTAGATCCTGTAACAAATAAATAAGACATTAAAATAAAATAAATTGATAAAAAAAATTTTAACAATCTATCTTTAAAAAAAACCTCACACAAACTCTAGTCTATTGTTTAGAAAAATTTGTAGAGTTACATATATAATTTGAATTTGTCATTTCGGTGTCCTTTTAGGGTTCCGTACCCAAAGGGTAAAACGGGAACCCTATTACTGAGACTTCGCTGTCCGTCCGTCTGTCTTGGGCTGTACCTCATGAACCGTGATAGTTAGAAAGTTGAAATTTTCACAGATGATGTATTTCTGTTGACTCTATAACAACAAATACTAAAAACAGAATATAATAAATATTTAAGGGGGATCCCATACAACAAACGTGATATATTGCCGTTTTGGTACGGAACTCTTTGTGCGCGAGTCCAACTCGCACTTGGCCGATTTTTTTATAGAAGAAAAATGAGATTTTAAGCCATGGTCGATTCGATCTTCAAATGCAGTTTTCAGCAATTGAGATAAAGATTCAAGAGGAAGATATACATGTACCTACCTATCTAGCGACCTTATATATTAAAGGACCTACCATGATCTCGCAGTGGTCCAATGTCGGTATTAATGTGGAGTATGTACCTGGTGTCGACTTCGTTGCCATACAAACAAACATATAAGTCAGAAATTTTAGGGTGTTGGAATCCTAAAAAAATCCAACTGGTCTAACTACAAAACTTCGGGGGTGCGCGGTGTCGGGAATCTCCTAGTGTGCCCCTTGACTTTGACGTTAGGCGAGGGGCCGTTGCACCCTGGGTAACCGAGCAGTACATCTTCCATGATACTTAACCAGGGTATTGTACGAGGGGATCGTAGGATGGCGGGCCTTCAAGACCCGCGGCTCGCTCACTTGCCCTTGGAGTAAGTGAGCGAGTGGAGGTGATAGCGTCCCAATTGTCTCTCCACTGTGCGCTCTGACTAGCAAAGGGCACAGGGAGGTGGGCCGCTTCGCAGTTTCTGCCTACCCGGCTATGGCGAAGGAGAAACACCGTGGCTAGGTTTTAGTTGGTAGTCCGGTCCGTTTTTCATCCAAGGACCGAGAGTCCTACACGAAGTCTCCCCGTTGCCCCCGCAGCGGGGAGGTGAAGTACGTCAATGTATTTCCGACCAGGTATAAAAGAAAAAACAAAACCTACAAAACTCCGATATCGCCAATAAGTTGTAGAGGTCAGATGGCAGTCGCTTCACGGAAAATATTAAAGTTGGGAAAAGGTCCAGTGAATGATGATTACCTAGTGTGGCGTTGGAAAAAGACAACCACCGAGACTATCACAAAGTTGATACTTAGCTGGTTGTAGCGAAGACTCTAATAAGGAAATTAATCCTACATTTATCATTCACAACTATTCACGAGTATTTCTGCCAACCGCAGAAAAACTAGTTACGACTCTGAAATGAGTAACGTTAAGGTAATTGTACCATCGTATAAAAGTAGTAAGTATGTAGATGTATGCGACAAAATTGTTTTATTGCGGGAAGGAAGGTTGCTAATGAATAGTTCCTTATCCATAGTGTGGGAGAATGGTACAATTATGCCACGGTATTGCGTATACTCTGTAGTAATAGGTACACTATATATATATACCTAGTAATAACAGTTACAATCAACCGGTTCAGAGCAATGGCACAGAATGGCAATGGTTCGAATTTGGATCTCGATATTGTGTGTAAAGAAATTTGCCAAAGCCGCACTTTGGGCATTAACCGTAAGTAACATAGGTAGGTGAGTACCTTGTATCTATATGAGTGTATAATTATTTAGTGCCGAAATCACAAGCTCGACACAAATTACAATTTAAATATCGGATTTAAAACGTCCTAATAATATATTAATAATGAAGATGACACTCTACAATGTAGATCAGTAGATTATTTTACTTGTAGATTTACGAGTAAAATAATCTAATGATGAATGTATTTCACCAAACTGTTAATGTCTAAGAAGTACGTAGGTGCATACAAAAAATTGGAACAAGTTTTAATTTTTTTTAAACTCCCGTTAGCACAGAAACCCTACTTACAGGTCTCACCAAACTTTAGGCCTATG
Source organism: Nudaria mundana (assembly GCA_963556515.1). Classification (NCBI taxonomy): domain Eukaryota; kingdom Metazoa; phylum Arthropoda; class Insecta; order Lepidoptera; family Erebidae; genus Nudaria; species Nudaria mundana. The sequence continues at coordinate 21,579,892 of OY748292.1, read as the reverse complement.
TGAACATAGCCGCAACATAACAAACAGTTGTAATTGCTGTCAAGTAGAAATTTGTAGATAATAACCTCTTTGTTGGTCGAGTCCGTTTTTACCGAGCGCTTGGTTGAGAGCTTTTTAGGAAGTTCGATTTTTGGTGAGCGCGTGGCAGGTGGCTTTTTAGGTTGCCTCTGGCGCTCCGCAAAAATCGGGTTTCCAGACACTCTCATACCGAACAACGTTTCTTGTCCTGCACCTGGAGCTAGTTAGGAATAACTTGTTCTTCTGTGCGGGACTATGAACTAATCGAGCATTACCTTGACATTGGCGAAATCATCGATGAACATCGATGGAGCCACGTTTTTAAAGAAAGAAGAAGAAGAACCTCTTTGTTAGATTTATTATTGACCGAGCGAGCGAAGCGTCTACATTTCGAGATTGGACAATTTTGCTTTCGTCCGTCTGTATGCGTGTTCCGGGCTAACAGTCAGTTTTTACCCAATCTTCACCGAACTTGGGACAAGTGTTCCTTGATTTAACACAATTTTTTCATTGTGAGCTTTTTTTGGATTGTGGGGAAAATTGAGTAACAAAGGGTCAAATAACGTTTTGTGTCTTTCCAGGCTAGCGCCCGCATTTATTATCCGATCTCCACGAAACTTGGCACAAGTATTCTTTACTAGAAACAATATTTTTGGTGTGAGATTTGCCCCAGGCTTGCCCCCTATTACATGGGACTAAAAATACTGGCAAATTGTGGGTGTGTAATGCACCTCTGCCTACCCCTTCGGGGATATAGGCGTGATATATATGTGTGTGTGTGTGTGTGTGTGTGAGATTTTTAATGGGGTGGGGGGGGGGGGGGTCATTGGGGGAAAATCCAAAAAAGTGTTTTTAATGTTCGCGAGGTCTACAGTTCGACCATACGACGACCATTAGTTAGGTATGATAAGTAGGAATTTGAGGGGTCCTAGGACAGGGCTCTGGCAAATAATATCCAAAGTGCCCGAAAGCAGCAATAGATTCGGCCTCCTATTTAGTGCGACCTTAATTTCTAATTAAATAGATTGAAGGGACGGGCAAACTCATCCCTCACATGCGACGTACACCACGCATTATGACATCTGAACAGGATCTGGCCTATACAACTTGTATGGTAACGAACACACTGGTCATTCACCACGCTGTCTTACGCGTCACCGTGCCTGATTCGAGTTTAAAGTGTCATAGCGCGTAGATAACTTAAACGTCAGACGTCGTACGACGTAGGACCAGTGTGTCGCTGTTTGCCACGTCGCATGGCTTACGTCGTATGTAAAGGGCCAGTGTGTTTTAAGCTTAGTGTTTAATCATTGTCAAATATGCCACAACTGCGATTACTGCGAACGCCAACAAATAGGTTTTGTTCGCTTACATTTGGACTGTCTGCCTGGCTGGAGATGATTCGATTCTGTTAATGTTACCTACCACTACTCTTGATTAAAACGCCATTCGTTAATGAACCATTCATTTTATTAAAAATTTGGCAATCCCAATTCATTAGAGTTCGTTATATTAGTATTTACGGCCACTATAAGGACTGCGCAACTCACAGGCCATAAAATTTAGTAAGTTCTATCAGCTGCTATTCAATAAAACCTTCATCCGCTTTTTTTTTTAATACACTTTTGGAGAAAGAAGGCTTACAGACTAATAAATACATGATATAATTAGTATATAACTATCTTGCTTATAACAAGCCCCCATGCATAAATACAATACCTACTCACTTAATATAATAGAAAGTAGCAACAATACGAGCGAAACACTCTAGAAAGAAAATTAAAAAAAAAACAACTAAGACAAAAAAAAACCAATGCTTCAAGAGAACAAATATTTCACACCCAAGTTGAAAATTTGAAAATCACGACACTAGCATTCTCAAAGTCATCGGCCACACTTAATCTACACTTCCTCTATTGGAAGTTCCACGTAAAAAGTCACTAGGGAAATAGCCCGTCCGTCATACTAATTAATTATAGCTTTTTTCAGCAGATAAACTACAGTCAAAGCTCAATTGGGCGTTATTTTATCTGTGATTCTGCGCAACTCACAAGCAAGTCTCTCGCTTGCTGAAGTCCAAACATTATGATGACCTCTTGGACATTGGTCTAAGAGGTTATAAAGTTTGGTAAGACCTATATGAGCCGTTAGTTCGAAATTGCCATAAAACCTCACCTAAAAACCCAAACGTTGCGTACCTACACCGCCATAGCAATAGCTGTAGGCCAGTGGGCCGATGAGGAAATTTTAACTACCCAATTATAACAAATAAATAACAGTTTGCATAACGATGTTAATATGTTACAGTACGTAAGAATAACTTATTGTGTAATATTTACTTACTTAGTGCTTAGATAACTTGAACAATGCTCGTCTGGGACTCAGGTTCTCATACTTAATCGTTGACACTATGCTTAAGTTAACGTGGTATGAAAAGATGAGTTTAATTTTCACACGCGTTAAAAAGTTTTTGATTATACAACTACTGGTTTGACCTGTAAAGGGTAGTGAAGGAAATGTTGAACCATGGTTACCATAATATAAGATTTTATTCTAGTAGTGTGCAAATGACAGAGAGGTCCACTGGGGGATTCGTAAACTGTGTCCCGAGGCAAGCGGACGCTCTGTTGAATATGTACCTACTTACTGATAAACAACGTGTTTCACTCATAACCTATTGTGCAAAGTAGTGGACATCACATTTGCGATGGATAGAAATGACTTATCGAACTGTCTGAAACTGTTACCTACACTATATTTATTAACAGTCGCTAGAGAAATAAGTAGTTAAACTGAGATCGCTGTGTATAGGATGAGGCATCTTACTAGTTTATTTCTTATTATCTATGGTGAAAATTAATAGACAAGGAACGATATCCTCGCGCTTGCTCATTGCGCGGCTGATTTCAATATCTACTTGTAAATTAGTATGTAGGTATATATGTACTGACTTATTATCAATTTGTTTATTCATAACATTTTAATATGTATTTACTTGAAACGTAGGTAACGTTTTCGTGTAGATTATATTTTGCTCAAAATCATAAAGATACAAGATCCATATAATAAATACAATCAGAATACAAAATAACAAGAAAATAACAATAAAAACAATTAAGGAATATCCTATATAATATGATGAAAATGATTGTCCATTATAAAAAACACAAACCTCAAATGTACCAGGAATACATAACAACATAAGAGCCTTCAAGATTAGAGAGACTGACCGTAATATAAAGTCATAAAATAATAATAAAATAATAGAGTTACATTTCTAAATATTGCTGTTGCTTTTTTTAAATAGGTAAATAAAGAATTAAATTTCTAAACTTCGTAGTTGTTGGCTGTACAATTTGATCTGAAAATGGGCGCGGTAGTGTCGTTCATTGTAAACGACACTACTGGTAGTATCGCTGGTAGTGTCCTTGCAATAAAATGGGTATATTTTGTATACAATAGCAATATACCACATTCTTTAATTTTTGTAATAGGTATTGTTGATTATTTTTAGGAATATACAGTTTATACTTTTGACGTGTTGTTTTATTAATTACTAATATTACAATTCTTATTACATAATAAGAAAAAGTCTCTCTCTATTTTATTCTAATCTCTAACTATATTAAATATCTTAACAAATATAGGTAGGTATATAATACGTCATACAATTGGGGTAGGCAGAGAAGAATCCAATACATTTAAACTAAGTAGGTAAATATATACGTTTTAAAAATTTTGTAGCCAACTGTACTTATTTTAATCTAATATCACGCGCGCACGAGTTGATGACAAGAAAAGCAGGTAAAATCAGAAGGTGCTGACTCGCGGGTTTGCACCAGTTTCTCACCTGCGAGTTGATGAACAACCCAAACCCTAGGTGGCAATGCTCAGCCATTTTTATAGGTGTCAAACAAAACTAGGCGGTCGGTCGGACAAGCTACTGACAGGGAGTTCGATTTTAGCTGAGCGCGTGGCTGGTGGCTTTTTAGGTTACCTCTGGCGCTCCGCAAAAATCGGGTTTCCAGACACTCTCATACCGAACAACGTTTCTTGTCCTGCACCTGGAGCTAGTTAGGAATAACTAGTTCTTCTGTGCGGGACTATCAACTAATCAAGCATTACCTTGATATTGGCGAAATCATCGATGAATATCGATGGAGCCACGTTTTTAAAAAGAAGAAGCTAGTGACAATTTGGTTTTTATACGTCTCAACCCTGGACATGAAGGTCATATTGTATTCTCTTTGATGAAGGTCGATTCCTAAATACGACTAACCCAAAACCAAGATGGCGTATCATAAGAGACGTCTATCTACGTCGAGTAGGTACTTGACCTCAAAAGAAGAATGTAGGTATCTATGCTGAGATTTGTATAATTAGGTAAGCATATAAATATTGCAAGATAATATAACTGGAGCGGAACCACATTTGTCTTATGGTTAAATCTAAGCCTTAGGATACAAATAAAATATTATGTTAAGTAAGTAGGTACCTAAAGGAAATTACAATAACTATTAACTAGGTATGCAATGAATGCTGCTAATTGCAAATGTTGAGCGGAGCAAATGTTTTTATTGAGCGAAGCGAGCGTAGCGAGCGGAGCTCCTTATCAGGTGACTCAAATGCAACTCGATGTGAAATTGTTTCTCGACAACTACCCAACCGATTTTCATGATTTTTTCACTCAAAAATCAAGCATTCTCAGGAGTAGGTTTTGTTCGAGACCGAATTTTGATTTAGGACCCTCAAAAAAAGGTAATGGCCAAAAAAAGTTATTGACCAAAAATATGACAATAGCCGCTTCGCTCAATTGCATGCTGCAGCGCAGTACCTCGGCAGCGACCGCAGCTCACATATCAGAATCAGAATCGAACACTTAAATTAATTAATCGAATGAAAAAAAAATCTATTTTCATTGTTGACGCACGTGTTTCCATGGCAACCATTTAATCGTCTCGTTTTTTGGTGATGTCCAGAACATTTTCGGTGATTATTCCTCCGTGGTCAGCTCTATTTTCATGATTTCAGATATATGCACTCTCGGGTATGATGTCGACCAGGATGCCAAATTTGGTCAAAATTTAGAAGGAGTAGGCACACAAACGATTTACACTTGCCGTCTAAGATTGAGCTCCGCTTCGCTCCGCTCAACAATACAAACTTCGACTTTATCCTTGAAAGGATAGGTACACAGAGGCAATGCTTGACTCACTTTTCTATACTAATCATATTGTAAAGAGGAAATATTTGACTGTTTGTTCGAAAAGCCTCCGTAATTACGCAACCGATTTTAAAAATTCGTTCACTGGTATGTAGCTACATTATCCCTGAGTAATACAAGCTACTTTTTATCCCGGTAATGTATTCCCACCGGAATCGAGAACTACGCGGGCTTTGCCGCGGTGGTCAATTCAAGCCAAAAACGTTGTTGGTAGGGGCCGAGAGGCGAGCCTAATTACCGCAAATCGGGCATTATACTAATAATACATTAAACTAATAATTATGCTTGTTTACAAAACTAAATTGCATTTAGTATTTACAACATTAGTAAATTAAAATGAAACAATAAACACAGTGTATTCCGCATGCTGTCTTGCACATATGGCAACAAAATGACTAAAGATGGCGAACGAACGTCATACGCAAGTTGCAACTTGGCTTGTGTCAGACAGAGCTCAGGGCCAGTAACCCTTGGTCGAGTGCATTTAACTTCACAAGATTATTTCAAGGCCTTATTGCAACTACCGTGAAATTAATATTCACTACTATATTTTTTTGATTAATATTTTTAGATTCTTCATACTTCAACGTTATAAAAAAAGAAAGGATTTATAATTTGCATGTTTGTAACGAATAAACTAAATATATTCTGATCCGATTTAAAAAAATGCTCACTTTTATGACTGCTTCGATGGCGTGGTCGGTAGTGCATCCGCTATCATCGCCGGGGTGTCGGGTTCGATTCCCGGTCGGAACAAACTTTGTGTGATGACACATACGTTTGTACCGAAGTCCTTTGTATGTATTTACAAAAATTAATGTATATCAGTATTTATATCAGTTTATCTAGTAAGTACTCATATCACATACTCTGCTTAGTACTAGTAATTAGTACTTAGTACTAGATGGCGTTGTGTGAATTGTCCTAAATATGTATTATTAGGTACATATACCTTTCGTTAATATATGTATTCCTAAAATGTTTCGGCAAAATGAATTTGGCATAATTATACTTGGTCATAATTGATTTTTAGCAGCATATGTACTGTGGCATAATTATATTTATGCATAATTTTTTCTTTAAACAAAATGGGTAGCCCATTTTGTAGGTTAGGTTAAAACTGTGACTCCTACGCACCACCAGACCACCAGAAACTACTTGCATTAATAGAAAAAAGAGATTGTTTTGTTTGATTTCCCAAACATTGCTAATATAAAGCTATACTTATAAATTTTATGCTTAAATATGATTATGCTAATTTTATTTATGATTAAGACAAATATGCTAAATTTTGTTATGAATAAAAAAATTATACATAAATATCATTTTTTTTTTTTTTTTTTTATATTTAGGTCGACAAATTGACGCCACTCGCCTGATGGTAAGCTGAGGCGACGTCTGGCAATTGAGGGCGACTCTCACAGTACACAGGAATACTATAGAGAGTGGCCCTCAACTTGACGACCCTGTAATGTGCCTCTTCACGCTTCGCTTAAAGAGCCCAGGGTTATATGTAGGAGGAAACACGTGCGCAGGCAGGGCGTTCCAAGCCACCATCGTTCGGCAGAGAAACGATCGTTTAAAACGCTCGGTTCTCGCGAAGACGGTTTCCACGGTATGAGGGTGACATCTCTGCCCGGCACGCGTTGTTCGGGATCGGAAGGGAGAGGGTGGGATCAGGTTGAAGAGCTCTTCAGAACACTCACCGTGGTAAATACGGTAGAACGCGGCCAAGGAAGCAATTGTTCGGCGCTGGGCTAGCGGCTCAAGGCTTCCCGTTACCTCCGGACAGTCTATAATGCGAACAGCGCGTCGCTGCATAGCGTCGAGTGCGTCCAGCAAATACTTCGCGGAGCCGTCCCAGAGGTGAGAGCAGTATTCAACGCAGGGTCTAATCTGCGTTTTGTACAGCAGACACCTCTGGTGCGGTGTAAAAATTCATATCATTAGTCTAAATTACCATATTATGCCAAAATATATTATGGTAATTTTTTTTATGCAAATGGATAGTGAACCGTATTATTATAATATCGTATATTTCTTTACATTTTTTATTTTATACATTTTTAAATACATTTATAAAAAAAAAAACAAATACATTTAAAAATATAAAAAGTAGTGTCCCACCAGTAGCGGAGTAGGACCCAAACTACCGGCGGTGGAGGCTACAGACTGAGAAACCTCCTAACAATACGTCACGTGTCGAGGATTACAGCCTTCTGAACCATCCTTATTATTGTTATTTATTTATTTATTATAATGTTACTTTTACCTCTGAGTAATATAGGCTAATTTATCTATTGGTAGAAAAAATACTAACCGTGCTAAGCCGGTGTAATATTAAGGAATAAAACTTAATCGCCTACCCCTGTAGTTCAGATTATTACCCTTAAAACATATTAAAAAAAATGAAACGAACTCAAAAATCTTGGGGAAAACCTCTTGACACCCATGAACATAATTATCCAATGATAAATATGTTATGAATGTTATTTTAGAAAATTATACATACGTAAATGGACAGATTCGATAGAATTTAAGTCTTGTTACATCAATCGAAGTTTTATATTCCTTTTAACAGTTAAACTGCTTTCGATCAGTCACTGGTCAAGAATCACAGTGAGATTACTAAACATAACCTGATATTCTAGGTCAAATGTAATCACGACGTACGGTTAAAATCCGTGTAATGGAATCCGTTCACTTAAAATTTACTAAAATTAACATAGATAATTAGAATCATTATTATAGACGCAGATAAAAAAGATTATGTTATAATCCGCGCACGATGTGAGTGGGATATAAAATCTTGTCACAATAACCGCTACCTACGTGTCGTTATCAATCGCCTGAAAACAACGAATAACAAAACCATATTGTAGGTTATTACAATATGGTTTTGTTATTCGTTCCGCCAATCCCATTGTCATCTTGTGCGGGTTATACCTAACGTAAATGCTAATAAACTATAAAACATATTTTTGAACAGAAAATCTTTCGAAAACTAACAAACATTACTGTGGCTATTTGCCCCCTTTTCCCCCCAATAAAAAATAGTTCACAATTAAAAAAATTATATAGACATTTGCCAAGTTTCGTAGAGACATAGATTGAAGTACAATGTGAAGGTCCAATAAAAATGTGGCCGTTCAGTCCGGAAGACACAGACAGACAGACGAAAGCAAAATGGCCCTGTATAGTATTGAAATATAGACGGTTCGAGCGAGGCTCATCCAATGCAGTGAAATTAATAAGAACACAAAATAAGAATTAGAACACCCATTTCCGAAATTCTTTGTAAGTAGGTACTTACCTACAGTAAATAAGTTTATCTTATCTTCAAAAGTTGTACTCAATTTATACAAATATTAATCAATAGGTACCTACTATGTCTACGCATTTTTTTTTGAAAAATTCGCTATTTACGAAAAAGCACCCAATAACCGAAAAATTTGATCGCGAATTGAATAATCACGAGGGATCGATCGGGGGCTTTTTTAAAAAATGGAACGTAAATGGGTTATTTAAGTTACCCAAGGTTTCTACTTTCTACAAAAATTCAACTCTGCTATTCGAGTGGGAATTTTGTAATATTTTGTATAAGTTAATCGACCGGGCCAAAGACATTATATATAATGGACATAGGATCTAGAACAAATCCCAAGAAAATAATGTCCCGAGTCGACCTATACATTATAAATAGGCATACATAGATATAAACAAATTTCATATTAAAATTTAAACCTTGATTCTACGGAATAGTGTTCACTTTTGTTTGCACTAATTTATCGCATTACGTAGCTTCTATCTGTTCGCCTGGCTAATTCACCTTATGCAGCTTCTACTTGAGCTACGCGAACATAGAAACAATGGAGTAGGTTTATTTTGTTAAGTCTTTTAAGGATTCCATGCCATGTAGGTACCTACATAATAATTAATGTAAGACTATAATAAATTTCATAATCTTATAAAGTGTAATTATTTGTTTATATTAGACGAAATAAACTGAAAAACTAATTAACGACTGACAAAGATACGTAGAAAGTATTTTTAATATCGAAACTCTTAAGTATTTTTTTCGAGTCAGTTTCATAATAAGTAACTGTAGTGTATGAATAAAAAAAGGGAATTAATGAATTTAACTAATTATAATATTATAAATGCCAAACTTCCTGCGGGTGTCAAAGTTCTTCCGCTTTCATTACTATTTTCATAACGCTATTTCGCTACGTCTACTATAAGATAGCCGTGTTTCAAGTGACTGAATTAGTTGCTAAAACTGCGCGTCATTAATTTATTTTTATCTCTATGGTTAATTTTTGGGATTCGAAATTATTGGCTACTAGCTGATCACCGTGACTCCGCCCGCGAGATATAGTTATCTAGGCCCCGATTCCCGTGGGAATACATTACCGAGTATCCAAATAAAAAAATAACAGGTACATACACGAAATAAAATGACATGTGTAATTATGTAATTATATTTATGACAAAATAATGATACCCTGTGAAAATTAAAAACATTTTGGGCTTATCTCCTCCATGCCAATCAAAAGAAAAAATTGTATTCAATCAAGGGATTATTGTACAAGTTTCATAAAGATCGGACCTCTTTTTGTTATGTCCATAAAATGAGCCGAACAAACAAGATTGTTATTTTTTTTGGATCAAAATATTCTTCTCGCCGTGCTAGGGCAATAATATTTTTCCATTGTGCACAGCGTACTGGATCCCGAGGAAAACTGAAATAGATGTTGGATCATATAACGAAAAAAAAATCATAAAGAGCCAAGGAGTCTCCACTATAATCTTTGTTCCAAATAGTTTCATCGCTATCGGTAATCCGAATAAATCTGAATGGTCATTTTGTTAGTACATTATTCAGTGAAAATGAAATGGTCTCTTTCTTTTTACTGAGCTTGGGATGAATTCGAAAGAGACAGATAGATACTTCGGTATCGGACTGGATTGCAATATTTACTTTTGTCTTTTAATTTATTATCGACGAAATACTGTATTTTAAGTGAAATAATATATTGCAAATGATAAAACAAAAGTTTATTTACTGAAAATATGATACACCGTCTTCAATTTGCTTTTGTTTCGTAGTTTTTACACGTTTTTACAATACAGTACGGCATTGTGCAACGTGTTATCGTTCAGTTGTCAAAATCAAGACTGGCGCGCGATTGTTCCTCTTTTAGCGTTTTGTTTCTCTTTTAGTTCGGACACTTTTGAGCGATGATCCGAAGACTGTAGTGGTTAATCCCCCAAAATTCATTTTCTCTAATATTTTAATTTCCATTCCTTTTTTTCCCCATTTTATCTTTACACTATGCGGAACTACTATTCCAAAGATTTATTTCCACTTACACTAAGTAATCGTAACATGTTGTTTATTCAGGAAATGTTTGTTTTTTAATTATATTTCAGAACAGATAGTAGGTAGATACATTTTTCCAGTGTGTTGATTTCTTGTAAATAATTATTAACGATCTGTTGTATTTTACTATCCATTGCGGTATATTTGTTGTTTCTTTTGCGGCAAATATCTGGTCGCAACCCAATACATAAATGATTAAAGTTGTTTGCTAAGGCTTCTTCCTTTAGCTGTGAGATAAAAAAAAGGATGTTTATATTTTTGTTAACTCTTTTGTTAATAGATTTATGCCAGCTTTCCACTACGTTGTTCGTGCGGTGGCGGTGCCCATAACACGACATTATGTGTACCATCTCAAATCTAATCCACTGCTTTGACATATAGATATTAAACGCTTCTATGTTTTCACCTTCAGGTGCCGCTGCCTTTACAATGAGCCATCCCTCGTGGATTTGTAATGGTGGCAGGTGTGCTAACGCTACACATTTTGCGACATGTCTAAACCCATCCCGAGTCGTAGTAATTTCAAGTTCATTTGCTCTTTTGTAGAGAGCCTGTGCATAGTGAAAGTAACATCCGCTGACCGTTACCGTGGGGTATACAGTTTTCAATGCATTCATTGCTGCGGTTTCAAAATCTATTTTCATAAGTACTGGTTGAAAGTTAGGAATGTTTTGTTTGATACAATTAAACAACCGTTCGTACGTTTGTTGTTGCTTATTTGGTAGTAACGCATAAATACACGGGATAACTCTAGTGCGATCATCATCTGAGCCTATATCACCATGCACCGTGTATAATTGTTTGAACGGAGAGGGTACCACTTTAAAGGTTCCATCAGCAAAAAAAGTCTTTATGGCTGCAATCCACTGCTTACATTCGTTAGTAACAAAAATTAATATGTCATCGTCCTGAGTGCACAGAAAATTGACCGATAAGTTTTCAGGTAATGTCACTTCGGCACAAGTTTGGAAAGACGATGTTTTAGCCGATGACCGGCGTGCATCATATAGTGAACTTTTAACACAATGGAAGGGCTGCAATTTATCTGCGTACTCCTCGGTCATAAATGATCTCATTTGCTCTTTATAGAGCATAGGAATAGGTCTATAATCTTTTTGAACCTTTCCTTTTAAATCGATCATTTTCTTCTCGATGTCAATCCCTTCGAAATCCGGCACACAACTATGGTTTGCATCTCTTATAATATTTCTTTCTTCAATGTCCAATACAACAAACCCCTTGCAGTTTTGTTTTAAGTGACATTCCCATACAGAAGTACCTTTTTTGTTAACTCTTTTCAAAAGATGTCTGTATCCGGCTCGTATCAAAACCCGGCCTCCGTGAGTACTTTTAATGAAATTGAACTTACACGAACCTGAGGAACAACCTGGAGATTCTTCACTGGGTTCCATCATTTTAGTTTTAAAATTTCGTTAAAGTAAATTTTTCATACGACTACACGGATATTTCCTCGGTGACAAGCTCCTAGTTGATAGTATATTGTTTGTTACTGTCACAGTCATTGAAAAGCAATAGTACCTCTTCAGTATTCATTGAAATTGTAATCTAAAGAGGTTTCGCTACCATTGGACAATCGGTATTCAGAAGAAAAACCTTCAGTAGATAAGGTCCTATTTAACGAGAGACTGGCAATATATTGGACTGGTTAAAATATCGTTCGGTGTGAAAATCGACAAAGAATTTATGACCATGGGGCCAAAATGTTATGGGAAAATTTCCGCATAGTATAAAGATAAAATGGGGAAAAAAAGGAATGGAAATTAAAATATTAGAGAAAATTAATTTTGGGGGATTAACCACTACAGTCGATCCGAAATCCATTCTATATAAGATCTTTGGGGCTATGGCTATCTATCGTAAGAAATTGGATAGCGGCCGTCCGCTACCCAATTTCATACTTCATTATTTTTGAATTTCATCGTTGTAGGGGACTTATATAGTTGTTACTTGATTTACGAGGGTCCCTAACTCCCTATTGAGAAAGAGAGCGTCAAAATATGGAGATAGACTTATACCTTAAGGCGAAAGAATTATACGTTATGTAGGGAAACCTGAGTTACTACTGTCAGTGTCGATTGGGTATTTATGTTTGACGTTGTTTAGAAACCATAGTGCGACTCAATATATAGGTACAGCGCCATCTATTGAGGTAGAACGCAAATTTTACAATAAAGAAGTTATTAGCATTTGAACTAAGTACAGTAATATTGGGGTAATTTTGGCCAACTCTAGGATATTTAGGAATATTTTTCACTTTGCGCTTCTATTATATTATTGATTTGGTAACAAATAAAAAAAAATTACAATATTGGCTATTAAATTTTTTTTTATTCAATATTTAATATAAATAATTTGGCAGATTACCGATTTATTATTATTATATATTTTATTTATTATTATTTATTTATTTCGGTAACTTTGTTCCCCCAAAGTTGGTTCTAATTTTTACATTTTTTTAAAGGTTTAGCTACATACCCAGCATTAGATTAAACATGTTACCATAGGCTAAACTACCGGAGCTTAATTTGTTCAATCAAACCATTTTTAAAACTAATGATTTTTTAAAAAAAGAGCGCATCCTTGAATATTTGTATAATTAGGTACGTATTATAAAAAAATGCATTGCAACTACTGAAAAAATAGGTGACGTCAGCGACAACTTGAATTTGTAAATCAGTAAGGGTTGTCTCTTGTTTGTGACACGGCATTGACCATAGGGTTGATATTGAGGTATTAACGTCATAATAATTGGTCAAATTATGCTGGTATATAGTATTTGCCAAGTACCTATTGTGTTGTGTCATTCTGTGTTCAAATTAAATATTTTCTTTCTTTCTATTTAATTAATGATTGCAATACATTTCATGCCGTGCCTCGGAGAGCACGTTAAGCTGTCGGTCCCGGTTGTCATACGAACATCTATGGCAGTCGTTAGGGGTAGTTGGAGGCCTAAATCAAAAATCCGACCGGTTTAACTACATAACTTCGATATCGCCCATGGGTTGTGGAGGTCAGATTATGGCAGTCGCTTCACGGAAAATATCGAAGTTCAGCCGCATCGCAGTTAGACTGGAAAGCCGACCCCAACTGAGTTGGGAAAAGGCTCGGTGAATGATGATGATTACAATACATTTTGAGCGACCGCTCATGGTCGAAAAGTAGGTGAAGCTCATATTAAAAACATTAGTGGTGCCTTTTTCCCTCATTTCCCCACAATAAAAAAGGCTGACGTTAAAAAATCAAGGAACACTAGTGCTAGCTTTCGGGGAGATCGGAAAAATAAAAAAAATAAAATACATACATCACACGTCCGTGTTCCCAAAAAGGTAGATAGAGCCATATTATATGCCCACATTTTGACATAATTTTTATTGGTTCCAAGTATTGCGGGGAGAGTATTGCTTCAATATTGTATGAAGCGATTGTCATCTTTTTTTTTAAGTTCGCGCATGCGCGGCCCCTCTTCCGTCTATTGCCTGGCGTCCCTGGTATGCACCAGAAGGTATTTCCAGTGGCGCCCAGCAACGACTGCCATCGGTCCTTTACTTTTTATTTATTTTTATTTATTGGATTTCAGGAAGTCTTATCAGCTAAATACATGAACGTAACCGTAGTAACATTGAGCCATTAATAAGTCCCCACATGTGGCAACAAAGTAATATTATAACATAAGAGCTTATCTACGACCATATAACATATAAAACATGAGGCCTATTATATTTCTTTAAATTTTCGCGTTTCGTACACATTATAAACTGAAGACTTTTACGCGATTATTGAGATATATACATACCTCTTTATTACCCGACGTTTCGGCCCTGTTACAAGAGCCGTGGTCACGGGTGGACTGTCTTCAGCTCATCGTCGTCTTTAACACTTCGTCGTCGTCACTTCGTCGTCACTAACTATTGTGTTCGGAGAGCCACTACGGCATACCATACTGATAGTATCAGCAAGCGGGCGTTCGGTGAGTACATTTGCTGATCACCGGATTCCACGACGTAGATATCCATCTTCCCGGTTAAAGTTGGGATACTTATTTATTTCGACGCCAGTCCACCCATGACCACGGCTCTTGTAACAGGGCCGAAACGTCGGGTAATAAAGAGGTATGTATATATCTCAATAATCGCGTAAAATACCCGTTAGTCTTAAGTTTATAATAAGGCCTATTGACTATAATTTTGACATAATTTAAAACTTGCGAAGATAGCAATAGTCTAATGACATTTACCTACTAGTGTTTAATGTAATTTTATTTTTATTTTACAAGACCAGTTTTGTAGTCATACCAATCAGTTTTTTATTTTTATTGACGTTTATTTTTATTTTTTATTTTATTTATTTATAATTGTTGTACATACACACAAACAAAGAACAAGAAGTACAAAAGAATAAAGTGAGCATAGTACAAGGGCACTACTTATTCCTAAAGGAATTTCTTCCAACAGGCCTAAGAGGAGAAGTAAGAGTGAAAGGGCTAAGTGTGTGCAGTGCAAGTAAATAAATAAATTTATTATGTGTACAAACTAATGTCAAAATGTGTACAGATATAATTAATAATAACATCAGATAGTAAATAATGTATAAATCATGTAGAAGGCGTGATGTTATCTGTGAATGCGTTGTTTATCGTTAATCATCTGTATCTCAAAAATCTATATTCGAAAGTTCAGATTTCCGGTTATAAGTAACCTACCAAGAGGAAGTTTGAGCATAAAAATAAAATAAAAAACAATACCCAAATAATTCGAATTTGGAATAATAAAGTTTCATGATAAACTTGTACCGAGGTTCTTTCATCCCAGATGTATAAGAAAAACCGGCCAAGTGCGAGTCGGACACGCGCACAAAGGGTTTCGTACCAAAACGGCAAAAGTTCGTTGTATGAGAGCCCCCTTAAATATTCCGTATATTCTGTTTTTTTAGTATTTGTTGTTATAGAGGCCACATAAATACTGTGAAAATTTCAACTTTTTTTACTATCACGTTTCATGAGATAATACAGCCCAAGACGGATGGGCGGACGGACAGCTAAATCTCAGTAATAGGGTTCCCGTTTTACCGTTGGGTACGAAACCCTAAAAATTTATTTACATTGAAAAAAAAAAAATTAAACCGCTATCGTCATAGTACGATAGCAGTTTAATTATTTTTTTGCAGTTGTATGTACGTAAGTGGTTCAAATATATCTATTTATGGTTTTCCACACGTAATCCTAATAAAAAAAACATGGCTATAATTATTCGCTTTGCAGTACGATTGATTTATGTCAGAGTTGAACGTTCGCTTGTCATTCAGCGTAGATAATAATGACAGCTGACTGAAGTTCTACATTTAAAATAAGAATTTAGTACCTAACTACATACATTTCAGGTGAGAATTAAAAAAAAATAGTTTGACGGTTATACGGCACAGACTCCACAGGCACTATAATATGTAAACTTCCTATTAATTTATAATGACAACTGGCGGGATAATAAATTCAAAGAAGACAAAAGAGTCGTTATTCTAGCTTTTGATGAAAAATAATTAATAGTTAGGTACCTTAAAACTAATTATAGTGGTATGTCTTTTACTTCCTCTTTCTTGAACACCGCTGATTTATTTACTCATAGCCAGAGCTGGTAGGAAAATTGTTGTGATTGGATATGACAAAAGAGAATCTGAGACATTTTTTTCTTTTAAAAAGAATTAAACCTAGTGTCCATAGTGTACAAATTAATAAGTATTTTATTACAAACCTTAAAAATAAAACTTTAGTTATTTTTATTAGTCTTGCAACGATTCATAAAACTAAAACAATTAATAACATAACCGCGAATGAATACCCAACAAATGCTATAAACTACAATGATATTTATAATCCTTTATAATCAGAGACATGTTGTTTCATTGTTTTAATCCAAATATGTGAACTATGACAGATAGTTTAATAGTTTATTGCTAAATATATTGTAGTTTTAGGAAGACATTTTATTATATTTAATTTATTGTTGAACATGTGTTCAAACTTAAAAATTTGCATGCCGTGAACCATCCGGTGAACCTAAGAAAACGTATATCAACCATGTTTCTAGCATCGGAGTGTTTGGCATCCGGAAGGGTCCCGCGACGATGGAAGACGGGGAAGCTCGTGCTGCTTCGTAAGCATGGGCGACTCCCGGAGTCGCCGTCGGCTTACCGCCCCATCGTCCTGCTCGACGAGATGTGCAAGCTCTTCGAGCGGGTGCTCGCTGCGCGTCTCGTCGGGCATCTGGAGGGGGCGGGGCCGAATTTGAGTAGTGTCCAGTACGGCTTTCGTCGCTGGAGGTCCACCCTGGACGCCGTGTCCCGACTCAGGGACAGCGTCGAGGATGCCGTTGGCCAGGGGCAGGTGGTGTTGGCTGTGTCGCTCGACATAGCCAACGCCTTCAACACCCTTCTCTGGCCTACTATCGCCGAAGCGCTGAGGTACCACAACGTCTCGTGGTACCTCAGGCGCGTCCTTGCGGACTATTTCGTCGACCGGGCCATCATTTACCCGACTCGGTCGGACGTAGTCCGCAGGGAAATGTCGTGTGGTGTTCCACAGCAGTCAGTGTTGGGTCCGCTCTTGTGGAACTTAGGTTATGATTGGGTCCTGCGCGGTGCCACTCTTCAGGGCGTCGGTGTACTCTGTTACGCCGACGAAACCCTTGTCACCGCGCGAGGACCCACCTTTAGAGACGCTGCCGTGCTCGCCACCGCGGGCACGGCGCAGATTGTGGGTCGCATCAGGGCGCTTGGCCTCAAGGTGGCCCTCGAAAAGTCCGAGACCCTTTTCTTCCATAGGCCTCGGATGAGACCCCTTCGGGATGCCCAAATTGTGGTGAGTGGCACCTCCATCACTGTCGGGAGGACCCTGAAATACCTAAGTCTCCTACTCGACAGTCGGTGGGGGTTTGTCGAGCACTTCCGGCGGCTGTCACCAAAACTGGTGGCGTCCGCCAATGCGCTCGGCAGGCTGCTCCCCAATAAAGGGGGACCGGGAAGTGCTTGCCGCCGTCTCTACGAGGGTGTGGTACGCTCCAAGGCGCTCTATGGAGCGCCTATTTGGGCGGATGCCCTCAGCGCCGCGAACGTGGAGTGCAAGAAAATCCGAGTATTCGCCGAGAAACAATTTAACATAAATCGTTTAAAAAATAATTTGAGTCACCCGTTGAGAGCTCCGCTTGCCTTCGGCTCGCTTCGCTCAATAAAGGGGCTGATTTTTTTCAAAATCACTGGGTTCGATTCCCAGCTAGGATTATAGGTTTTAAAAAATCTAATTATGAGGTTTTAAGTTTCATCAAAATCGGGCTCGTGACTCCTTTGAGCATTTTTCGCTATTCCTTATAGTTTCGGATTCGGCCATCCAAGCCCACTTGAAAAATTCATTCTGTATATGTGACCATAGTGAAAAAGCCGTCCAAGTGCGAGTTGAACTCACGCACAAACTCGCCGTGCTAGGGCAATAATATTTTTCCATTGTGCACAGCGTACTGGATCCCGAGGAAAACTGAAATAGATGTTGGATCATATAACGAAAAAAAAATCATAAAGAGCCAAGGAGTCTCCACTATAATCTTTGTTCCAAATAGTTTCATCGCTATCGGTAATCCGAATAAATCTGAATGGTCATTTTGTTAGTACATTATTCAGTGAAAATGAAATGGTCTCTTTCTTTTTACTGAGCTTGGGATGAATTCGAAAGAGACAGATAGATACTTCGGTATCGGACTGGATTGCAATATTTACTTTTGTCTTTTAATTTATTATCGACGAAATACTGTATTTTAAGTGAAATAATATATTGCAAATGATAAAACAAAAGTTTATTTACTGAAAATATGATACACCGTCTTCAATTTGCTTTTGTTTCGTAGTTTTTACACGTTTTTACAATACAGTACGGCATTGTGCAACGTGTTATCGTTCAGTTGTCAAAATCAAGACTGGCGCGCGATTGTTCCTCTTTTAGCGTTTTGTTTCTCTTTTAGTTCGGACACTTTTGAGCGATGATCCGAAGACTGTAGTGGTTAATCCCCCAAAATTCATTTTCTCTAATATTTTAATTTCCATTCCTTTTTTTCCCCATTTTATCTTTACACTATGCGGAACTACTATTCCAAAGATTTATTTCCACTTACACTAAGTAATCGTAACATGTTGTTTATTCAGGAAATGTTTGTTTTTTAATTATATTTCAGAACAGATAGTAGGTAGATACATTTTTCCAGTGTGTTGATTTCTTGTAAATAATTATTAACGATCTGTTGTATTTTACTATCCATTGCGGTATATTTGTTGTTTCTTTTGCGGCAAATATCTGGTCGCAACCCAATACATAAATGATTAAAGTTGTTTGCTAAGGCTTCTTCCTTTAGCTGTGAGATAAAAAAAAGGATGTTTATATTTTTGTTAACTCTTTTGTTAATAGATTTATGCCAGCTTTCCACTACGTTGTTCGTGCGGTGGCGGTGCCCATAACACGACATTATGTGTACCATCTCAAATCTAATCCACTGCTTTGACATATAGATATTAAACGCTTCTATGTTTTCACCTTCAGGTGCCGCTGCCTTTACAATGAGCCATCCCTCGTGGATTTGTAATGGTGGCAGGTGTGCTAACGCTACACATTTTGCGACATGTCTAAACCCATCCCGAGTCGTAGTAATTTCAAGTTCATTTGCTCTTTTGTAGAGAGCCTGTGCATAGTGAAAGTAACATCCGCTGACCGTTACCGTGGGGTATACAGTTTTCAATGCATTCATTGCTGCGGTTTCAAAATCTATTTTCATAAGTACTGGTTGAAAGTTAGGAATGTTTTGTTTGATACAATTAAACAACCGTTCGTACGTTTGTTGTTGCTTATTTGGTAGTAACGCATAAATACACGGGATAACTCTAGTGCGATCATCATCTGAGCCTATATCACCATGCACCGTGTATAATTGTTTGAACGGAGAGGGTACCACTTTAAAGGTTCCATCAGCAAAAAAAGTCTTTATGGCTGCAATCCACTGCTTACATTCGTTAGTAACAAAAATTAATATGTCATCGTCCTGAGTGCACAGAAAATTTACCGATAAGTTTTCAGGTAATGTCACTTCGGCACAAGTTTGGAAAGACGATGTTTTAGCCGATGACCGGCGTGCATCATATAGTGAACTTTTAACACAATGGAAGGGCTGCAATTTATCTGCGTACTCCTCGGTCATAAATGATCTCATTTGCTCTTTATAGAGCATAGGAATAGGTCTATAATCTTTTTGAACCTTTCCTTTTAAATCGATCATTTTCTTCTCGATGTCAATCCCTTCGAAATCCGGCACACAACTATGGTTTGCATCTCTTATAATATTTCTTTCTTCAATGTCCAATACAACAAACCCCTTGCAGTTTTGTTTTAAGTGACATTCCCATACAGAAGTACCTTTTTTGTTAACTCTTTTCAAAAGATGTCTGTATCCGGCTCGTATCAAAACCCGGCCTCCGTGAGTACTTTTAATGAAATTGAACTTACACGAACCTGAGGAACAACCTGGAGATTCTTCACTGGGTTCCATCATTTTAGTTTTAAAATTTCGTTAAAGTAAATTTTTCATACGACTACACGGATATTTCCTCGGTGACAAGCTCCTAGTTGATAGTATATTGTTTGTTACTGTCACAGTCATTGAAAAGCAATAGTACCTCTTCAGTATTCATTGAAATTGTAATCTAAAGAGGTTTCGCTACCATTGGACAATCGGTATTCAGAAGAAAAACCTTCAGTAGATAAGGTCCTATTTAACGAGAGACTGGCAATATATTGGACTGGTTTAAAATATCGTTCGGTGTGAAAATCGACAAAGAATTTATGACCATGGGGCCAAAATGTTATGGGAAAATTTCCGCATAGTATAAAGATAAAATGGGGAAAAAAAGGAATGGAAATTAAAATATTAGAGAAAATTAATTTTGGGGGATTAACCACTACAGTCGATCCGAAATCCATTCTATATAAGATCTTTGGGGCTATGGCTATCTATCGTAAGAAATTGGATAGCGGCCGTCCGCTACCCAATTTCATACTTCATTATTTTTGAATTTCATCGTTGTAGGGGACTTATATAGTTGTTACTTGATTTACGAGGGTCCCTAACTCCCTATTGAGAAAGAGAGCGTCAAAATATGGAGATAGACTTATACCTTAAGGCGAAAGAATTATACGTTATGTAGGGAAACCTGAGTTACTACTGTCAGTGTCGATTGGGTATTTATGTTTGACGTTGTTTAGAAACCATAGTGCGACTCAATATATAGGTACAGCGCCATCTATTGAGGTAGAACGCAAATTTTACAATAAAGAAGTTATTAGCATTTGAACTAAGTACAGTAATATTGGGGTAATTTTGGCCAACTCTAGGATATTTAGGAATATTTTTCACTTTGCGCTTCTATTATATTATTGATTTGGTAACAAATAAAAAAAAATTACAATATTGGCTATTAAATTTTTTTTTATTCAATATTTAATATAAATAATTTGGCAGATTACCGATTTATTATTATTATATATTTTATTTATTATTATTTATTTATTTCGGTAACTTTGTTCCCCCAAAGTTGGTTCTAATTTTTACATTTTTTTAAAGGTTTAGCTACATACCCAGCATTAGATTAAACATGTTACCATAGGCTAAACTACCGGAGCTTAATTTGTTCAATCAAACCATTTTTAAAACTAATGATTTTTTAAAAAAAGAGCGCATCCTTGAATATTTGTATAATTAGGTACGTATTATAAAAAAATGCATTGCAACTACTGAAAAAATAGGTGACGTCAGCGACAACTTGAATTTGTAAATCAGTAAGGGTTGTCTCTTGTTTGTGACACGGCATTGACCATAGGGTTGATATTGAGGTATTAACGTCATAATAATTGGTCAAATTATGCTGGTATATAGTATTTGCCAAGTACCTATTGTGTTGTGTCATTCTGTGTTCAAATTAAATATTTTCTTTCTTTCTATTTAATTAATGATTGCAATACATTTCATGCCGTGCCTCGGAGAGCACGTTAAGCTGTCGGTCCCGGTTGTCATACGAACATCTATGGCAGTCGTTAGGGGTAGTTGGAGGCCTAAATCAAAAATCCGACCGGTTTAACTACATAACTTCGATATCGCCCATGGGTTGTGGAGGTCAGATTATGGCAGTCGCTTCACGGAAAATATCGAAGTTCAGCCGCATCGCAGTTAGACTGGAAAGCCGACCCCAACTGAGTTGGGAAAAGGCTCGGTGAATGATGATGATTACAATACATTTTGAGCGACCGCTCATGGTCGAAAAGTAGGTGAAGCTCATATTAAAAACATTAGTGGTGCCTTTTTCCCTCATTTCCCCACAATAAAAAAGGCTGACGTTAAAAAATCAAGGAACACTAGTGCTAGCTTTCGGGGAGATCGGAAAAATAAAAAAAATAAAATACATACATCACACGTCCGTGTTCCCAAAAAGGTAGATAGAGCCATATTATATGCCCACATTTTGACATAATTTTTATTGGTTCCAAGTATTGCGGGGAGAGTATTGCTTCAATATTGTATGAAGCGATTGTCATCTTTTTTTTTAAGTTCGCGCATGCGCGGCCCCTCTTCCGTCTATTGCCTGGCGTCCCTGGTATGCACCAGAAGGTATTTCCAGTGGCGCCCAGCAACGACTGCCATCGGTCCTTTACTTTTTATTTATTTTTATTTATTGGATTTCAGGAAGTCTTATCAGCTAAATACATGAACGTAACCGTAGTAACATTGAGCCATTAATAAGTCCCCACATGTGGCAACAAAGTAATATTATAACATAAGAGCTTATCTACGACCATATAACATATAAAACATGAGGCCTATTATATTTCTTTAAATTTTCGCGTTTCGTACACATTATAAACTGAAGACTTTTACGCGATTATTGAGATATATACATACCTCTTTATTACCCGACGTTTCGGCCCTGTTACAAGAGCCGTGGTCACGGGTGGACTGTCTTCAGCTCATCGTCGTCTTTAACACTTCGTCGTCGTCACTTCGTCGTCACTAACTATTGTGTTCGGAGAGCCACTACGGCATACCATACTGATAGTATCAGCAAGCGGGCGTTCGGTGAGTACATTTGCTGATCACCGGATTCCACGACGTAGATATCCATCTTCCCGGTTAAAGTTGGGATACTTATTTATTTCGACGCCAGTCCACCCATGACCACGGCTCTTGTAACAGGGCCGAAACGTCGGGTAATAAAGAGGTATGTATATATCTCAATAATCGCGTAAAATACCCGTTAGTCTTAAGTTTATAATAAGGCCTATTGACTATAATTTTGACATAATTTAAAACTTGCGAAGATAGCAATAGTCTAATGACATTTACCTACTAGTGTTTAATGTAATTTTATTTTTATTTTACAAGACCAGTTTTGTAGTCATACCAATCAGTTTTTTATTTTTATTGACGTTTATTTTTATTTTTTATTTTATTTATTTATAATTGTTGTACATACACACAAACAAAGAACAAGAAGTACAAAAGAATAAAGTGAGCATAGTACAAGGGCACTACTTATTCCTAAAGGAATTTCTTCCAACAGGCCTAAGAGGAGAAGTAAGAGTGAAAGGGCTAAGTGTGTGCAGTGCAAGTAAATAAATAAATTTATTATGTGTACAAACTAATGTCAAAATGTGTACAGATATAATTAATAATAACATCAGATAGTAAATAATGTATAAATCATGTAGAAGGCGTGATGTTATCTGTGAATGCGTTGTTTATCGTTAATCATCTGTATCTCAAAAATCTATATTCGAAAGTTCAGATTTCCGGTTATAAGTAACCTACCAAGAGGAAGTTTGAGCATAAAAATAAAATAAAAAACAATACCCAAATAATTCGAATTTGGAATAATAAAGTTTCATGATAAACTTGTACCGAGGTTCTTTCATCCCAGATGTATAAGAAAAACCGGCCAAGTGCGAGTCGGACACGCGCACAAAGGGTTTCGTACCAAAACGGCAAAAGTTCGTTGTATGAGAGCCCCCTTAAATATTCCGTATATTCTGTTTTTTTAGTATTTGTTGTTATAGAGGCCACATAAATACTGTGAAAATTTCAACTTTTTTTACTATCACGTTTCATGAGATAATACAGCCCAAGACGGATGGGCGGACGGACAGCTAAATCTCAGTAATAGGGTTCCCGTTTTACCGTTGGGTACGAAACCCTAAAAATTTATTTACATTGAAAAAAAAAAAATTAAACCGCTATCGTCATAGTACGATAGCAGTTTAATTATTTTTTTGCAGTTGTATGTACGTAAGTGGTTCAAATATATCTATTTATGGTTTTCCACACGTAATCCTAATAAAAAAAACATGGCTATAATTATTCGCTTTGCAGTACGATTGATTTATGTCAGAGTTGAACGTTCGCTTGTCATTCAGCGTAGATAATAATGACAGCTGACTGAAGTTCTACATTTAAAATAAGAATTTAGTACCTAACTACATACATTTCAGGTGAGAATTAAAAAAAAATAGTTTGACGGTTATACGGCACAGACTCCACAGGCACTATAATATGTAAACTTCCTATTAATTTATAATGACAACTGGCGGGATAATAAATTCAAAGAAGACAAAAGAGTCGTTATTCTAGCTTTTGATGAAAAATAATTAATAGTTAGGTACCTTAAAACTAATTATAGTGGTATGTCTTTTACTTCCTCTTTCTTGAACACCGCTGATTTATTTACTCATAGCCAGAGCTGGTAGGAAAATTGTTGTGATTGGATATGACAAAAGAGAATCTGAGACATTTTTTTCTTTTAAAAAGAATTAAACCTAGTGTCCATAGTGTACAAATTAATAAGTATTTTATTACAAACCTTAAAAATAAAACTTTAGTTATTTTTATTAGTCTTGCAACGATTCATAAAACTAAAACAATTAATAACATAACCGCGAATGAATACCCAACAAATGCTATAAACTACAATGATATTTATAATCCTTTATAATCAGAGACATGTTGTTTCATTGTTTTAATCCAAATATGTGAACTATGACAGATAGTTTAATAGTTTATTGCTAAATATATTGTAGTTTTAGGAAGACATTTTATTATATTTAATTTATTGTTGAACATGTGTTCAAACTTAAAAATTTGCATGCCGTGAACCATCCGGTGAACCTAAGAAAACGTATATCAACCATGTTTCTAGCATCGGAGTGTTTGGCATCCGGAAGGGTCCCGCGACGATGGAAGACGGGGAAGCTCGTGCTGCTTCGTAAGCATGGGCGACTCCCGGAGTCGCCGTCGGCTTACCGCCCCATCGTCCTGCTCGACGAGATGTGCAAGCTCTTCGAGCGGGTGCTCGCTGCGCGTCTCGTCGGGCATCTGGAGGGGGCGGGGCCGAATTTGAGTAGTGTCCAGTACGGCTTTCGTCGCTGGAGGTCCACCCTGGACGCCGTGTCCCGACTCAGGGACAGCGTCGAGGATGCCGTTGGCCAGGGGCAGGTGGTGTTGGCTGTGTCGCTCGACATAGCCAACGCCTTCAACACCCTTCTCTGGCCTACTATCGCCGAAGCGCTGAGGTACCACAACGTCTCGTGGTACCTCAGGCGCGTCCTTGCGGACTATTTCGTCGACCGGGCCATCATTTACCCGACTCGGTCGGACGTAGTCCGCAGGGAAATGTCGTGTGGTGTTCCACAGCAGTCAGTGTTGGGTCCGCTCTTGTGGAACTTAGGTTATGATTGGGTCCTGCGCGGTGCCACTCTTCAGGGCGTCGGTGTACTCTGTTACGCCGACGAAACCCTTGTCACCGCGCGAGGACCCACCTTTAGAGACGCTGCCGTGCTCGCCACCGCGGGCACGGCGCAGATTGTGGGTCGCATCAGGGCGCTTGGCCTCAAGGTGGCCCTCGAAAAGTCCGAGACCCTTTTCTTCCATAGGCCTCGGATGAGACCCCTTCGGGATGCCCAAATTGTGGTGAGTGGCACCTCCATCACTGTCGGGAGGACCCTGAAATACCTAAGTCTCCTACTCGACAGTCGGTGGGGGTTTGTCGAGCACTTCCGGCGGCTGTCACCAAAACTGGTGGCGTCCGCCAATGCGCTCGGCAGGCTGCTCCCCAATAAAGGGGGACCGGGAAGTGCTTGCCGCCGTCTCTACGAGGGTGTGGTACGCTCCAAGGCGCTCTATGGAGCGCCTATTTGGGCGGATGCCCTCAGCGCCGCGAACGTGGAGTGCAAGAAAATCCGAGTATTCGCCGAGAAACAATTTAACATAAATCGTTTAAAAAATAATTTGAGTCACCCGTTGAGAGCTCCGCTTGCCTTCGGCTCGCTTCGCTCAATAAAGGGGCTGATTTTTTTCAAAATCACTGGGTTCGATTCCCAGCTAGGATTATAGGTTTTAAAAAATCTAATTATGAGGTTTTAAGTTTCATCAAAATCGGGCTCGTGACTCCTTTGAGCATTTTTCGCTATTCCTTATAGTTTCGGATTCGGCCATCCAAGCCCACTTGAAAAATTCATTCTGTATATGTGACCATAGTGAAAAAGCCGTCCAAGTGCGAGTTGAACTCACGCACAAACGGTTTTGAAATACGATATTTACGATATTTACCCTTAAATATTTATTATGCTCTGTTTTTTTAGTATTTGTTGTTACGGTGGCAACATAAATACATTGAAAATTTCAACTTTTTAAATAAGTATCACGGTTGACAGACGATTGACAGGTGGACGGACAGCGGAGTCTCAGTAATAGGGTTACCGGTTTACCCTTTGGGTACGGAACCCTAAAAATGATGCTAGAATAATATATTATTTATTTTGTTTATATTAATGACGTTTGACAGACTTGACATGTCATAAGAAAGGTTGTCAAGTTTTAATTCTGATTTGGATTTTTGCGGAGTGCGTGGCAGGTTGCCTTTTAGGTTACCTCTGGCGCTGGGCAAAAAGCCAGGCCCAAACGCTCAATTGCAATACCGAACAACGTGTCCTTGTCCCGCACCGCGAACTAGTTCAGATTAACTAGTTCTTCTGTGCGGAAAAAATCAAGTATTACCTTGACATTGGCGAAATCATCGATTAATATCGATGGAGCCACGTTTTCAAAAAAAGAAGAAGAATTCTGTTGTACAAACGCTCGTTGGAGATCGATTAATATCGTTAGTTTAATATAGACAGAGGCGTTAGTTTTTTTTTTTTTTTTTTTTTTTTTTTTTTTTTTTTTTTTTTTTTTTTTTTTTTTTAGTTCCGCGACCAAGGCCGCGGCCGCTCTAACGTCCGTTGCCGGGCGTCTCTGGTTACAAGCAGAACGTATTTCCAGTGGCGCCCGGCGGACAGAGGCGTTAGTAACACTACATAATACGAGCAAGCCTATTATTATTTCCGGGCATTTTTGGTATTTTTGGCAGTGTTTCGTCCTTCGATCAGCATGTGTACCACGTCCCTGTGAGGATGACTTGTGCCCTGAATATTATGATAGATCCCTTATCGCCTTTTGTCTATCCATATTATCTGTGCTATGCGCTAAATATATATTCTATTAGGCAATTATCAATTTAGTTGTTAACAGACTTTCAGATTACATAATACAATTACTTAGGAATGACACGTAAGCAGTCGTAAGCTATTTTACGAGCACGGATAATTAAAACTATTAGGTAGGTAGGGGAGAGTGGTGTAAAATGATCACCCTAAGCGAAAAAAATTATTGCGCCAGATTTAAAAAAGTTAAGAATATATACTATACAGGAGACTACATATTTGAACCGTTTGGAGTAGAGAAGCTGGGACCTTGGGGTCCGAGCGCTCGCGGACTCTTTAAAACCATCTCGAAACTCATGATCTCAAGACCAGAAGGCTGGTTACTTTTTAGCACAAATAATAAGCATTGCATTGCTGCCAGCCTTCTGACGAGGCGGAGGAGTTCTTTGACGCCTGTACATAGTGTAGATTTTAATGTGTAGGTATATAGTATAGATTTAAGTAAGTGTAAATAGTTTAAGTTAGTTGTAAGTGTAATTAACTGCTTCGATGGCATGGTCGGTAGTGCATCGGCTTTCGACTCCGGAGTCTCGGGTCGTATCTAATATTTGTGTGATCCACAAATGTTTGTTTCGGAATTTGGCTGTTTTCTATGTATATTATGTATGTATTTAAAACTATATAAGTATGTTTATCAGTTGTCTAGATCCCATAGCACAAGCTTATAGCTTAGTTATAGCGTAGTTATAAGCTTAGTTTAGGCTTATAGCTTAGGCTAGATGACGTTGTGTGAGAATGCCTGAAAAAACTATTTATTTATTATTTAAACTATTTATAGTATTTTCATATACTATTACGTAGATGAATTTACTTATTTTTGTAACTTCGTACTTATTTTTAGTGTTAATTGAGTAGTTTATTAGTTCTGTCCTATTTTTAAAAAGCTTAGTACACTGGTATGCTGTAGGAGGAGATCATGTTATACACATCTCCCCTACTATAACTATACCTACTAAGTATTGTGAAAGTGTATTTTATGACTCTAATATCAATTAACCATTATTGATGGATATTAATTTTGTAGAAGATAAGAGATATGTAAGATTACACTTTTTTTTAAAATTCGGCTGCCCAAGGCCGCGGCCGCTCTCACGTCCGTTGCCGGGCGTCTCTGGTATTTCCAGTGGCGCCCAGCCAACTTTGACCACCTTTGTGGCCTATTCGGGGATCTAAACAAATTATCGAGTAGTATTAACATCTGGCTGTATGTTATAGGTGCCTATGCTACCTATGCCTCTTCAATGAAAGTTACAACACATTAACGCTGTACCTACTATCTATTTAAGGCTAATTTAAACAGGTACGTGTAAGTACTATTCCCTATTCTGTGGTACGAGTACCATAACCGAAATCTTCTAATCACAACTTTTGTTCCAAATTAAAACATCAGATTAAAAAAATACACTATTTCCTTGGCTGTTCTATGAACCATCATAAAACAGGCAAGAAAATATACTAAGGTATGTATAAATATACTATGAATGTATCATGGTCGTTTACATTTCCATTTAGGTATAATTTATTTAAATTTATCAAAAAAAAAACAAAAATTCATAGGTATCTTAAAATTTTGAACTTTCAAGAGTAGAGAGCATAATCATGGCAAAATTCAAAATTTTAAGTTTCCTATGAATTTTGAAATATTTTACATGCAAATTTCGCATCGGTACTCTCGCTCTTAGTAGCTGTTACCGCCATCATCATCATCATTCACCGAGCCTTTTCCCAACTAAAGTTGGGGTCGGCTTTCCAGTCTAACTGCGATTCGGCTGAACATCGATATTTTCCGTGAAGCGCCTGCCATCTGACCTCCACAACCCATGGGCGACATCGAAGTTCTGTAGTTAGACCGGTCGGATTTTTGATTTAGGGCTCCAACTACCCCTAACGACTGCCAAAGATGTTTGTATGACAACCGGGACCGACGGCTTAACGTGTTCTCCGAGTCACCCATCCTAAAACCGGCCTGACTCGATGTTGCTTAACCTTTACAATGTGTTAACATTGTCGGTTACCACTAGACCACGAGCCCCTCGCTGTTACCGCCATATAGATCGGTAAATTAATCGTCTAGAGCGCAGCTTGAAGATCAGCGTTTGTTTTACGCATAAGTACCGTCCCATGACGGTCAATTTATTTAAATCTACAGCCAAGTCAGAATGTTTTATAACTGGAACGCATACGTACCTACTCGTACTACGAATGTTCATATGTATAATTATGTAGGTACTTCACTTACCTGCTTAATATTACGTTTAAAGTCTCCCGTTGGTCATAATTTAGCTCTAGCTTACAGGTAGAACAGCAAGCACTGGAATGTACAAGTTCATCCAACTTGCAATTTTACGCTCGTGACTGGCATTAGTGAGCCTCGAATACATTCTTACGTCTTCCACACTTTATGAATAAACTTTTTATTTGAGAAATACAATCGTATATTGTAAGGTTGCAAAAGTTCCAAGTGGAACTGGCTTCATGAGTTCCATGAAGCTGAACGAACTGGGAATAATCCGTTTTTTTCAGTCGTAGATGTTAACATCACATCACTATTAGTCGGTGGTACCGTTTAACTTTAAAAGACCCACGGTACCACCAGGGGTATAGCCAGGGGTACCGTGGGTCTGAAGCGTCCCAATGGTAAAGCATTATTTGTTACTAGTGGTCGCCCGCGACTTCGTCCGCGTGATTAGTGTTCCCGTCGCCGTATCTTTATAAATTGTAGCCTATGTGTTATTCTGATGTATAAGCTATATTATTGTAAAGTTTCATCGAAATCCGTTCAGTAGTTTTTACGTGAAAGAGTAACAAACATCCATACTTACAAACTTTCGCATTTATAATATTAGTAGGATTAAGTGGGTAAAATAAAGTGAAAGTGTGGTTCTTTATAAATATTGTCTTAAGACATCTTCTACTTACGTAGACTACTTTTTTTTAAGCTAAGGTAAGCACTGAGAGAATTCGGTCGGGTGTTACCCCACATCTTTGTGGTCGGGTATTATCCCACGTCAGTGAGTAAAGGCATCCCTTCTAGCCTTCTGCTTCTGTAACGATGGTGGTTTCCTCCACCGTCCTCAGGCCCCGATCATGGAGGTCGATGATCCTGCGCGTACTACGAACATTTGCTTAGACTGTTACCTATAATATATGTGAAGTGAATTAGTGTAAACCACCTTCGAAGATGCCATAGAGCGAAACTGGTCTGAGTCATTTCATAACGTATTATTATAATATGTTCCACCGAGTGCCGACAATCGAAAGCATAAATTATATTACTTAAGACAATTTTTTTTATAAAAAAATAGGTTCAAGTATGTAACTTCTTTGACTAACACGAAAGAGGAATCTCTGATGGTAGGCAAGCTCCCACTCAAATATTACCTTTTTGCATATTGTGTCTACTTACATTCATAGTTAGATAGTTCTAACTATGAATGCAAGCAGTTGTTGAGGAACCTAAATAAATGAAGACTGTTTAAAAGTTTAAAAACTGGGTTCTGTGATTCAAGAAATCAAAATGCATTCAGCATTAGCAATCAAGGTTTGCGGTTACTTAAGGAAATACAATTGAACACACGGACACAATAAAGGCCGAAACCTTCTTGGAGTACTTCAAGAATGTTAATCGTGAATAGCCTGAAAGTATGGGATTGCCGTGAAAGGCCAGTTTAAGCCAGTACCAGTTAAGTATCCCGACTGCGTTAGCGAGGGTTATGTTTTACACGCGTATGATGATGTTGATAGAACTCCTTAGCAACTTGTTATTTGACTAACACATTGAATACTTGACGACTTTCTTCAAGAGTAATTCGGCGAATTTGAGCCTCTACATGATTTCTTTTAAACACACTATGACTACTATCTTCTGTACCATGACTCAGTGTTTACTGATCAATGGACATCGATTTTACACACAAAATAACATTGATTTCCTCTAACACCTACATTTTGCCAAGCATTTGGCAACTGACCTACCTACTGGCCAAAATTAGTGTGAGCATACATCAGGCTACCTTTGGAAATATAGCCTTGATTATAATAATATTAATATGTAATGTATGTCTCTCATAAATTTATAACATACTAGTGGTCACCGCGACTTCGTCCGCGTGGTAATTTGGATTTTATCCCGTTCCCGTCGCGCCACGTCATATTTTGAACAATTCACACAATATTTTTATAAATTGTAGCCTATGTGTTATTCTGATGTATAAGCTATATTATTGTAAAGTTTCAATAAAATCCATTCAGTAGTTTTTACGTGAAAGAGTAACAAACATCCATCCATCCATACATACAAACTCACAAACTTTCGCGTTTATAATATTAGTAGGATGAGTAACTGGCAGAAAAATATTTACGACTGTTTCAATACCTACCACAATGCAATAAACACCGCGTGGAATGATAATAAAACCAGAAATAATTACTTAACAATACAAAGTGCACTATATAAGTATTACATATGTTATAAATAGAGATAACTAAGGAGATAACTCGCGCGGTCATGCGTTTTCTCAACGGGCACGCTGCGTGCGGATCTCGTCCGCCAGTGTGTGTGGATGTCAACGTCAAATCAGTTCGCGACTAGCCCGTTACCATCATGAAACGTATTTCATTAATGTATGAATTTTGACATTGACATTGACATGCACGCTTGACAGGCTTTGAAAGGAAAAGGGATCTTAGTGTTAGATTCTAGTGTACCTACCGACTACCTACAGTAACAACTGTTAGAGCCATTTGGTTTCTCTTTATCAGTCGATCGACTAATTCAACGAATCATCATAATCCACTTAACCTTTTCCTAACCCAGTTGGGGTCGGCTTTCCAGTTTAACTACGAAACTTTGACATTTTTCGTGAAACGACTGCCATCTGATGAAATAAAATAAATATACTTCTTTAAACTTTCGCGTTTTGTACACATTATAAACTTAAGACTAACGGGTCTTTTACGCGATTATTGAGATATATACATACCTCTTTATTACCCGACGTTTCGGCCCTGTTACAAGAGCCGTGGTCACGGGTGGACTCCACCCGTAACCACGTAAAAGACCCGTTAGTCTTAAGTTTATAAAATAAATATTTCTGGACATTCTCACATTTCTCACACAACGTCATCTAGTCCAAACTAAGCTATAAGCTTGTGCTATGGGATCTAGACAACTGATAAACAAATATTGGATAGAAACAGGCGTTACCTGGCGAAAATCCATGACAACGTAATGGTAAGTAAGATGTTAAAACTTTTCAAAATATAATAGCATTATTTTCGCAAAAACAAAAGACAATAAAACATCGACAATTGTTTCACCTCTAAACGAGGCATTCTCAAGACTAGTTAAGTTAGCACAACTTAATGTTTCTACCCACGTTAGTTATTGTGACAAATCCTACATCGCGCTAGCGATATTTACATATTCATACTTAAAAGCAAATATGTCCTGCCTTCATATTTTGCTGTTCTCTCTGAGACAGTCTTGAGAATGCCTCGTTTAGAGGTGAAACAATTGTCGACGTTTTATTGTCTTTTGTTTTTGCGAAAATAATGCTATTAGATTTTGAAAAGTTTTAACATCTTACTTACCATTACTTTACCTGATAAACATTCACATATATTTCTAAATACATAGAAAACACCCAAACTCCGAAACACATTTTGTGGATGACACAAATATTTGACAGCCGATGCACTACCGACCACGCCACCGAAGCAGTCAAAATCCAACGAATATTATCTCAGAAAATGTCATATCATTTTGTAATTCATTTTGTAATTAAGTAACAATAACAGTAAGTATTACTAGCTACTTACTGTTAGATATTAAATTAGAAAAAAAAAAAAGTCTAATACTTACGATACCTAGTATTAGAAAGCTTATTACCTATCTTTCAAATTAGTTAAAACGAAAGTTGTAAATATAATCAACTTACTTTTGAATCATATTAGGGTTCCGTTGCCAATACCGAACCAAATTACACCTAGCACTCCACTGTCCTTCTGTCTGACGCCAGGCATTTAAAATTTACACAGATGTAATATTTCTGTTGCCGCTCTTTCAACAAATATAATAAAAGAACACACCCACATATCACGCCTATATCGTCGACGGGGTAGACAGACACACCCACAATTTGCCAGTATTTTTTTCAAGCCTATTGTCGTCACCGGGCACATTTATAATGGGTTATGTCCAAATTGGCCGAATGAATTTCATAAAAAGTAGCAGCTATATCGTAATTTTGAAAAAAAAATAAACCGGTTGCCTTGTGATGAAATGGCAACAAAATCTTACGTGCCAGCCGCTATGGCACAGCCAATTACAGTTCTGGGTGTCTCGGACTATGAATAAAAGAAACAAGAATAAAATTATATTTGAGTGGGGTTTTCCATGCAACAAACGTGTTTAACGTATATTGCTCGATATAGAGGTTATAATAAATTTTGTCTAATGTTGTATAGATAATGGTACGGAACCCTTCCTGTTCGAGTCCAACTTACACGTTAGACGGTTTTAGGGTTCCGTACTCAAAGGGTAAAACGGGAACCCTATTACTAAGAAGTCGCTATCCGTCCGTGCGTCCATCCGTCCGTCTGTCTTGGGCTGTATCTCATAAACCGTGAAAGTTAAGAAGTTGAAATAACAATAACAACAAATACCAAAAAACAGAATATCATTACTATTGAAGGGGGCTCACATACAAGAAACGTGATTTTTCTTTTCCGTTTTAGTACGGCGCACAAAGGGGCGCGAGTCCGTTTTTTGAATAGTTATTTTTGTTGCAATTTTCCTACTAAGTAGGTTTCACTAAAGTTTTTGGGTGTATGATTACCTATCATTCTATCCTATCACACACAAACACATACACGTATCACGAATATATCCCCGAAAGTGTAGGCAGAGGTGCACTACACACCCACAAATTTCTTGTGTCTAACTCATAGTGTGGGGTATCATTGGATAAGTCTTATAAAAAATAGAGAGGTTTCTTTAAAAAGAATCCTTCTACGTTAAACAGTTTTGTACTTATTCTGATGTTCCCGACAGACTCCCAGTATACAGTTTCGAAGCTCATTCACGGAACTAAAGCGAAACTGCGTAGTTCTATGTCTCCAGCAAACTAATAACAAAGTTGTTGTCCTCAGAAGTCAATGTCCTCAGTTCCACAATAAAACACTAACGTTAAGGTAAGGGCCAGTTTAAAAGATCAAGTAGGTACCTTCCTACGACAACTAACTAAGTAGGTATATTTTTATAGCAAGTGTGTGGTGTTTGCGTGGGTACTACACCATGTAGATTCTATACCGTAAATAGTGGGTACAGTTCGCGAGGGATAAGCGGAGCTTTCCATTTGTGTGAGTGCAGAGTACGTGAACGTATGTGTGACCTCTTTTACATACACATGTGTTGTACACACAAAAAGTTTTTGGAGTTTACTCCTTAAGAATTGATTTTCATATATAAGGCGCCCGGTATGAGAAAAATCCGAGGGGTAAAACCTACTAACAAGTAACGAAAATCGTGTCACGTTTTTGGTGCGCAAGTTTCTAATTTGGCTGTGAGTGTATTAAGATTATTATTATTGTTATTGGAGTTTACTCCTTAAGAATCGATTTTCATATATAAGGCGCCCGGTATGAGAAAAATCCGAGGGGTAAAACATACTAACAAGTAACGAAAATCGTGTCACGTTTTTGTTTCGCACCTCTAGTGCGCAACTTTCTAATTTGTTATGGTTAGATACTCGTACTTAAGGAGTAAACTCCAGTCGTGCGTCGGAGATGACACACACACTTTTTTACTTTACTTTTCGTGGTCACTCACACAAATGCAAAGCTCCGCTTATCCCTCGCGAACTGTACCTACATTGCGAAAAATTATACCTATAAGCATATCAATGTTTCCAGGGTCTAAATCACCGTCACCTGCACACATTACACCCTGCTGACAGACGGACGAGACCTGGCAAATATACCCAAAGTACCTAAACGGTAAAATGCCAGGCTCTTAAAAAAAAACTATTAAAACCAGTATTTCCTATATTAGTGCGTTCAAAGAAACTGGGGTCATCGGCAGGACTCCTACCCACGGGCTTTCCTTAACAGAGGGAATGCTCTGACCACTTAGCTACGATGATTTATTTATAATTTCTTTCTTCTCTTGGACTCATCTCTTGGAATCCTTGAAATTAACCTACGCCTATCTTGTGTTATATTATATTGTAGATACCTACTTACTTTGAGTGATGCGTTCGGCTGGCGTGGCCGCGTGTACAGCTATGGATACCTACCTACTCGTAAGGGCTACTTGAGTGGCGGATGCCTGACACTATAGTGTGTGTATATTTGTTTACTTACCATGTACCTATATAATAAAATAATGTGTAACTAATAATGATTGTACCAATGTATTTTACCTCTCCCTTAGTGATGAATGATAATATATATTTACTGTTTTAATGAATAATATCTTGGTAGGTACTAAATAATAAATAATAGGATTGTTTTTGTATGGATTGTGGATAATGCATCTGCCAGCTAAAGTCCTGCTGGGGTTGGTTTAAGAGTACCTACTTACAGGTGGACAGACAGACGGACAGACACAATTACGCTAATGTAGTATGATATTGTATTTAGAGAATTTTAGTAATTACTTGTTAACATTTCGGAATTGTATAATTTTTTTGTAACAACACGTTCCCGCAGACAAACTGTGAAAACAGTTTTGTGGGACATAGTATTAAATTATAAGCACTAATATGTACTTATTAAATAAATAAATAAAAATAATATTTAAATAAAAATAATATTTTATTTATTTACATAACAGATTACAACCGAAAAAACACAGAAAATACAAATCAGAAAGATCAGAGTCCAGGAGAAGAATGCTTACAAAAGAAGTAACATTAAGGAGTTGATATAAATATTTGAAGAATAGTTACTCATTCTTAAAATATTTACAAAGAAATGATAAATGGATCACAAACTCTCGCACACGCCAAAAAAAAAATAGCGCGATGTAGAAATTATGAATATGATATGAAGCAAAAATTCGATGTTGTCGGTATTGGTCATCGTAGCTCAGTGGTCAGAGCATTCCCCTGTTAGGGAACGGCCGTGGGTTCGAGTCCTGCCGATGACATCAGTTTTTGTGACCTATTTATAATTTTATTTCTTAATATTTTAAGAATAAGCAAACTCATTGCTTTAAAATACAAAAATATACTTACTCATTGCTTTGAAATAAAAGAAAAATCGACTAAAAACTCTACATATTTAATTATAATATAAGAAAAGACTATACTTAGAGTAATTTTATTTCTAAGTGATTGAAACTTTAACCTCAATATTATGGCACCGTTAATATAATATCACCAGTCCTATAATTATTATGTTTGAAAGGATAACAGCTTTGTTATCATTGAGTCACTGTATCGAGACATAATGTACTTACGAGTACCGAAGTAGGTATGTATATATGTTCTAGTAATCACAGCTGAATAAATAAACAAGACTCCGTGATAAAGAAGAATCTGGTTTAAAGGTTGCCTGAACAGTAATACTGCTGAAAAATAAAGAAAGGGCTGCATCGGTGGCGTAGTCGGTTGAATGCCTAAACAGAGGTCGCGGGTTCGATTCGCGTCCGTCCGGTTCAATATTTGTAGTCACTTTGTAAAGTCTCTGGTGAGAAAACTGGTCAGTGTAATCAAATAAGTAAATCTGTAGAAAGTATATGACGTATTTTTGTTAAATCTACATCTAACCAACCTATAAAGGCTAGGTTTAATGTCTATTTTAGCTATATTTACAATTGTCTCATAGGTTTACTTAGTTTGAAATAAGATAGGTATGCAGCGTTGTGTGACTTGTGTGTACTTACCTAATTGTCCTACGTGTTATTTAACTACGAGTAGTTCATACAAACAGATACCTAGGCACTCCGTCTTTCTGTTGGGGTAGACACTGGTAGCTGAGGGCACAGGTTTGTTTAAACAAAGATGATGATTATTGAAACGAATTAATAAGTTACACTGTAATGTGTCCCCATGGGAGTTGGAAGTGAGACAACTACCTAATGATATCTTACACTTAGAAGGGCTTTTCAGATCAATTGCTATAACGATGAAGTAATAGTCGATAATAAGACGATTTAACTCATAATCTAATAACCTATGTGGCCTTCAACCGGCTGTTCGTTATGGCACGTTAATAAAACAAAAAAAAACACATTATAACGGTCAAATCTGACATTAGTAAGTAAATAATGCTCACCGCGTAAATTGGCAACAGTATAATCCTTCAAATCCTTCACAAATTACACTCTCAGTTGTAATGTAACGGCATCAGTCACTTTATCGCACGAATAAAGAGAAGATCACAACACAGAATATAAAATGACACTTCACTATTTATTTGAATGTCGAACGTGAAATTCCAAATTCGAAAACATCGCGCGTGCTGCGTGTGCGCACGTTCAGCCGCAGACTGGTCAGGCCACAGCCCACACAGGCTTTCAACGAAGGCTGCACTCGAGAGATGAGGACGACGTTTGCGTAATCGATGTGGTTTTAGCGGTCGATTTATTTTACGACTCGATTAATAACAATTGTTAGAAATAGCGTATTCTTATTGTTTATTTGTAAGTTACTGATTTTCTGCTGTACACGTATTTTATATAGGAATGACTTTCTAATATAATTATCAAAACATCACTAGCAGGCAGTCTCACCGTCGCCCGGGCGCCACTGGAAATACCTTCTGCGTGCGTGCCAGAGACGCCCAGCAACGGACATGGGAGCGGTCGCGGAATTAAAAAAAAAGCAGGCAGTCTCAACGATAAAACTCTAGGGTACATATTTTTTTTTTATTTGTTCATATTCGCGGTTAAAATTTATTTGAGAAAGTGGAACCGAAAATAGCCTGTGAACATAGCTGTGGAAGGCGGCAAGCTTGTGCTGCCAAGGATGACAGGAAGTAGCAGGAATTACTGTGTCAGTATGAGTGGGTTTGCGAAAGATCCGGAATTCATGCCCACCCTCATTTCTAGTAATAGTAAAATCTAAGAAATTTATGGACTTATCCTTCTCTAACTCAAGTTTGAATTTGATTTTAGGGTGAACACTATTCAAATGAGATAAGAAATCCGTAAGTTCCACATCGGTGCCCCGCCAACACAACAATATATCGTCAACGTACCTATAATAATAATGGATGTTTTCGTTACCTACAATGTAACTATTTTCAAACGTATCCATAAAAACATCGGCCAGAAATGGGCTCAAAGGTGAACACATCGCCAGTCCATGCTTAAATAGATAGTACTTGTTGTTGAATTGAAAATAGTTTTGGTTCATGCATAAAGAAGTTAAATCGATTAGCTCAGCCGCCTCCCCTGGATGACAGCGTGAAAAACAGCGTCTACATCCCACTACACACAACACTATCCGGAGAAATATTTGCAATGTTAAGGAGAAAATTGGGGATGACAGGAAGCCAGGTGTGTATAGGCTTAAGTGTGGGGATTGTGAGGGTGTTTAAATTGGCCAAACCGGCCGTAGCTTCGCGACGCGGTATAAAGAACATATATCAGCTTTTAGAAACAATCGCCCAGAACGGTCTCATTTCGCAAAACATTTGTTGGACTCCGGTCATTCCCTACCTAATCCTCACACTTATGACGTTCTGCACACCTGCAACAAAGGACTGAGGCTTTCGGTTTTGGAACAATTAGAAATCTACAAACATAGACGCTTGAACCCTAATATTTTAAATGATCAACTTAATTTCGCCTCTTCCCCTTTGCTGCGGGTAGGTATACGTCATTCAAACAACGGTGGTGGGTAGACATAAAATAATTTGGTATTATGGTTGTGGGTAGAAATAAAAAACCTAGGATATAAATAGGTGCGGTTTACGAGTAGTGGCTCATTCGGTCGCCGTGCGCCGAGCCATCGACATCTCCTGATGATGCCCCTGGTTGGGGGCGAAACACGTGTCGAGGTTTTTTATTATTTTTTGCACGATAACACAACTCTCATATTTATTCTATTTTCAAAATTATTTCTCTATTCTTTCGGCCTAAGTGGGTTTGGAGGGCGGACTTGTGCATGAATAAATACGAGAGTTGGGTAATTTGCATGTGGCGGAATATTGCAAAGTAGTTAGATTTATTTTATTTATACTAAATAACAGCCAATTAATACTGAAACGTCACTTAAATATTCAGATACTCAAATGTGCCGTTTGGGTATGAAAATTTTAAGTTTAAGGGCTGCTCTTCTTCTTCTTCTTTCTTTAAAAACGTGGCTCCATCGATATTTATCGATGATTCGCCATTGTCAAGGTAATGCTTGATTAGTTGATAGTCCCGCACAGAAGAACTAGTTATTCCTAACTAGCTCCAGGTGCAGGACAAGAAACGTTGTTCGGTATGAGAGAGTCTGGAAACCCGATTTTTGCGGAGCGCCAGAGGTAACCTAAAAAGCCACCTGCCACGCGCTCAGCAAAAATCGAACTCCCAGGGCTGCTCAAACATTTAAATATCTCCTATATACTTGAGTGACGTTTCAGTATTCGGTTGTAAATAAACCAAAGTCATGTTCAAAAACGGTAAAATTAACAACTGTTATTTTACAGTTCAGAAATCGATTAATTTGAAATCTGAATCGGTACCAAAACAAAATGGCGCATCACTTGAACTAGATAATACAGTAGGTAAACGCTTACGTTATCAGAGTATCCTCGAACACCTGACATGTGCTATTTATTATACCATTTCTGAACAGTAAAGTAAACAGTAGGTAGGTATACTGTTTGTAGTACTAGTTGTGTTGGCAAGGACTTATGATATTATTACAAAAACATATAGTTGGTCTGACTAATAGCAGCTAATAGTGCCTTTTGACCTTTTAACTCGTAGGTATAATAATCAAAATATTTCAGTGTTTACAAAAGGTCAAAAGCCATAAGTAATTCTTAAAAAAAACTTAAAAATTATTGAAAGGTTAAAGCTTTCGGCTGTATTTTGTCCACCATGTCTTTTAGGTACTTTATAAGTAAAAGAACAAGAAAAGAATGGAATGAGCTAAGTAGGTACACAAATTATTCCCAATGGGCTCCCAGCAGGCCTGACATGAGGTGTAATTATGTACTAATTATCTAGAATCTAGGATTAACGTATAAAAATAAACCCCATTTTCTCTCTAATCTTCAAAGGCCTTCAAATTGACCCTAACTAGGCGGGTTTTCGAGTCTATCATCAAACACGTTAAATCACTCTGACATCCTATAAATCTCGAAAACCAGTTCAATATTTCCTTGCTTCTACGTGGGTAACGGATGCCGAATGTATTTATAACTGTATTAATTTTTGTCAATATCAATAATTATCAAACTGTTACTTACCACAGAATGTTGGTATTTTTTCCGGTAGGGCCTTAGCTGGTCAAAAACATAAAAAAAATTGTAATCTGTTAAGTAGGTGGAGTAACTGGTAAGTCCAACGGGATTTACGAGTATTACCTAACGTGTATATAATCCTTATCCTACTCAATACTTTTACTCTTCAAAATTGTATATTTTCCTATCCAATATTTCCCTAACTTTTGTTTGTGGCTAAATGCAGAAATGCAAAAGTCATAAAATAAAAAACAAAAGTCCAACGGGAACATTAAATAAAACCTGCCAAGTGCGAGTCGGATTCACGTACGAAGGGTTCCGTACTATCTACAAAAACTTTTAGGGTCCTAGGGAGGTAGGTATTTTTGGAGGAAAAAAATAATCTATGTTGTATGGGCTTCCCGTTAAATAGTTATTTTATTCTGTTTTTTTTTTAATTTGTTGTTATAGCGACTACAGAAATACCTATTTACATCATGTGAAAATTTCAACTGTCCAACTATCACGGTTCGTGTGATACAGCCTGAAGGGGTTAAAAAGACCCACTGCAAAGAACCCTTTAGAATTTTTTGTGTATCGGTATGTAAGTACTATTCCCTATTTTGTGGTATCTGTATCTTTTTTAGGAAAAGAGTTAAGGAACATTTCTCTCAACGATGATTTTTATTTATTTTACTTTGATTGTATGTATTATATCTCTTCAAATAATTACCATTACTTAAGACATTGAGACCCTCCGTGCCTCGGAGAGCACGTTAAGCTGTCGGTCCCGGTTGTCATAGGGTAGTTTTTTTTATTTTTATTCATTGACCAAAACATTATAATAATACAGTCTGCATGCATAATATCCACTCGCTTAAACCTCGAAGGTTTTTGTGCGAGTGGGAGTTGAGAATTTTAACAATACTTTATAGGCACTAGTTATAACAATAACAAAAACAATTTACATGAATATTGAAGGTAAATGGATACACTAATAATACAGTGATCAGTTTATAGGTAATTTAGGTGTATATTTTCCAGTAGGTATTTGTGCAAGGATTTTAAGTAGGGCTGTTCGGTAACGTATTTATTTATGATACTTTCAGGTAGGTTATTCAAAATACTAGGCAGTATGTAACGACATATTCTGGTTCCATATAAATTATTGGAACTTGGGATACAGTATTTTTTAGGTGTGGCAGATTTCTCAAGTTACTGTAACGTGTTCGCTCACACAGTTGGTTAATGTTAGCAACCTCTTCTTTCATAACGGCCATTTTAATTTTGGCTTGTATCGGTAATACTTCACAGTATCTGAAGATTTCACTGTAGTTATCGCCATGTTCAGTTTTTACGTTAAGCGGTACAATCGTTTTCAACAATCTCACTTGCATTTTAAATATTTTTTTTTACCTACTATAGGTAATAGTTGGAGCCCTAAATCAAAAATCCGACCGGTCTAACTACAGAACTTCGATATCGCCCAAGGGTTGTGAAGGTCAGATGGCAGTCGCTTCACGGAAAATACCGAAGTTCAGCCGAATCGCAGTTAGACTGGAAATCCGACCCCAACTGAGTTGGGAAAAGGCTCGGTGAATGATATCTCTTCAAATAATAGTATAAGTAGCATATATTTATGATTTGTAATATTATATAATATAAATGTGTGTGTGTATGTACGAGTATGTATGTATGGACACAACCTATTAAGTATTATGTTTTAAATGTAAGTTATAATGTTTTGTTTCTTTTGTGACTGTATGTACCTACCTATTTACTCTGTAGTTATTTATTGTTATTATTATGTATATATATGTAACTATTTAAAAACACGGTAAACACTTCTCCCTTGAATAAAACCTGGTCTCCTCTACAACTCTAAGGTCTGCTGGCAGATAAATCACATTGACTTAAGCACGCCTTTGTGCATATTGTTTGTATTAAACGTTATAGCGTATATTTGATTTATCTATGTACAAAAAGTTTAATGAAAAAAAAACCTTCATTTTCTCATCATCATCTCAGCCCAATTGACCCCCACTGCCGGGTATATGCCTCCCCCAAAGAGGCGGGAATTCAGCCACGCTGGCTAGACGGCTGAAATTGGGTTTTATGTTGAGTCTTTCTTATATAAACCTACAAACATTAACACTAGCTATTAATAAAAATAATTAAATAATAAAAATACCGACTGAACTTAACTAGATATTAGGCTGGTTACTTTTTAGCTCAAAGAATAAGTATTATTGTCATACAACGTGGCAATGCTGCCAGCCTTCTGGGAACTGCCAGTCGGCGACGAGGCGGAGGAGTTCTTTGACGCCTGTATATATAGTGTAGATTTTAATGTGTATAGTATAGATTTTAGTAAGTGTAAATAGTATTTTCATTTCTTATTATGTGTATTGTAATTGATAAATAAATAAATACATTTAAGACTAGATATTTAACTATAAGTAGGCGGGAGACTCAGTTTGCATATAGGTTTGAACTGATATTCGAGTCCCAAGTCCTACCTGCTTATAGTCAAATATCTGGTTAAGTGAAGTGAGGTTTTATTTATTACCTATTTTTTTATGATTTTTTTACAGCTTTTTAGTTGTAACTAAGACACTCAGGAGATAAATACTTACCCTTCATTTGAGATCTCATTCATCGAAATCCATCCAGCCATTTGGCCTGTAGAGGGGAACAAAGAAACATACATACATACGCGCGAAACACATGTCATATCCCTCGCTGACGCAGTCTCGTAATAACTTAAGAAACAGACATCTGTGTTTCACTGTCAATCGGCTACTTTTCAATGCAGGTTGCTAGTATTTTTTACCAATATAATCTCCATTTTGTTTCTGTAAAAATCACCGTTATGAAATAAAAACAATGTTATTTTTTTAAATGAAATGAAGTAGTTCCT
Organism: Nudaria mundana; assembly: GCA_963556515.1. Classification (NCBI taxonomy): domain Eukaryota; kingdom Metazoa; phylum Arthropoda; class Insecta; order Lepidoptera; family Erebidae; genus Nudaria; species Nudaria mundana. The sequence goes on along the minus strand of OY748292.1, from coordinate 21,536,337 downwards.
AGGTACAATTATTTTATTGTTACAAATTAACAATGAACAATGAGGCCAAACAATACGGCTGCGTTGCCCAATACTTCTTAATGAACTTACTGTTAACTAGATTATGAACAATCTATACTACTTAATATTATAACATACATTCATTCATTCGAGTATGAGGGCGAGGATAAGGGCAGAAATTGGGTGTGTACTGTATTACATACCCACTTTCTGCCAGTATTTTAAATTTAAATTTAATAGGGGGGAATGCTTATTGTCGTTAATAATACCAGCTGGGCTAGCATGGCGTTAGGAAGAGCTTGTCGAAAACCAATGACACGGCAGAACAAAATGTGCTGATTAGGTCACGTCATCAACATTTTCTGCGATATCATTGGTTATCGACAAACTCCTCCGATGCCATGTGCATGCTGCAAGAACCATAATATAATCACTTACAACAGAAAATTCAATGATCATTTCGTAATCCAAACCTCTAAATTCCAATCTATGTTATCTATAAATACTTAGGTAGGTACTAATATTCTCTGTAATCCAGACACCATTGCACTAAAAGACAGGCAATATTACCAAGAGTTAGTTTGTCTGGTTAAATATGTTCAAGTTCTCCCCAACCAACATGTAGGTTAGATAACAGCTATACAAATCACTAATAAACAGTTTAAAGCTTTGTAATATCGGTATTAAAGCTGCCGAGGTAGCCAAATACTGTATTGAATGGTTTTGAATTCTTCAAATTATATTATTTTATATTTGTGCTTAAATTACTGGAATAACGTCTGTAGAAGCGCTAATACAGCCTATCTACAGTTAAAAATGCAGCTTCAAAGATTTAGAAGAATTAACTCAAATACAACTTTTATACAGCTTAAAATACTGGTTGTGTCTTCACTTAACCGCTACTCACAGACTAGACAGGGTACTGACAAATACTTTGACGTGGTATGGCTACAAGCTAATTACTGGACAGTTCGCGGATGGGATTCAAACCCACAACCTCCGATTCCAGAAGCCTTATGTTTTCCGTGTCACTTAATACTACATAAGTGGTCTAGTAGTTGTGACACCCTAAGGCTTCTGGAATCGTTCATCAAATCCATGTTTGATGATTACTTGGAGAAAGTCTCCCGAGACGAACTGACGCTCATTAACACTATTGTGACATTCTCTTACTTATTTATTCCATCAATTTACAAGTATTTGGGACCGTGGTCAAGTAAATTATGCTAATGCATTGACGTTCACTATTTTCACTGGTTAATCAATCTTAATTTGAATAATAAAAAAAAAAAGAAAACCTCAGGCTATAGAATGTGATTCGTATTATTTATGAGAACGACGACTAAACTGGACAATGTATGCTAGTTCTTGGAAGGTACCTCAATATAAACCTTCGATCAGATAAAACTATCAGGGTAGGTATTAGATCGAATTTTATTTGATCTAAGTTTATTTAGGTACTTTTTAGGGTTCCGGTACGGGTAAAATGGGAACCCTATTACTGAGACTTCGCTGTCTGTCTGTCCGTTCGTCTGTCTTAGGCTGTACCTGATAGTTGACCGTGACGCTATGCAGCGACGCGCTATTCGCATTATAGATTGTCCGGAGGTAACGGGAAGCCTTGAGCCGCTAGCCCAGCGCCGAACAATCGCTTCCTTGGCCGCCTTCTCCCGTATTTACCACGGTGAGTGTTCTGAAGAGCTCTTCAACCTGATCCCACCCTCTCCCTTCCGATCCCGAACAACGCGTGCCGGGCAGAGATGTCACTCTCACACTGTGGAAACCGTCTTCGCGAGAACCGAGCGTTTTAAACGTTCGTTTCTCTGTCGAACGATGGTGGCTTGGAACGCCCTGCCTGCGCACGTGTTTCCTCCCACATATAACCCTGGGTTCTTTAAGCGAAGCGTGAAGAGGCACATTGCAAGTTGAGGGCCACTCTTTGAAGTTTTTCTGTGTACTACGCGAGTCGCCCATAATCGACAGATGTCGCCACAGCTTACCATCAGGCGGGCGGCGTCAATTTGTCGACCTAAATATTTAAAAAAAAACAAAGCGATAGAGAGTTGAAATTTTTACAGATGTATTTCAACAAATACTAAAATATAGAATTATAATAAATATTAGGGGCTCCGATACAACAAGCGTTCGATACAACGAACGATGCACTACCGACCATGCCACCGAGGCAGTTCTTGTGGTACCTGTAACACTGTCTCTTATCTTGTTGACGACGTTGAACCTTTTTTTTAAATCGGTCCATCTATTGGTGAAAGTAGCACGCACATTCGCTGAGTTTGTCTTACTTACTACGAGTATAACGTGAAATTATTGACCTATAACGTGATAGCTCGGGAGTTCGAAGGTTTTGTTTTGTTTCATTCTCTGAGCGTGAAAAGATGGCTGAGTAATGCATTCTCTGATGTCTTGGAGGTGTAAGGGAATAATCTAGGTACCTATTTTTCGTTTATTATGTTTTTATTGTGGTTGTGGTGTGTTGCATCGCACTGATTGCTGTGTACTTACTTACTTTTTGATTATTGGTGAGAACTTGTAATTGGCCATGTAGTAATGTATTTTTAGTTCATAAGACGGTTAGCTGTAAGTTCTCGACATTTATAAAATAAAACATACCGAGACAGAGGAACTTTTATAATACGTAGTGCTAATGAGGATTACCTAAAGATACAATGGAGATCGTACGTATTATATGTAGTACAAATGACATAGAAAGTGGAAATAAAATTCCCAGAATTATGTCATTTAAGATAATACCCATTAAACAATGAATTATGTAACTGATGTAACATCTGAGAACTAAAGAGGTATAGAACAACTGCTACAGTGAAGTCATGTAATGAGATACTTTATATTACAATACAATCGCACTTTCTAATGAAATAAATAGCTTCTTATAAACTGTCAGAACAAAGCATCTAAATTTCAACCGACTTCCAAAAAAGGAGGATCTCAATTCGACTGTAGGTATGTTTTTTTAGGGTTACATACTATAAAGAGTAAAAACGGAGTTTATACTTTCAATTGTTGGCACTTGGTGGAACATATATAGTAATACATGATGAACAAACACACTTCTACACTATTCCACAAAATTATTTGATTTATTTTTAGCGACCGGTTTCGCTTTTTAGCATTATCAAAGGTGTTTTACTGTCTAACACATTTTCAAGCCATTTAAAAATAATATTTTTCACATTAGACAGATCTTTTAAAAACATTGAAAGTTGCTAAGACAATATTTTGATTTAAGTATTCGTTTGCGACATATTCAACTTTATAGCTACAGAGCGTAAATAAATATTTTCAGATTTTTCGAGCATTGGTAAAAGAGAGTTTTACCAATGCTCGAAAACTCGGACGGTTTGTTCAGAAGTTATCGATGCTACTATGGGTGACTACGGAAGCTGATTCTATAATTTACTCAAAAAGTCAAACCTCTTAGCCTCAGATTCTATGCGTCATATCATATGTAGCATCGTGTGTTAATATATGTTACTTAGCAATGGGTAAGGTATCTAACAGTCTTTAACAACTATGTAGGCAGGTACTTAACTTTTTTTTGAACCAGCTTAATTTTACTGTAGATTCTTCAAATCATAACTGACAACATATTTGTCGTGGTAACAGCAGGAAATAATAAATTGTCATTATTGATCTGATCATAGATCCACATTCCTTGTAGGTATTGGAAAGCAAGGAAAGTCAACTTGTTAGAACTTTAGTACTGTCAGCAGCAATAACTTAGTCACAGCCAAGATATCCATATTCATAGACACAACTAAAGCTTTATTAATATCATGTAAAGTGAAATTTTGACACGTTTTAAGGATGGTAGTGCCGACCTAGGCAACAGATGAAAGTGCGTCAACTTTGATCATCGGAGATTTCTTGCTTGCATGGATATACCGAGCAGGCTGTATAAGGTAGGTACTCAAAGTCTGCGGATGCTCCGGCGTTATTCTTCCTGAGGGTGTACCAGAAGCGTAGGGTAAGACTTTAAGACTGCACTTCTTTTCAGTTAAAACATATAGCACGGAAGTTTTTACAAAATGCACAAAGAGTGCCTGAGTTTTAGAAATAAATTATATTCAAGAGAAAGTTATATTTTAGATACCACCTTGACCATCGTAAGCCACCAGTTTTTGCACGGCCTTGTCCGCATTCTACGCCATCAGGCAGACACTAAATACACCGGTAATGATAAGTATAAGTATAAGCTTTAAAACGTGCATTAATATCCATTATTCTTGCAAAATGATTAATGTGTACCTACATAAAACATTTGTAGGTCCTGACTGGTCCCAAGTACGCACTCGGAACGATAACCCCAAGGGACTGGCGGACTAGGGCCACCATGCAGCATCTATCATGGTGGGTTCGGGTATTACCCCGCATCTTTGGAGGCTAATGCGGTCGGACAAGGCCCTGGAAAAATGTCCAAAGCGAACAGAAACAAAAAGGCTCGCCTCCGTTTCCTGGCGTGGGACCGACAAAGTAGGTTTCTACCTATTACCTACCTTATTGAAAAATCGTTCTTCTTCTTTTAAAAACGTGACTCCATTAATGTTCATCGATGATTTCGCCAATGTCAAGGTAATGCTTAATTTTTCCCGCACAGAAGAACTAGTTACAACTAGTTCGCGGTGCGGGACAAGTAAACGTTCGGTATTGCAATAGAGCGTTTGGGCCTGGATTTTTGCCCAGCGCCAGGATTTTTAACCTAAAAGACAACCTGTCCGCAAAAATCCAAGTCCTGAAAAATCGTTAAAACTTAGCTAAATATTTGACTCAGCCAGCACTACTTGTTAATGTCACTCACAGCAAAGTACACAACTTTTTTGTTATAACAATTCTTATTTTTATCACATACTTACTTATAAACCACATGGCACATGTGACTTTTACTCTTGATGTGGGTTTTACGTCATAGTTTGAACATAAGAAGTACCTATTCGATATTATTAAGTTTACGAATATAAAGACGACTTTTTAAACAACTAGCTGTTGCCCGCATACGACGATAACGTTTTAAATTTCAGTTTTGTAAAACTTATGACAAATACTAATTAATTGTTACCTATGTATTTTAAAGATTTATTTGGTCTCTTGTCAGTTACTGTTTTCTGAGTGGTTTCAAGCCAGTTTATAAACTTATATTCTTTGATAGTTACTTTTACTTTGCTTGTAATGTGAACCTAAATAAATAAATGTAGAGTAACATCAGCTAACAGATCCAACAGATACATGATATGCAATTCGTTGCGCAGGTTATTTTTATTATGCAATTTACTTTCACTTAAACCCTTGCAATCTTCACCTTTTACTTGTCAAAAATGTCTGTGAGTAAAAAAAACGAAAGTGTTCCTCCGCTATCAATAACTGGAAAGGCGATAATTAAAGCCGGTAAGACATTCATACGAAGTTAGATCACGCATTCGCCGATCATTTGTTTTATAAACGGACTAGCAGACACCCGCTACTTCGCGTGGAATTCTTTTATTTGCTGTGTTTCTATTGGTCATAGAGTGATGTAATATAGTCTACAGGCTACTTCGATAAATGAACTATTCAACCCGTAAAATATTTTTCAAAACGAACCCGTAGATGTGATAATATCAGCGCGTTCAACCAAAAAAAGGCAAGCTCTTGTTTATAATTATGTAGGTACCTATTAGTTTATAATTTTATATGCGCGACGAATAGCAATCGAGCACTTGATTTGAAATAAGAATGTCCTTGCGCAGGAGTCGAAAGCTAATGTTGTTTGTACATTTTGCAAGACAATGTTCGTAACGGACGTGCGACGTTGATTGAATACTTTATTTTGGTTTGATAGGGCTTTAGTGTCGCCTCGGGCCTCGTGACACCTTTTAATGTGCCAACTGTTACGTACCTTGTAGTTTATTTCATTCGCGTGTTCATGACATTTTTATGTGTTAGACGTTACTACACACACAAAATAAAGACACAAAATCTTGTCTGTATCACTGTCTTGGATGCACGTACCTAATTAACGGCGAGCCTGTTGCCGTTTCTGTCAGCAAGTGTGCATGTGAGGATTAGGGGCCCAGAGATGTTGGGTCTGCTTAGCAAGTAAGTTTAAGACTTTATTATTTTTTACAAAACTAGTACGGTGTCTTGCGAGGCGCTTCGCGCCGCACCACGCCATAGGTTTTGGCCTATAACTTTTGACCCCTTAGGGCTAGGTCAAATTTTTTTGGCTTGCCTCCAGATCGAGGGCTATCCATAGAGGGGTCAACCATCATTGGAGCATCAGCAGTTCTCGAGAGCTAAGGGGGACATTCTCCATTTCTATATACTAATTATATTTTACCTAGATAGAACGGTATAAGACGTCTTTTGTAGAAATAGCCGTTCTTTTTTTAAATAAACATTATAGATGTAGGTATCTGGTGCTTACCAGAGGCGCTCGGGAATGGACTTAGGTACGACTGGGACCTTGGGCCGCAGCATCTGCATTCGGTCCATGGACGGTCAGCCACTATCGGTCGTCTGGACTGGACAAATAGACTCATAGACTCATGGACCTTAATCGGAATTCCACAATTAGACGACTTCCGTCCAAGTGGAAGATTTGTTAATCATTTTTGAAAGATAGTCACTCAATTTGGATTGCAGGACATAAGTAGGTATATGTATTGTCAGTGGGGACCTTAAGCTACGGATTGCTTGCGTGGCAAAACAATTTTGGAATCCTTTTCGACAGTCGAGTCGTACACAAACAACACTAACTATCCAGTGAATCCATAAATGGGTGTTTAACCTCTTGATGTTTATTTCGCGAGCACGTTCGAATAACCTACACACACGAGTTTTATGACTAACTGTTGTTTGGGTACCTACGTGCTTCTAGCTAACATGAATTCTCTGTAAACATGGAATAAAAAAAACTGACCAAGTGCGAGCTCGACCCACGCACAAAGGGTTGTATGGGAACCCCGTTAAATATTTATTTTTATGTATTCTGATTTTTAGTATTTTTTGTTATTAGTCCGGTCAATTTAGACACTGGCTTGCCTCCAGATCGAGGGCTATCCATAGACGGGTCAACCATCATTGTAGCATAAGCAGTTCTCGAGAGCTAAGGGGGGGGACAAAAATTACATTTCCTATTTGTATATATAGATATCTCAGAAACGGTGGCTCGTAGTCGTTTTATAGATCATTTTAAGATCTACAATTTTTGTCTAGGGTACTTTTATGATAAAAATTCCCGTTTTGCTGAAAATTGCGAAAAAGTCATTATTTGGACCTTTGACCTCGAATAAAAAATTTTCCACACACTGGAATGATGGGGAACTTTTAAATTTTATTTATAATTATGTTCTGAACAATTTTACTGATTTTCAGCTTGCTGGGACTTTATGCACCTTCACTCTCATTTTTTGGTCTAAATTGACCGGACTATTATAGAGGCAACAGAATTATTTAAAGAATTGAGTGATGGCAAACATGTTTACCTGTATAAACCTATGGATGTTTAATAATAGGGACTAAGGACAACTAACATGAACTGTTTTAGGTGTTATATCTATTTTACTCACCTATTTTATTTCTTTTTTGACACTATAGAATTTTCATAAAAACATTAAACATTATTTATTTTTACATTTGCTAACTTTTTCAATGTTTTATTTAGGCTCTTCAACAATGTTATTATATTATCTCAGGACCAGAAGGCTGGCTATTTTCTGGCTCAAAGAATAAGTATCGCCATCCAACGTGGCAACACAGCCAGCATTCTGGGAACCTTCTCAGTCGGCAATGACGCAAAGGATTTTTAAACGATATTTTGTAATGTAAATATTTTTAGTACATAATTATGTATATTGTAATTCTTATTGTAAATAAATGCTTATCTAAGTAAAGTAATAACTTGTTTTATTGGAATAGAGAGGATGCGTACGAGCAGACATCCGGCGGCAGCACTCAATTTGATTGGCGATCAAGTGTGTCGATCTGTGCGATTAGGCACGCTTTGATGTCCATACAAGACTACTTACACTGCCTTCGATACGTAAGTAATTGCGAATCCCATCTCGATATAACCACCATGATATTGCATTGTCTGTTTATATATTTGTTCGGGGTCAATCAACATTATGAGCATCGTTACGTTCCCATTTGTAGTGTCGTGAGCGGATTTTAATCATGCTTTCTAGTTGGTATGACATGAAGCTGCTTATAATGGTTTTGTTTCAAAATTTGTCGTGTGTTTTGCGAGCACTCGTCGTCCGGAAAAAATCGTATCGTGTTTCACTCGCCTATGCCATAGACTACTTAGGGTGTGCCTAGGTAAAATACTAGGCGGTGTCCTTATGTACCTACCCAATTTGTAATAATGTCGTCCACGACAACGCACTAAGACTAAAAGGAGCAGAATAGCAATGAAAAATATTGCAAAAACTACGTTACCACGCGGACGAAGTTGGGAGCGTCCGTTTATTTAGTTGTATCTACTTATTGCTACCGTATAGCGAATGTTTATGCCATACTTGAACTAAATAGCTATACATACTTATTATATTTAGTTGTGTATATTGTGTACAGTTACAGAGCGACGACGTCGAGTTCAGGAATGTCCTTGGAATAACCCACACCGACTGGTACCGTTCAAAACGATTAGAATGTTCTGAGCTTTTTCCCTTTAGGTAGGTAGTAGGTACCTTCCTAGTCTTCTTATTTTATTGGTGTCGCCATGTTTTATGTTCACCAACAAATCACATTGGAATTGGATACTTAGGTAGAGGCGGTGTAGAAAGCACAGGAGCAGTTTTTTGTTAGGGTCGGTGAAGACGAACCGAGCATTGGTAATCTGCATTGGTAATCAAAATCGATTAACCTGTTCAACCAATGATGTTGTGTTAGGTGTGTCTGCGATATCATTGGTTATCGAATGAAGCTAGTTGTGCTAGTCCAGTACAGCAGTCTGAAGTGTAAAGTCACCCTAGTAGCAGCGGGCTTAGGTAGTAGAGGACTTTGTATTACACCAACATTTCACCATGACACTTTGTTGGTTTTCAAACTGGATGAGCCCTCAAATTAATTCTTTTTAATTTTAAATTACGTACCAAACCGTAGCAAAACAAGATAATAAAATTACCGCCCAATTTCGGCAAGTTCATTGCCACTGGCGATGATGCGCGACAACCTACCGTTCTGTGACAAAATCATGATAAAATACATAGTTTCAAGCTTAAGTAAACATGATTGGTACAAAAGGCACCTGTCTCCTGCCGAACAATCAGTGATTTACTGATAAGTCGCTGAAGTACCTACAAAAGTTAGGTGGGTATAGTTCGCAAGGGATAAGCGGAGCTTTGCATTGGTTTGAATGACCACGAAAAGTAGAGTAAAAACTCTTTGTGTAGCTGTGTGTACAACACATGTATGGACGTTCACGTACACTGCACTCACACAAATGCAAAACTCCACTTACGCCTTTTTACCTAAACCTACCTACTACATGATGCTCGCTACTCCGACTGACAGACTTTAACCGCACAGAATTCCTTAGGAGCCACTACGATGCCCGCCGGGATGCCTACTATTTTTTGATTTTATTATAGTCCGAGACGCCCAGGACTGTAATTGGCTGTGCCACAGTGGCTGGCACGTAAGATTTTGTTGCCTTTCATCAACATTTCATCGCAAGACAATTAAATTATTTTTTTTAATTATACTGTAGCTGCTACTTTTTACTAAATTCGTTCGGCCATTTTGGACATAACCCATTACAAGTATGCTCGGTAACGGCAATAGGCTTGCCCCCTATTACGTGGGACTAAAAATACTGGTAAATTGTTGGTGTGTAATGCACCTCTGCCTACCCCTTCGGGGATATAGGCGTGATATGTGTCTGTCCGTCTGTCTTTATTAAGGGTACACTATTTACCTATACATAAGGGTGCTACGCGGCTTTACCAGCATCTACAGAAGTATGTTATGCTTATGTTATGTTATGACTTGGGCTCCCAAGTCATCCTCCCCTGCATGTGGTGCACCTGCTGGCAAACGGACGAGGCTCTGACTATAGGCTCGCGAAATGCGGGCGTAATTAGCACCTCTGTCTTCCCCTTCGGGAATAAAGACGAGACTTATGGCTGTCTGTATTTGCCTACATAGATTTCTGTATGTAGGTACTGGATGCGTAAAGCGCAGAGATTTCTACTTTTTTTTTATTCGCTCGAAACATGGTGGACATAGTTTTTCTTAACTGTCTAAGGTCTCGATCATGGTTCGCCCGATGGTTCACGGCTTGATTTTTAGATTTTTTACAAGTATTAACAATTTTTATACTTTGTGGCATAAATCCAATGACAATCATTACAATTATAGTATCTTTAACATTACTTACTTAAGTCATTCTTAAAACTCATCAATATGAAATGTCAACTATTATTAAGTATTAAGAGTAGTATTGTTATCTAAATATTACTACTCCCTATTCTGTGGTATTGTAGCAAATTGGTCACAAGAGAATGTCAGTTTTATCAATTTATTTTATTTAAGCTCAGTAGGTAGGTACCATACCAAAGTCCACTGAAACCCTGCGCACATAATATCATTAATTCCCCGACAGTTTTAATTTTTGAATGTCCAGTATTCTTGCATAGAATAAAAGCATTTCTCCAGAAGCCACTCCCTAGTGCATCTTCTGAATAAGTTACCTGGCAATTCCGTTAATAATACTTTAGGTAATTACTGTAAGTATGGGTACCTAATAGGTAACTACTCATGATTGCCATTGACAAGTTATAGTTACCTATCACATAAGTGAGGCAGTTATTTCGAGATGGTGCGCGGGCGCTGTCCAAGGAGATCATTCGAAAGCGACTTCATTGTCTCTTGTGAAACAATTCCACTTGACCTTATTATTAAGAACTCGGTCATTAGATGATGAGGGCGTCTAACAAAAAAGGAAGGGCACAGTTCTAGGTTATAATAGGGAATCATTTATCAAACCGAGAGCTTTGGTGATTCTTCTTTAAGGTTTGACGTAGGCCAGACGCGAGACTGCTACGTTAGACGTCACAGGTACAATCTCGGTCGGATTATGAAATGAAAAGATGTATTTATTTGTGTAGGTCATTAAATGGCTCTTACAAACGTCAGTAAGTACTTAAAATAAAATATATTATTGCTTCTATATTTACATGTACTGCCAGATTCGCAAAGCAATAGGTAGAACCGAGAGAGAACCTGGCAATAAAACTCACGGCCACCATTAGGTTAATATTTCTACGTACCTACGTTCTGCATAAATATAGGATAGGTACCTATGTTTCGGAGGTTATGGGTTTGGGTGTTATTCCATGTAAGTTTAGCCCACGTAATAGTAACCAAGTTAGGTACTACCGTTACCAATCAGAGCAATATAACTATAGGTAATAGGTATACCTAGATAATTAATACCTAAGCATTCTTTAATTTGAACCTAAATTCCAAAAGCCAGGAGCGATGTTCATGTTACCATCTTTACCTACAATGTCTGCAGTCCTAGCAGTCATTAAAAATATAAAGGCTTTGTTTTCGTACAATAATGTAAATCTTAGTGCCAAATATGGCGCCGAACCACGTGCGTAGGAAGCTAACATCGTCGAAATACGCTCGAGTGCAAGGTCCTTCGGGTCAACGACTTTAGCTATAGATTTGATACAAAAATACGATCATGAAGAAGTTGTAGAAGTCTACCCTGACTGTCCCTGACATCACGAAGATATCGCTGACAAGCGCGGATCCACCGTTGCGGGCATGATAGGCACTCCCACAACCCTTTATAGACGGTGTCCTTCACTGTGACGTCATAAGTGACGTGACAGTTTACATTTTTTCTCTAATTCCGCGGCCCAAGGCCTCGGCCGCTATCACATTCGTTGCCCGACTCAGGTTCGCATGCAGAATGACACTTTACAGTAAAGTAACTGTGAATTGTTGTTTAATGTAGGTACTACCTACTTTGTGGTGTTGTTATTGAGGTTGATAGCGTGATGATTTTATATCTGGTCCAGATACTGATGGACCGGGTGATATTAATTTTATGTTCACTGGTTTACGCGTTATTAAGTACAAACATGCATTAGCTACAAACCTTCACCAAACACGTTAGACATATTTGTAAGATGTAAGTAGGTATTAGGTAAGTATAAATACCTATTATTTACACACTCACATATCACGCCTATATCTCCGAAGGGGTAAGCAGAGGTGCAATACATCCCCAATTTTGACAGTATTTTTTGTCCCACGTATATTGGGTTTTGCCCATTTATATTGGGTTCTGTCTAAAATAGCCGAATGAATTTACTCGTAAAAAAAAGTAGCAGCTATATTGTAAATTTGAAAAAAAATTGAAACCCGTTGCATGAAATGGTGATGAAAGGCAACAAAATCTTACACTATTATTTATGTAGAAAAACAAAGACTCCGACAAATATGTACTTACTTACATACATGATAGCCCCCTTCCCTTTGAAGTCGTTTAAAAATAGACAGTGACTATCTTAGATAGAGTGTATCTAGATACTTAACAAGCTTCGGATCATCAACAGTTTACTTGTCAAACAGGTTGATGAATCAGCTCCAGAGACATGTTAATACTTACCTATCATACATAGGTCAGCTCACTACCGCGACGAGACAGAAAAAGGCAACATAAAAGTAAAGTTGCAGAACTGCTCCTATCTAACTAGGTACCTATTAACTTGCTATGACTCATGCAGGAATTTATCTGATCACTACCCAGATTTTTACAGTATTCTTTTATTTGTGATGGTGTTTGCTAAGAGATAATATTATGTAGTGGTATAGTTCTGTGATTATTTCGGGTTTTTTTTTCATTTATTTATAAATTACAGTATGTAATATAAAACCGAGTCAATGGTTTGACGGGGGGATCGAGTATCCGTACATTTACAAATACATTATACTTACAAAAATGCTATTCAGTAGGTATTGTATATCGCCACAACATATTACCACACTAGGAGCATTAAAATGGAACAACAAAAACACTATAACGAATCCAACAGAAAACACTATCCGAGTCCTGCGGATGACATTTCAGTCTTTGTGATGTATAATTTCTATCTGAATAGTATGTAGGGTGTGGTATTAAGAAGTAGTATTGATCATTTTAAATAAATAAATTTTAATATTGTACCTTACCTACCTATAGGTACCTACATAAGCAAGTTTATAGAACAAGATTTGGGATGGATGATTGTTACTTGATCACAGTAATAATATATAAACAGTAACTATTACCCAAATTAAACACAGACACTTTATTCCCCGATAATGTGTTCCTGTGGAACTAGTGCAGGAAAATATTTTACAACGGCTTCTTAGTCTAAAACCAATGCTCAACGCGGTCGTCGTATACTCTGTCGCTCTATACGACGGGACAAGGCATTCATTATGCATTTTCCCGATACCTACATAAAAGTCTAGCATGTTTAGTGCGCTGCGGGGGGGATCGACAAGCACACATTCTCAAACCCAATCGGGTGCCACTACGAAACTCACACATGATGACATGACAATAAGAATAACACATTAACATTTTCACAAACACATACATATACATTTTATATCATAACACTATAATGACACTACCAAGAGTTACCGCCCACTATTGATGTAACAGTGTCGATACATTTTATCGATAAATTTGACAAAATCGACTATTAAAATCAGGTTTCAAAAATGATACCAAGGTGGATGTTGTTTATAAAAGTGTGACTTTATTTGCTATTTGTAACTTAGGGTAGGTATTATATCAAACCTATACATCATATAAATCTAAACAACTAAATAAAATCGAAGAGTCTGTATACAGGGTATATCTATCGCTGTATACAGTGGACTATGTATACAGTTTATTTTTAAATCATAATGCTTAATGTCATAATTCAGTTTTCTATTTTTACTACAATCGATTACATGGTTACTAAGAACATATCTTTGTATGTCTTATAGTTTCAGACTTTTCCATGCTGCCCATATAAATATTACCCTCTGTATGTATAATAAATACCTACCCCATAAAAATAAACATTTGAATGAACTTTCGTCACTTTCGTTAACACTAGTGATATAGTAGCATCAACTCGATGGAGAATAAAATGAGGGCAAGGGCACTACGAGTAAAACACCGATTTTATAAAAATAAAATAGTAAAGTAATGAAATAATTAACTCAACTAAGTCTAAGTAACACTAGTCTCCAAGTACCCGTACCTTACAATTGAATGAAAACGGTTTATATTATACAACAGTTAGAATGTGGCTGGGCCAAGTTTATACTATAGATCTAACGGCTCGCTTTTGTAAAACGAAAATGGGACATTTATATCAGCACATTTATCCCACAGCAGAATGCTGTAAGTTATTCAAATTGTACTGTGGAAGCCGGGTACAATAAAATATTTTAATACAGCTACTCAAATGCCTAATTTTATTTACTTGCTATTTATTTTATGTAATGACTGACGTATTTGTAGCAGAACTGAAATTACTCGCTCCAAATACGTCACTCAGTCAGTCAGGCTCTACTGTAGTTTAGACATCGATAACCAGACCTAGGAACATCGCGTCGTAGATTCAATGAGTTGCAACATGTGCCCATTAAGTGGAACGTCAGTTTCTACCTATCCTACGTTTTGGACGGTAAATTCAACGTATCCAATGGATTTTTTTATCATTAAGGCAGATACATATAATTTTGTATAAAAAATAAGTAAACAACATCCAAGATTGATGTTAACATTGTCAAACGTCTGTTGTTACAAGACAATATCCATAATTCCCTTACTCTCGGATCTTTCGGAAACCTGTAATAAATAAATGAACAAAAATATCGTCGAAGTATTTATTAGGTAATGTAATTCTTAACTATAATAAAAAAATTATACAACAAGACTCAATATTATACCTATTAAACTTATCAAAACCTTTATTAAAATCAAGATCATAATATACAGACCTACGTAATTTAATTTAAATCTTTGCATTTTCAAGGTATTTTATCGATACCTAACTTGGTACATCACTCCGATACAGACACTATAACTGTGTATTTGTTGCCATGGCAACACCCATGTCAGTCGTTTGACATGTTTGACTGATTTGCGAATTGTATGAAACGACCGACTTCGTGTTGATAGAAAAATCCGAAATAATGAGACTGATTATTATAAACAAATTATTATTTGATTAAAAATAATAATTTGTTTATAATAAAAATAAAATATGGAAGGTAATACCATCTTTTTGTAAACTAGATGTGCCTGACCTTTTTTTGCAACAAAAAACTGAGCAGGTTGGCATTTTTGGGGATGACAATAGCCGCGCAACTAGATCTAGTCTAGTAAGTTGTCAAGACGCCAATTTGTTTTATTTCTAACTTATGACCTATAGGTCATAATCATGTGAGCGAGCGGAACGCCTGCTAAGGCGGCGGTGTGTCTAAAACCGACTAAACTTCGTTCTTAGGTACAATATTTTCTTCTAAGTTTTTGAACGAAACTTGATAAAACTGCAAAGAGATCGATGATTGGTGGATTGACATACGACGTTTCGTCAACGGTGTCAAGTGCTGTGACAGCTGTCAGGTGTCAGATTGTGACACAATTGTCACTGACAATGACAATTGAGTTTTTGTTTTGTTTACAAACAAGCGGAATTTGTAAATAAAAATATTTTTTCATGAAATTAATTGAGATTTTATAATATTTCAAGATAATTGGAGTGGTTCTGAAGACATTAATTTATTGACCAATAAGTTTCTACGTGTACGAGAAGTAACATCGGCTGTAGAATCATGAATTTTGATGTTCTACTTCTAAAAATTTTCTATTTTTTTTCCAATTGCAAAGCCTTTGATTTATGTGACATCTATATATTTGATGATGCTATAAGGAAAACCGAAAATGTCAATAAAGTTGTGAAATAAGTGCAAGAGAGTTTATTTTTCATATTAATACAATATAGTGCAAAACTATACAGTTTCATAATCATGTACAGTATTTTCAAACTGTTTTTTAAACCTTATAAAATTATAGAGCGGAGTTTCCGTTCCGTTTGAGTTTCAAAGCAAACACAAAGTTGTACTTTGTGTTGTCATGGCAATAAGGTGTAAAAAAGACCAAACATTATGGTTATTAAAGATCAAACAGCTCTACATAATATCACAAGATAAATATGGGCACCATGACGCGCTGGTTAGACGTAGAAGTGGGAACGGACGACATAAATCTGAATACATTGCCTTCAAATCTAGGTCTTGTAGACTTGCAGAATGATAATGAAGTTAAACTTGTTTTGGGAGATCTTGGGAAAGGTGAAGATGGACCTAAGTTGAAGGTATGGTGGATTAATGCATTTAATTATCATATAGACTCCAAACACATAAAACTTTTTGTTTTGGCTTTTGTTTTAGCAATACATGAAGAAATAGTAACATTGAAAAATATTGATTAACAGCAAGCTCATTTTTCGTAAGTAGCTTTATTTTACCGGGTCTCCCACTTATATCTCAAAAAGAAATCTCAAATCAGGTAGCAGTGAAAGAAATTAGTTTTGTACAAAATTGTAGATAATAAAATAACCTACAAATAAGTCGTCACAACTTTTTCCTAGGAATTACCATTTCTGAGAGATTGCGGTTATTAACGTCCAACAAGCTATAGTCTACACGCAATGCTGGTCTGCTCCTATTAACTCTGTCGTGATGTTATATAGGTTACTCGCTATACTGTAGCTTTAAATTACCGTAAGAAATTTTAAAATCGGTGCAGTAGTTTCTGATGTGTCACGTTGTCCCGTACAAACTATGTGTTTTTCACCCCTTTAGGAGTAGAATTTTGGAAAATCCTTTCTTATCGGAAGTATGCGCCATATAATAAACACTCCCTCCAAATTTTAGGTTTCTACGATAAGTGGTTTAGGCTCAGCAGTCAGTACATTAGGACATAGAATGTTATAATGTATGGTTAACTGTAATTAATATTGATTGAAGATTCAACGTTTCCCCTAAATGGCTGATCGTAGAAACCTAAAACTTAGAAAACGTGTTTTTTATATGGCGTGTACTTCCGATAAGAAAGGATTTTCCAAAATTCTACTCCAAAAGGGGGGACATATTTTGTACGGGACAACGTGACATGTCAGAAACTACTGCACCGATTTTAAAATTTCTTACGGTAATTTAAAGCTACACTTTAGCGAGTAACATATGCTATATAACATCACGACAGGGTTAATAGGAGCAGCATTGCGTGTAGACTATAGCTTGTTGGACGTTAATAACTGCAATCTCTCAGAAATGGTAATTCCTAGGAAAAAGTTGTGAGGACTTAATACCTGCACCACTTTGCAGCTCTATACGAGTTAATGCAACCTTACAATTTTGTTCCGAATATTTTAACTGGATAACTCTGTTAGCTACCTGATTTGAGATTTCTTTTTGAGATATATGTGGGAGACTCGGTAAAATAAAGCTACTTACGAAAAATGAGCTTGCTGTTAATCAATATTTTTCAATGTTTTACAGCCCGTGTACTAAAAACAAACTCACTTCTACATATATTCCACTGATTCTATTAGTAAAATACTGTCCGATTTCGCTGTAGGACATTATCCTAGGTATTCTTTTACACATAAGGGTTAAAATATAGGAAAATTTATAAGTGTTTACCTTTTTTAAACGGACGGAATCCTTATGGAGCTATCAATATTGAACTCACGGGAATAAGGAACAGGTAGACGATTCCACAGAACGGCGGGCATTAGGTAGTCTATACTAATATTATAATATGGAAAGATTTGATTGCATTGAATAGATTTCGATTTTATATTTTAGCAAGTAACATAACAAGCTATAACACATTCTTTCATTCATTATAACTCACAATCACAAGTTACATTCCCACACAGACAAAGTAGTGAGAGTCCGCTAGGCTATAATAAACTTAATGTATACTATCTGTATATTTCTAGGTGTTCAAAGGAGCCCTACAGATATCAGATATGGTGTTGCCAGGTTTCCCGTTAGGAGTAGTAGGATTCTACGTTACCGAATCAATGCCTCGGTCTACTCCAGTGATAGCTGTTGCTTACAGCTGCTGTGTGTATATGTACAGGAATTTAAAGCTGTTCCACAAGTTTTATTTACCGACTACTGAGCTCAGTATATGTGAAATTGAAGTTTGGAAGCAGGTTGGTGGAGTAAAATATTTTGTTTAACAATATTGTTAACAATGAAGCTCTGGAAAGTAGACCATTAACTGTGACTGGTGAAATGTGAGCTGTCTTTATTTTTTATTTCTTTTAGTAATTTATTTTATTTTGGGCGTTTGTCCCTACGACATAGTGATGTGCCAGTTCACGCTTCGCTTAAAGAAACAAAGGTTGTATATGGGAGGACACATGTGCGAAGGCCAAGGCCACCTATCATTCGGCAGACAAACTAATGTTATCCTGTGTTTACTCAAGTGAAGCTAAAACTGCTTATGCTAGATTTGAGGTAACGTCAGTAGTATGGTGACCGGGGATCCAACAACTCAGCCACATAGCTACAAATTCTGTGTTGCGTGCTTTAATGTACCTCCTAATTCTGTTTCAGCTTACAAACCCATACTCTCATACCGTAGAATCACTCAAACCTCTAATGGACAGTCTAATATCAATACCGCATAAACTTCTCACACCTCAATCGCAACTCCTACTGTCTCTCAAACCTGAACAGCAGTTGGAATACCTGGAAAACATAACAGATGTACCGAGTAGGAGAACTACAGAGATAGTTTGTATGACTACATTGAAGCTACACTCTATAGAACGATACTCAGTGAGTTGTCTCGTTATTGCTACGGAAGAAGGGGATGTTCTTATATTAGATCCACAAACGTTTACACCAATTACGCAGGTTTGTGTTTTAATCTATGGCTAGGTAAAGGTGGTAACACTTAATCCCACTCTAATCCATGGATTGCTTAGTATTAGATCTCTTTACTCCTGTTGTGTAACGGGTGCTATGTGGCCCTTTCAAGATATCCGGGGCCATCTTCATCCTCATCTACACGTGGTGCACCTGCTAACCAAGGTCTTGGACCTAAGTTACAAAGTAGCTAACGAATGTCTGTGTACCAGTTCATTTAGGGATTTAGACTAGATTTTTTGTATAGTCTTTCAGTCAGACAGACTCGTCAGTCAGACTTTGTGTCTGTGTGTATGCTACGCCTGCCTTCGTGTCTTGCTTTCGTGCGTGCTTGTCAGCTTGTGTGTGTGTGCATATGGGTGTGTATGTGTACCTGCGTGAGTGTTCTTCTTGCAGTATGTGAGTGTGTGTGTGTGTGTGTGTGTGTGTGTGGCTGTGTGTGAGTATGCTTGGATGTGTGTTCATCATTCATTATCAATAGTAACTTTATTAGCCTAAGGCCTTATGTATTAAATGCCTCTGTGTACCCCATCGTGGATATAAAGTTGATCTTGTATCATTAACCATATACCTACTATCATGAATGCAGGCAAGGATATGTGCTGAGAAAAAAACACCATATCAAATCATTGGTACTGGACTATACAATGTCGACTACAGAATTACTATAGCAACAAGGTTCGATATTAAATATTGCTATCAGAGTACTTACCGCACACAATAAATGATGAACAAACATACTTGTGCACTATTCCACTGATTTATTAAGAAAAACCTGACTGTTTCACCTTATGGCATCATGAAAGGTGTTCTAATACACTGTCTAGTAATAATATGCCTTCTAGTCTAGCCATTGTTCAAGTGTGTGTGTACATCATAGGTTACTATAGGTTCCACCTAGTCCGGACAATCGAAAGCATAAACTATATTATTGGATAGAATCAGGCGTTACCTGGCGAAAGTCCATGACAAAGCAATGGGCAAGTATGATGTTCAAACAGTCAGAGACAGTCTTGAGAATGCCTCGTGTAGAGGTGAAACATATGTCGACGTTTTAATGTCTTCTATTTTAGCGAAAATAATGCTATTATTTGAAAAAGTTTGAACATCATACTTACCATTATTGCATAAACTATATTGCTCACAATTTTCTGCACTTTATTTCATTCATCCAAAAAAGGAGGAAATTCTCAATTCTGTCTGTTTTTTTTTATGTTTGTTACCTCATATCTTCGATGTCCGTTTAGATTGAGGAGCCACATTTCGTATCTTAATGAAATTTATATAGGTATTTAGTAGTAAGTTTAAAAATTTTGTAGCCTCAGTCCTCGAATTTGTAGTATAATACTTCAAAAGTTATAAGAACATAAAGGTGGCTCCTCAATCTAAATGTTTAGATTGAGGAGCCTCGTCATAACTAGGAAAATCATGGATGAATATTTACCAAAATTAGGTATGATTTAGTAGCATTCGAGATTAGTTAGTAGACAAAATCTGAGTTTTGTAGTATTAAAATTAAAAAAGTTATCATACATTATATGTGGCTCCTCAGACCATTACTTACGAGTCGTCATTTTTCATAGGAGTCGTACAATTAATGCGCAATTTCTTGGTCATTTAGTAGTAAGTATTTTAGTTTTGTAGGATAAGATTCAGTAATTAATTATGAGTGGATTAGGAGATATTGCACATTTTAACTGGCTCCTCAATTGAGACGCTTAAAAAAATATATTTGCCTCTAATCTACTTATACTTGTAACAAAATTTGTAACAACCACATCAATATTTAGTATAAATTTATACTAAATGCCCGTTATAATTCTGCCATAAAAAAGTACATATTTACGAACTTATTAGCTATTCTATAATTTCCCTACAAATTATTTCGTAGGGTGTCCATGAATATAATAGTCCAGAAATATTATTAATATTTATATATAAAAATAAGGCCAAGTGTGAGTCTATTAAAATTTAAA